>MU132151.1:162744-311186 GCA_015039395.1 Ceratobasidium sp. AG-I | reverse complement strand
TCGACACTCAAACATCTCCCCTCGACACCCTTTCCTCGAAGACTTCTCCCGACAACACCCTTCGACACTTCCCTTTCACCTTTCTTCATCGTTCTGCTCATCTAAAATAAATCCCAAACACTAAAAGAGGCATATAAAAAAGAAATAGGGGTCGCCCACCCAGACGCAAAAAGAGGCACAACAAACAGAAGAAAGAAAAGCACAAGGGCCGCCCACCCAAAGCATCACCACAAAAAGAGTCCATAGCGTCGTAGAAAAAAAGAAAAGAAAAGAGAAAAGATGCGGACCAACAAACAAAACAAAAAGGTTCGGGCGCGTTCCCGGCGATGGGGGAGCTCAGTCGGTGCAGACGCGGCACCTCAAGACCATGGCTGGGTTCCTGTCATGCCGGTGAGTCGCTTGTTTCTCCTTCGTCTCTTTCCTGGTGCTCATCGTCTGTTCGTTTGCCTCCTTGTGCGCTGATTGGTGGACCGGGGTGAGGGGTCGATTGACGAGGTCGACGAGGTCGGGATTCATCGGTGCGATGCTTTTTGATACGTGTAACTCATAGATAAAATAAACCTACAAATTTGACTTCCTAATGCTTGAGTGCTGCTTAGGTCTCCCCGCGACGGTGAGACGCATATAATGGCAATCTGGGCTTATTGGGCGTAGTTTCGTTGATATGATTTTTCGTCTACCATGCGGCTGTCGAGCGTCTGGTCCACATCGCAGGTGGTTATATCCTAAGAATAATTCACCAAATACCGCATGATGTCACGCTAACTGAACTAAATAGCGCTTGAGCTGCGACTACCCCGCAGCGTTCAACTCGAAAGCACAGGGATGTATCTAAACAGACTCCAAAGTCTTAGTTATATCAAAAGGAGGCTCGAGCTAGTTGAGCGTAGTGATATCCTACTTTGCATTCTAGAAAATTGCTCGATTTAGAAGCCGGTGCCTATGGTGGTCTAGGGTTCTTGCCACGGCAGGAGGCTTTGGGAGGAGATTATTTTACTTTTAAACAGCCGTTTCGACGTTAGGTTCTCCCGTCTTATTGTTCCTACGTCTGTCGGTTGATACACATATAAAAATTGTAGTCCCTCATTGTGGTCTAATCTTCAGCCCTAGCCGTTGATTGATTCTAAAGTTACATGAGTCGCATTACTTCATAGCCACATAGCCACGGTATTTCCATGAAATGTGGCTGTGCGGACTGGGCTCAACTTGGTAGTCAGCTTCCACATCCCTTTAGAGGCGCCTCTGTCGATCCTAGATCTCACTCAATTTATAAAACTCTAAATTAATCCGTTGGGCACAGTTAGGAGCTCGACTATACTTATAGACTCTAGACACCTTGGGTCATAGACTTCCATCAGATATCTTGCTTAGACTGGGGCTGGTTTCTCGCGGAGCTACAACTAAGGTTAGGAAAACTATGTCCCACCAACTTACCCCCGAGCAAATTGCACTCTCTCTTGCACGCAAGAAGAAAAAAGAGGAGGCTGCAGCGGCTGCTGCAAGTGCTCCGAAGGAGGCCCCATCTACTGCGGCGAAATTACTTGCAAATCCTGCCGCAAGCGTACTCAAACGGGATTGGCTCTATGGCGGAAGCGGACAAAACGATGCTACAATTTTAGTGGCAACTTGGAACGTGAGTGTTAGGCTGTTGCATAAATAGTGAATTCATGTGCTTAGCCTTCTGGTGGTAGATTCTTGCACAAATCCTCGTCAGTGCGTTCCATTAGCTGGGGTATCTGATAAATTTTACCTAACGTCTTGACCTAGGGAGAGAGTTGTTTCTTGGAAGCGACTGCCTAAGGACGACTCAGCGGCATCCTATGATCCTTGCAGAAATTCTATCACACAAAGCAGACATATTTTGCCTACAAGTAAGTTGCAAAACCATGTACGACATTCAGCCTATTTACAGCACCCCAGGAAGTAGACAGGCGAGATAAGCTACTCCCTGTCTTTCACGAGGCCGGTTTTACCGAAAGCGTTGGGTCTGGTCCAGGGAAGAAGCACGGGTGTGTGATACTACACCGTAGCGCAAGGTATAAGAAGATCGCCGAGCGTGTCGTGTTCTACGACGAGGAGCCTGTTCGCGTGCAAGAACCTGATGATGCTGAGGTCGAGATACTTGGGTTGACACATCGAACTAGGAATGTTGGGCTGTTGGTCGCACTGCAGGATCAAATTAACACTGAAGCGCCCCCGGTGGTTGTAGCAACTACTCACCTATTCTGGCATGGCTTGTGAGTACTTGCACCTCTTAGGAGCAACTTCGTAACTTAATAAAGCACCTTATCAAAGATACAAGTACGAGCGAGCGAGGTACTGTTATACTTCTAGCTTCCTTTTCAGCCATGTTTAAACCATTACATTCAGGCAAGTCGGAATCCTCCGCCGCGAAGCCCTCCGCTTCCGGACACAGCACGGTACTCCACATTCATCCATAATCCTAGCTGGAGGTATGCCCTCACTGTCTCTTCAAACTATATCTCGCACCAATACCCTCCGCGTCAGACTTCAACTTCCAACCAGACGAAGCCGCCTACGCTCTTCTCCGCGGCACTCCCCTCACGCCCGACCAATACATCCAACTCGATTCCTCTCGCGTTATCCACGTCTCACTCGACCCCTCTGTCCCGCGCACACCTCGGACGGGAAAAGATGCAGATGATGACGATGAAGCTGCTGGAGCGGGTGCTGCTCCTCGTCCCGATCTGAAGAAAGGAAAGGATGGGGAAGAGGAGGAAGCCGAGCCAGTGGTCGCAACCAAGATCAAGGACTCACGACCAGCTGTGCCTGCAGATGGGTTGCTCACGAATGAGGAGATGGTACAGCTATTTGCTGTTGGTGGAGAAACGAGGAGCACATACGACGAGATACTAAGTCGGTGTGCCGGGTCGACGGGAGAGGCTGATAACGTGCTTGTTGCTCGTGACCCAGCTATGCAAGGAAGGAAAGGCTCGTATGAGCCTATGTGGACTTGTTTTACACATTATTGGCGTTCTACCTTAGGTGAGTGAAGCCGCCGGGGTCTTGGGTGCCGTGTGGGTTGAAATAACCTTCGTAGATTATATCTTTGTTGTAAACCCTCTTCAAGAGGACGCTCTCGAGGTCGTGGACGCGCTCAAATCTCCAAGGACAGAGGTTTTGGGCAATGGTCTTCCAAAGTTGGGCGTGAGCGCTAGTGACCACGTCCCGCTTGCAGTGATACTAGGCCGACAACAACCGCAACCCTAGTTGCCCTACAGGCCGGTTAATACCGTATAGAACATGCGGCTGAAATTAACTACAAATCCTAGAAATATCATTCATGCGCTAAGGCTTTGTTGAACTGCACATGCGCACAGTATATCGTCCTCAAGAAAGTAACAGGAGAGTTGGTTTACATCACACTACCGTATCAGAAACACTTGTCCTATGTTTGATGTTTTAAATCAGAAATAAATCCTAGTTATCACCTTACCACCAGCTCTGTTCGAGCTAGCTATCACCCCTTCATCGACTGCTTGGTCTCCAACTTCAGAAACAACTCCTCCATCCGATGTTTCAGCAAATTAATCTCCTGCTTGATTGTCGCCTCGCTCGACTATATCATGCTAGTCAGTGCTCTAAAGCGTTAATTTAGGGCACAAGAACTCACGAGGAACGAGTTCGGGAACGCTTTGACAATCTCATCAAACGACTTCTTCGAGATCCTCATCCCATCTTCATCTTCGACCTCCGGGTCCTTGTTCTCGGGATCTTCTTCCTCGCCATCTTGCGCAGCGGTGAACATTTGGCGCATGAAGACGTTGCGATTGGTATCGAGGTACGATTCGAAGAATGCGATCATAAGGAGCGGGATAAAGAAGATGATACTCATAACGCGGCGGTTAAGCTAGGTAATGTAGGGGCAGTTAGACAAAAATCATAAGCTGGTTAATCCCAAAGATTTACTTTAGCGTATCCCTTTTTGCTGAGGAAGAGCCTATAGGAGCGGTTATTATAAGATTACTAGAATGATACTGGTAAGACGTACTCGCATGGTGCCACCAGGAAGACCTCTACGATATTGAAAGGTGCAGGGTCTAAGAACACAAATAAACAGGTTGAAACACACAAATTTAGTGCAGTCACTTACAGACATAGCTGTCGGGAGCTGTTACACAAGGCGTTAGCGTTGGCTGCCATGAAGAAGTAGTAAACATACCTCGAATCATGCCAATCGTCTTTTCAGCAAAGAACGCCATGAATTGCGCCTCAGCATCATCCGTGATCTGTATAGCAGTCAGACAAGAACAATACCAAAAGCAGTTTGGACACATACATCTTCATAAGCAGAGGAGAATAACGAAATGAGCACGTTGAGCAAAATGACGGTCGTCGCAACATTCCACCTAAGATATGCGAACATTAATATAGCTCTAACTCATGCGATACTACTTTCCACTCACATATAGTACAAAACAAGACCGAAGTTGCTGTAGGAATGCGCGTTAGGAAGCAGTTCGTTAGTTAAATGTTGAAAGGCAAACCTGACGGCAGGTGTTTCAAAGTCTGGAGCCTGCAGCAAAGCTTGAAGCAACGTGTTTATGACTGTCATACCGTGGTCTGTTGGAGATACTATCAGCGTGTACCTCACATCATTAATCCCAGCTACGTACCGGTAACACCATCAGCAGCGTCCAGCGCATACATTCCTTGAGCAAATCCGATGCCCAAAATCGATAAGAGCTAAGCGAATGAAATAAAATCACTAAAAGCATGGGAACGAGAACCGTGATTTACCTACCACAAAGAATATAGTTGACTCCTGCAACATCCTCGAAACACAAATCTGCATTGTCCCAACGTACTTGTATCCTTCAACGACTGTTATAAGCTCTGTGGAAATATATTCAGTATATGTATCCAAAATAGCTATCAGACGACATACTCATCCAAATGAGTGGGCTGACACAGCTCAACACCTGAAAGCTCCTAAGTTTCAGCGCAGAACTTTGGTCGTCATCGGCAGCGTAGAGTCCCAAGATTCGAAAGATAAACGCGGAGATGAGTAATGAATCTGTGAGCAAGGACACGATGCGCCAAAAGTTGAAAGCGCGCCAGGTGAAATAACGAAGCATCTTATAAATTTTGTGTAATTCTGTAGGATTTGTGAGAAACGTTATTGTATAAGGGCGCTTTGGACATACCCTCCATAGAATATGCCATCGCTTGAACGTACAGCGCAATCTCCCATTCATCTAGGCGGTGACGAGGCTGGCGGTTCTGCTCAATGGGCTGCTGAACTGAGTGGAGGGTAAGCTCTAGCTTTGTCAAAAGTAATGGCAGAACATCTTACTAGCACGGGAATAGATGAATAGAAACACAAGCCTATGCAAATCTATGAGTAAAAGTGGATAACACCATGAGCGCAATAATGTTTCGTACCACAAGAAGATGCGAAATGCATTTTGATACCTGTACAAGGTAAAGATTATGAGAAAGTCCACGTTATGCGTGATAAATTAATTTACCGAGGGACCGAAAGCCGCGAAGGATCGATGTGAGACCAAAATGATCCATCGTGTTTGAATTTATATTCGTCATCTGAAATACGGTCAGGTAAGCGATATACTAAGCAAACGATTGTGCTCACAATCAATGTCATTGTTGTCGTTGTTAATTTGCACCCAATCCCCTCTCCACAGTGAATTGACCACTTGAGACAAATTTAGAGAGTATTCGCCAAATAAAACAATCATACGAACCTTTTTGAGCTTCGGAGCAGGACAGGAAGATTGAACTGATGCGGGATGAGTGACTTAAACAACTGCTAATACAAATAACACTTACGCCTGCTGGTCAATAGCGAGCTCGAGGGCGGAGCTCAAAGCACTGTTGTCCCCGTCCCACTCGGCATGTCGGAACCGAGTTGACATGATGTCGTCAAGACGGTCAGGAGGGACTGTATGGAGGACACGCCTGGCGAGAGTCTCGCATGCGAGTGCGCGACCCACATTCTCTCCATAGTCGGCTGTGTTGTGATTTGCATCTAATAGCACATGGTGAGATGTTGCTTCAATAGTTAGCATAGAAGTCGACGTACCCCACATAAACGACTGGCGAGCACGTAGTAGGCAGTAAGGCAACTAGTTTAGTTTCATCAGTACGCTGCATTTCGGTCCAACCTAGCTTCCACTCACAGCTTCACCAAAGTCGCCCGCCGCCTCGATATAGGCTGAAATGACTGCTGGGGTGATGACACGTGAAGTCGGGTCTGTAATATCTTCGACCGACGTCTCCAGTGGCATCAACGTGAGGGTAAGTGCCCTTATACGTTTAATGAGCTCTGTGCCATTTCAGTAAAGAAATGCCGCCTATAAGTAAATAACGGGCTTACTCGTAAGCGTGTTTGGCGCAGGCTGCACCGACTTGGTCGATAGCAGCGAGACTTGGTCCTCCATTGCCAGATCCGACATGTTGGCTGGTCGTCGTTCTACGGAACTTGAGCCTTGAGGTGATGTCACTCGTCGTCTTATGTAACGGGTGCCTGGTTGCCAATTTCCAACCTGCCCTTCCCACCACCATGCCAGTAAGTGTCTTGTCGAGTCCAACCAAGTCTGCTAACATTTGTATGTAGGCATACCACTCTGCTTACAATGAGGAGCCTGATGTGCGCCAGGTGGGTAACATGTCAGTCCTCCCTATCAACTCGCGCATCCGAGGTCCCGCGCCCCTTCGTGAGTGCGCTATCCCGACGCGTCGAATACTTACTGAATATGATCGCAGAGGTGGACCCCTCGCAGCAAGACATAATCGACGAGACTCTGGACCTCTTTCGCGCCAACTCTCTTTTCCGCAACTTTGAGATCAAAGGGCCGGCCGATCGCCTCTTGATCGTGCTTATCCTCTTTATCTCGGACTGTCTCGCAAAGATATCTGCTGCGCGTACCCCACCGACACAAATCGAGTGCACCAAGTTGCTCAACACCCTCGCTGTCGATTCGTTCGCTATTCCTGGAGATGCTGGATTCCCGCTCAACGCGCACTACCAGTCCCCCGCTAGCAGACTTGACGGAGGCAAGTAATCGTGTGACCCTTCAACGCGCATTCTATGTGTCTAACTTTATTATAGACTACCTCCGCTCTTACCTCGCCCAAGTGCGCCAAGAGCTTGCCGCGCGTCTCGTCGAGCGGCTCTACGCCGACGGCACCGGCAAGCCGAGCAAGTGGTGGCTATGCTTTACCAAGAGGCGATTCATGAACCGCAGCTTGAATTGAGACTGCTCCCTCAGTTTCTAGTTTCAACCTGCTGCAGTTCACCCTTGTTTCAGCTGGTAGAACAAACGTGTATGATCATAAACTTCAAACATCTCGTGAGTTTAGGCGCCACCTCCATCCTAAATCGCATCAAACATTCAGACGGTCAGCTTCACCCTTGCTCCACTCCATACCATTAAACCCTTCTTTCAAACCGACTCTCACGCGATGTGGTAAGTGAAACGTCACACCCAACCACCCTGAAACTCGAATTTTCTTAGGTATTTTCACGCTTTTTGTGGCAGTGAGTGGATCTAAGTAAATGCGCCTTCTGAAATTCAGGCTTTTTGATTCAAGAGAAGCTACGTAAACAAACACGCGTTTAGAACATGTTGATAGCGTCAGTGGCAGTCGCAAGCGGGGTAGTCGCTCCCCAGAGAATGGTCGATGCGTAATTTGTGCTGCTGATGTTTACGTGGTGTGTAGTGTCCACACCAATGGCTAGTAAATCGAGCAATAAGTAATCGCTATGACGGAAAAGTGGGGAAATTAGACTTACTGATGTATGCTAGGACGCCATCCGCAACCGTCTCGCCGAGCAGCTCGGTACTGGCAAGTCATACCCCATGAGTCATAGAAAGCATGGCGCTAAGAAAGTCAAGACTTACTCGGCAAAGGAGTTGTACCCATCCGTGTTTGCTTCAGCCAAAATCCCATCTTGCGAGTTGAGGGTACGGCGTTGAGTGGTGTTGGCGTAAACAGGCAGAGCAACAACCTGATCATTCAGCTCCTCCTCAAAGAAGATCTACTACCAAGTCAGCCCAGCCATTTAGCCTACAGCCCACGAATACTAGCCTGCCCAATGTGATGAACGTCTCCGAGCTTCGAGCCAATCGTGCTAAACAATCCAAGAGAGTCAAATTCCGCGCCACACTCAAACAGAGGACATCAATTACCCATTCGGGAAGACCGTATAGCTAAAATGTTAAAAGTAAGCACTCTAACTCTAACTCTTCATAGTTTTTAATTTACTCACTTTGTCTGCACCATCGCATGGATATGAATCGTACGACCAGTGTCTGCGCTCCACTCCGTTAGCCCCTATCGAAACCCCCCCAATGCAGAGAACTAGGACTTACAGAACCCAGGATAGATAGTCTTAAACTCCAAAATACCATTCTCGTTAGTCGGGATTCCACCGCGCAAGAACGTGTTCTGATCCGTCATGTTCTGCGACCCTCCACCTGGTCCGCCTGGTCCACCGGGAGGCGGGCCGCGCGAGGTTGTTACGGTTGACGTGCCGGTCTCGGTTGCGGTCGCTGTAGGAGGTGCTTGAGTGATGTTGGGGGGTGGACCTGCGTTAGCTTGGGTAAATCCGGCATAGGACCCGGTGGCCTAGAGGGAGAAGAAGAATAGATGAGCATACATGGTGATGTAAGGGTTGAAACTGAAACTAACGTTGCAGGACCAGATCTCGACGAAAGCCTGGTCGAGAGGCTGGCAGGTCGTGGTGTCGATAACGCCAATGTCAAGAAGAAGGTCGATTCCGCCTTGAGTCTCACGAATGTCGTTCCGGACGAGCTCGTTGTTGACATAGTACGGTCCCTCAGTAACTTCAGGCGCCGTCACGCACGTCGACTGTTCCAAACCAGTCAGCCTCCTCTTTCAGAAGGTGATTCGAAGAGTTACCCACGTTCTGGATGCTGGTGTACTTAGGCCCCTCCGCAGATGACGTTGAAGTCGACAGACCGGTGGTAGCAACCACGCTCGTCGTCCCGTTATGATGCGGCGGCGGTGGAGGACCATGTCCGTGCCCGTGCCCACGACGCCAGAGGGCCGTACCCTGCGGAACGCTGTCGGGCCCGCGACGGCGCATGTTCGGCTTACCCGCGAGCGCGCGCTTGGCCTTTCGGGCTGCGATATGTGCGGCGATTTGGGGAGCGCAGTTGCGCACTTGGAGGTGACGAGTCGTTGCTTCGAGCTGGAACGGAGCAGCGACGTTTCAGCGTCGGTGAACAGAGACGAGCTGGGAGAAGAATTTACCTGACGCCTGCCTACGTCCGCGGGGTGGATGAACTCGTCGGCTTCACCGGGGTGAGCTAGGTTGAAACACGCATTAGGACTCCGAGTAAGTTATCACCGTCGTTCAGTTGCGCTCACCGCTAACGAGTCCGCCCAAGGCTGCCAATCCAAAAGTAACAAATTTCATCGACGGCCAAACCATTTTTGTTCGCTTTTCAAGTAAAACTGAATAAAGGACAAGAAGATACTCTTTTCCCTCGGTTTCAGCTCTCCTTTTTATACATCCCCTCCTAAAAGTCCCGCATAATCTTATATCCACTCTCTCCACTCACAAAATCACCCAGCACCTTCGAGCTTACCCAGAACCACTACGAGCGCGCGGTTCCCGACGTATACACCGACCAATGACGGATGGCGAATTGCGGCTCTCGCTTCTCCGCAGCAGCTCGTACATAGATGCAAGCACATGCTCGGTGGAATATGAGCCAGAGTGACATAGGGCCCCGAGCGCGCAACAGGCTTCCTCGAGCGTGTAACTACCTTCCCTCGAGTGTGTAACGACCTTCCCTCGAGTGAGTAGGGCTCTTCCCTGGAGTACGCCGCGCGCCAAGACTACTCGATGGCTCACAACGCATGTATGGTGATTCGTCCGCAGCACTGAGTGGCGCGTGTTACCTGGATCGACAAGGGACCGCGAGGGTCGAGACGCGCTTCTAAACTACCAAGTCTGGCTGGCCAGCAAAATACCCGGCCTCGAAGAGCAAAATCCTATGTAGAACTACGGATAATAAGCAGGCGGCTGGGTTTAAGACTGAAATAATTTCTTCTTGGTCATTGTACACTTGTCCGCCGAAGATTAAGATTGATCCCATTTCGCTAGGCTTGGGTCTTCCCTATCGTTTGCTAGGGTGTACCATGCGGTTGTGCCAAGGAGTAGCTCGTCGGCGGGTATCTTTCTCTTATTAGCCGCCATGATAGTGTAGAACTCACACAGCGTGTGTCTATGGTGTGATAGAATAATATTTTGATAATAAGTCCGAAATCAAATGCATGTGTGTATAGGGATCTTTTAGGAGATTACCACTTCCCCATAGCCATCTCGACGCCAGCGTGAGCTGCACCCAGGATCAGTCCCACATATGCGAGGGTACCAAAGAAGCCACCCCTGGTATTACGCTACAGATAAAGTATAAGTTGAAGTCATAGCGAAACATGCGAAACACACGTACCTTCGCTGGGTCACCGGTGACGTAGCCAAGGGTATACAGGACACGGCCTACAAGCATAGAGTTAGCATCACGGGATGTAAACATGGATAGTGGAAGAATTCACTGAAGTTCCAAGCTGCTCCCAAGGATGCTGCGAGAATGGGGCGACGGAGACCAAGGAACGAGACAAAGAACAAAACGTGAGGGATGAACTCCATTGTATTCCCATGAGCACCTGCACACACAAAAGTTTAGTGCGAAACGAGTATCTTGGCATTGACAACTCACGCTGAGCACAGTTGTACTTGACTGCCTCGATGGATTGGTCCATCTCGGCCTTCTCGGCATATACTGTACGGAAAGGGGAATGGATTTAGTTCGCTTTCGAGAAAAGACTCGCACGAGATTCTTACACCGAGGGTATTTGACTCCAGACTTTTTGCGACCAGCGCTCACATAAGTGGTTTGCCAGAGGGTCAAAAACCCAGTGCTGCAAAATGACACGCATTAGTCAACCTCGAAAACTCACAACTTGAGAGCGTGAATTTACCTGATAGCCGCCAAGGCGACATATCCGTAGTGCTCAGGAAGGGTAATAGAGATAGACATTATTGATTGATGGGTTCGGAGGATACTTGGGCAGTGCGCGAATAGGAGTAGTTGATGATGGTGCAAGAGGAAGACGCGATCACGCTTTATACTTCCTTGGGATGCTTAGGAAAGAATTTTGCTGGATACGTGTCTGTCTATTGATTTTCCGCCGGAAATGGGACACGCGTACTGGAGGCTCGGGGTCGGGCAGGCTCAGTCAGCAAGTGGCAGCTGTAATTCAGCGTTGACAAATTAGACTTGACGCTTCGACGTCACGGGACCGCGCATCTCCAGCCGCGCGCTGAAAGAATGGAATGGAACATAAGGGCCGTGTGTACTTTGCTCACAGCGTGGCTTCGGGACGGGGTGCCCCCTCCCCGTTGAGCCTACGTACGCTCTCTCAGGCCTCGGCAAGATTTCCTAGGCTATCCCTGCCGCGAAATTACAAAAGTATGTAAAAAAACAACAACAATAAGCTCAGGACTATCATACCGGCTATTGACAGGAGGATACTGTAACCAGCCTGCGAGCTCATTTCAGTTACATCACCCGAAAAACCGATACCCCAAATTACCAAAACTTGACCAGGCTATAGTATCAAAAGCACCTACTTAAAACGTCAAAACAGCTAATATAGGAGCTATCCCGCAGCAAGATATCCTAATTACAAGGTTCTACGTCTTATCATAGCTCCACTGCAAAATAGTGGGGGACTTTTACTGAGGGGACGTCGCAGCGGAGCCGGCTTGTGCATAAATGCCGATGTTAATAGTTTTTTCGGTCCTCGGGGTCTTTGTGAGAGTCTTTGAAATGCCAGGCATCATCGAGGCATAACCTATTGCAAATCAAACTCCTCAATTTGGGAGTTTACTTGCGGCCAACACTGGCGCACCAACACTACACTTGAATCTTGCATACTGACTAGTTGACTTGTTCTTAGGAGGCCTACTGCTTAACACTCACTTGCGAAGTTTCTTTTACCGATATCTACTACTATGGCATCTAGTTCGACACAACCTATACCTCCCGACGCAGACGACGATATCGACCCCGAAACAATCCAAAGCACAGTTGACATATCTCTCTCACTCGCATTAAACCTAGTACAATCATGGATGCCCCCCAATGCCTCGTCCTCAGTCGACCCCGCCGTCCTCGAATCCCGAAAGAAGTTAGAGGAATACATGAGACGGCCGCCTCGGTAAGTCCCACTCCACAAGCTCCACCCGAGCCGACTCATCCAGAACACGCAGTCTCGGAGTCGGTGCACCTATACCAACAGCCCAGACTCAAGCGGGCGGTGCGAGCTCGCACCACGAGACACAGCGACTAAAGAATCGGCTCGTTGGTGCGGGCGCAGCACGGAGAAAGGCGGAGGAGGGCAAGATTAATGGGGCGGAACGTTCTGGGGGGAAACGGCGGCCGGGGGAGAGTGGGAGTGACGAGGATGAGTCGGAGAGCCGGGCGAGTGCGATGAAGAAGGGCCGGACTGCTTCCGCCAAGCCCAACGGACTGTCGGTTTTTGGTACCCCGGCCAAAAGTAATTCTGCGACCCAACCCAAAGCAAAGGCGAAGGCACCGGCCGAGAAATCATCATTGCCAGCGCTACCTGGCGCACCTACGAACGACCTAACGCTCAAGGTCGATGACCCCAAACCCACATCCCCAAACGAGCCCGAAGAACCAATGGGCATCCATACCCTACCCAACAAACTCCCCCTAGCCGCAAAGATCTGGCCCCAAATGTCTCATTCCGGCTCCCCGATCGGTTCTGACCGATCACAAACAAAACGACGCAAAATCGCGCCCATGCTTCCCCCTCCCTCCCCGGTACCGCCCGCGCCAAACACACCGGAGCTAACCTGGAGTTCGCTCTTGCCCCAGCTTCCCCCCTCCCAGTCCGGTTCCACAGCATCCGTCACGTCCTCGGCTTCGTCTCGGAATGTCAGTTCTGACAAGCCCGGAGGGGAGCATACCCACCAACCGAGGGCTGACTCGACTGCGCACCTATCTCACAAAGAGCAAAAACGGTTGCGAAGGGCTGCGCGGAAAGAGACTCAGCGAGCAAGCGAACCGGATGAACCGGCGTCAGAAGATGCTCAACCCGAGGGGAAACCTTCCGAAAGCCCAGACGCATTGGGCGCGCAACCGAAAACGGACGCTTTACGGATCGATGAGCCCGCAGTGGGCGACTCAGAGAGCGGCGACGAATCGGAAATGGTATCTCAAATTCATGAAAACGGTGAGCGTTAAGGTACATGAAGAGATATCGTGAATGCTAATCTATTGACATGTCAAGAAAAAGTGAGTGAGGAGAAAGCAGCAGACAAAAACGATACAGTGCAGACAGGAGGCAAGAGGAAACGAAAACGAAAGGCAAAGCAAAAGCCGGGCCCGAGTTAGGCCAGCACATAGGATAAGAATATGTTCATGTCGTTACTGGGATATGGACGCCCTGAATTAATTTGAGGATTTTCGAATTAGGGCGTGGGTAGCGTCGAGCAAGAATCGGCAAGGGTCGAGGAATAAGCAGTCATAAAAAACGTAAACGGCCAAATATTGTAGTCATAATGGTTAAAGAGTGATGAAAGCTGTAGATGTTACATAAAGTAAGTGTCATGCCAAAAATAGGGTGGCGGGAATGAACGTACTGTATGCAGGCTCGACGCATCTATGCGAGGGTCGGGGAATGAGGTATTGGTTTAACGACTCGAGGTCCGCTTGGAGCTACGGCTACTAGCAGAACTACCAGAATCGGCGACAGACTCAACCCATCGTGCAACACTACGTTGGGAATGCTCGTACTGTTTTACGAGCTCAGGATCCCCAATGATCTTCGGGGCACGGTGGGAGTGGCCGTTTGGAGGTGGGGATGCTGGACTACGGGGTGTTGCGGATGAGTTTGAGCGACGAGGAGCGGCTCGGGGGTCGTTCCGGGGAGTGCTGCTGCTCGAGTTCATGCGACGCGGCGTGGTCTGGCCGGACGTGACGATGATTTGGCGTGGGCGCGAGCTGCTGTTCGAGCGTCGGGGCGGGATGACGAGGTACTTGGCACCGTCAGCGCCGTAGGAGATTTCGGGCTGGTTGCCACTCGGCATTTTCACACCAGGTGGCAGGACAGAGACCGTGTCAGCTCGGCGCGGGGCCGCTGGCCGAGAGCTGGAGGAGTAGTAGGTATGCCCAGTGGTGCCGCGACGACGCTCGTCTTCCTCTTTTTTGTTAATCGTAAACAGGCCACCGAGGAAGCTCTTGGGCTCAGCAGTCTGCTGGTGTCGTTGGTAACCCTTGGACTATAGCAGAAAAAGTTAATCGCGCTTAGCAACGCGACTCATCTCACGTCTTGGACGTAAACGCACCGGATCGTTCCACTCGATGTTCATGTTCAGCATCGTGATAGATGTCTTGTGGCGAGTGAAGAGTGAAGGGTAGAGTATAGAATGTAAGACCTTTGCGAGAAGCAAGGGAAGATTGTGCGGGGCGGGTTGGGCTAGCAGAAAGGATGGGATGAGTATATATACGTCAGCCAATGCAATTTTAGGGGACTTCTCACAGATCTCTGGCTGGAGACGGTAAAGCGACGATCTTGTGAAGAAAGGTGGGAGATTGAGGTGAGCGACCTAATATGGGTTTGCTACCAGCTTTTGCGCCGCGCGACGAGGAGCTCCAGCCGGAAGCAGAATCCGCAATGAGGCCCTGATGCGTTCCGCTGTCTGGGCCCGAGTACTTGCCTTCTACGCGTCATTTCAGCTCGAATCGTCACTGCCTTTGCTGCTGTCTGTTCCGCAAAAATGGCCTCGACGGCGAGGTTATGCGTCATCGCTGCTGCCTCGTGAGCTCGCCGTCGCCGCCTCCGGACCAAAGGGAGCGCCCCCCGGTACAGCGCCGTGCCCCTAGCTTGTTGGCCAATTTCAGCCCTCTAACAACCAAATCGCTCTTGCGACACATTCGGCTACCTGAAGCTTGTCTCACATAGATATATCTGGTACAGCAACAGCTTCTTTGCACGTCCGGCAACGACATCCGATCCTTCAAAATTAAGCTCGAGACGCCCTCCCGGATCGTAAAGTGGCAGCGGCAGTGTTCTAATTGCCTTGCTACCTCCGCGAGGCCTTTGCTCGCTGTCGCGCACAGCACATCGCACGCGGGAATGAGTTCTGATCTCCCCCGCACCCCTTACTAGGATACAACACCGTTTCTTGTTCGAATATTAATCGAATATCGATTGATTAGTGGAGCTCTCTTCGAAACATGTCCTAGTTTGCTATGCTCCTAACGGCTGAGTTGTGTGAGAAAGTGTGTGTTCTGCACATACAGTTTGTTTCGCAGGCCTTACCATAACAGCTTCGAAGCAACGGATTAGAAGAAAGGTTCGGCGCGAACAACCGAACACTGGAGCCGGTCCAGTATGTATGAGTGCCAAAATCAGAGTCCAGCACAAGTTCAGTTTTACAGAGTTCAACTCCGGCGCACCTACCGGGGAACCATTTTCTACAAACAATGTTTCAACCCCCCCCCCCCCTGAAGCTCGGGGTGAAAGTCGAATGCCAGCCAAGCTGATCGTTGCACATGCCGGAATCCAAGCGATCTTGGGACACGATGTATGCGCCACTGTTTGCCTCGTGTATGCTCATCGCCATGCTCTCACCCCGTCTCGCGACCTCCCACGCTGTTTCCTCGGGGAGCAAGCGTGTGCCGACGAGGACTACCGCAATTTCGTACCCCGCAATATAGAGATGCCCGATAGACCCAAATTAGGCTATCATTTACACAGGCACCGATTACCTTGCCGGGCGGCTGTACCGGACTTCACTGGACCCGAGCCGAGAAACCCGTGCTGACAACCACCCCAGGCGCGTCAAGCTCGAGCGGTCGGGGCTCTGGTATCTGTGAGAGCTATAAACTACACTTTCCACATTGGTGTGACCTCTCCACAACCTTGCAATGGCCCCTCTGCGCTTTGCTCTAGCCTCTGGAAGACGATGCTCTAGACTTGGTCGCTTGCACGCGCCTTTGCAATCGAGGGGTAGGTCCGAATGGGCCCTTCGAGTGACCCCCTCAATGTCGATGTACAGAAGCACACAACCTGGAACCGAAATATCGCCCTCGTGTGTGCCACGGAGGTGGCAGAGTACACAAGGCACACCTGGCCAAACACAGCGTCCGGCGAGTAATCATGGCAAGTCAAGAGCATCGCCTGCCTCCTGGTTTCGACGCTGATCGAGCTCTTCACTGCCAGTCACTCCTACCGGACGATACAACCATCTCGTTTCGACCGGGATCTTGCGTGTCGATCCGCATCAGTTGGGCATAATCGCGAGGCTACAACAGCTACACGATGAACTGCGCTCATTTAGCCCACCGTCCTATTCGCAGGCGTCTACTTCGAAATCATTCGTGAGTCGTGGTATCAGTGTGTTTCTTTCTACTATTAATACTTACTCATGGCATATCCATTCAGTTCTCTCGGCTCTTTAGCACCTCTACCAATGCTGCGACAGTCTCCGCATCGCCCAAGGGTCTATACTTGTACGGAGATGTCGGCACCGGCAAGTCAATGTTGATGGATTTGTTTTACGATACACTTCCGCCCGAGGTCCGCAGCAAGAGGCGTGTTCACTTCCATGCGTTCATGGTAGAGGTGCACAAAGCGATACATGCTAGCAAGCTCGGGGGAGCGGGGGATAGGGATCCCATCCCAGAGGTCGCCCACAATCTGGCTCGTAATGCCTCTGTTCTGTGCTTCGATGAGTTCCAGGTCGGGTGCGATCTTCGTTCTTGTGTCGAGCCAAGTGTCAGACTAACCCTGTGCTTAGGTGACGGACATTGTGGATGCGATGATTTTGAGGCGACGTGAGTGGCTTGTAGCGGCGGCGAGATTGTATTAACCGTTTTGTAGTTCTGGAGTCTCTTATGCAAGCCGGCGTGGTATGCGTAATGACATCAAAGTGGGTATTCAAACTTTGTCGCTGGGTCAAAGTCATCTGACCACCGTTTCAGCCGTCACCCGGATGACCTATACAAGAACGGCATCCAGAGATCTAGTTTTATCCCCTGCATAGATCTGCTGAAGGAGCGGTTTCACGTAGTAGACCTCGACTCTCCAACCGACTACAGGAGGCTGCCTCGGGCACTATCCAAAACGTACTTCCACCCTCTCACACCAGAGAACCGAGCGGAGATGCAAAAAATCTTTGAAGCTTTCGTAGCAGAGGCAGATGAAGATGTCGTCATCGACCGGACGCTCTCCATTTGGGGCCGTAAACTGCGCATCCCCGAGAGTGTCGGCACAACTTCTCGGTTCTCGTTCCAAGAGCTCTGTGGAAAGCCGTTGAGCGCTGCAGACTATATCGAGCTTACTCGCGCATTCGAGACCATCTTCATCACGGATGTTCCTCTGATGACTCTAAGCCAGAAGGATATGGCGAGGCGGTTCATCACATTCATTGATGGTACGTTCTGGGCTCACTGTGGTGCGAGCTATTCTAGAAGTCGGCTCACATTGGGATTTGCAGCATGCTACGAAAGCAAGACCAAGTTGTTTATATCGTCAGAGGTGCCCATAACCCAAATATTCTCCGGAGAGCCGACGGACGATGCGGGGATATCCGACCATCAACGTGGAGTTATGGACGACCTGGTACGCTCTAGACACGCTGCCGCTCCACGAAATGCTAACTGACCTCGATTATCTAGGGGTTGAATGCGGAGTCTGTTGGCAAATCTGGTATATTCACTGGTGAGGAGGAATCGTTCGCGTGGGCAAGGGTGGTTTCACGACTCGTGGAGATGGGCACTAGAGAATACAATGACGATCGAGGGATCGGTCGGTGACAAGAGTTAATATAGTTTCGCCGTCGTTGGCAGGAGTGGGCAGAGGCCGTGCGGTGATGATTTAGTGGTGTGGCATCTAGCTTGCACATTATTTTGTTTAGTATTCGACAGTTAATTACCTATCTTGATTACCTTGGTACATCATGACGCAATGCAACTTCCTTGATTGAACTTAAGTTATCACAAGTTAAGCTCCGATGCTCTCTCTCTCTTCAACCACACATTGCGGGGGGACGATAGAGCGGATTCAAGTAATAGGCAGAGTATCGGTGCAAGGCAAACAAGTGAAAGGCTTTGGAGCAAACAGGTCAGGGGTTCTTGATTAGCATTTGGATCAAAAAGGAATAGCGCCACTTGGCTGAGTCTTGCCCAATGGGTAAGCATTTTCAACTTGGTTCTCTTCCACACTAGTTAACCACTCCTGCATCTTGACTCTTCGATGTCCGCTATAGAGCCCGCTATTGTTAGGGGCTTGAACGATAAACTATACGACAAGAGAAAGGCTGCAGCGTTAGACCTTGAGAAGTACGTCATCCTCCGTTTACTTGCCTGTTTTATCTTACACATGCCCTCACAATGTTAGACTCGTGCGCGAGTGCCATGCGGCGGGAGAATCGCACCGAATTAACGCCATTATTGATCAACTTATCGACCTCTTTTCTTCCACAACCAACCCTTTACACTCTCGCAATGGAGGACTTATAGGGTTAGCGGCTGCGGCGATCGCCCTGGGCGTTGAGGTGGCGGTCTACATGGAAAAGTTCATCACGCCCCTCTTGAGATGCTTCGACGATTCGGAGAGTAGAGTGCGATATTTTGCGTGCGAGAGTATGTATAATATTGCCAAGGTGTCCAAGGGCGAGGTTCTAGTCTACTTTAACCCTATCTTCGACCACCTCAGCAGAGTGAGTGTTGTGCAAATCATTCAAAAATACCACTGAACCTAGAGCCTCTCCAGCTTGCTGCAGATGCGGAGATATCAGTAAAGAACGGCGCGGAGCTGCTTGATCGGCTTTTGAAGGATATCGTGGCTGAAGCTGCTCCAGTATATTTTCCGCAGTTTCCCGAAACGGAAAAAGCACGCCTGAGGCAGGAGGAGCATAGGCACAAGCATGACGGAGTCCTTGTGCCTCAATCTGAGTTCCCCGGTGCGAGGAAGGCATTCTCATTGGCCAACTTTATCCCGCTCCTTGCGGAGCGAATACACGTTATCAGTCCTTTCTCGAGGAGCTATTTGGTGTCTTGGATTACGGTCTTGGACTCGGTTCCTGATCTTGAGCTTGTGACATATCTGCCACAGTTTTTGGACGGACTATTGTGAGCTCTACTGATTTGCATCTCTTGGCATGACTAACCTTGTTGTGCAGGAAGTACCTGACAGACCCAACTGAAGATGTCAAGGTTGCAACGGAGGGCGTTTTGGCAGATTTTTTGCACGAGATCCAGGACATAACCATCCTCCAGAAGCACAAGGAAGAGAAAGCTCGGGCGGCCCGAGAAATTTCGAATGCGCAGGCGGGCAAAGGCGATGACACCAAGGCAACACCGGTATCTGAGACGGAGAGCGAGCAGCTTAGCCGCGGTGCTTTTATGCCCGATGGAGATGACAAGCCTGTGGATGTTACGAAGGAGAAGGTTGGCATTGAAGTAGAAGCTCCACACGATTCAGGAGGTATGTGGTCTGTGCATTATTCATGGTAATCTGTCTGAGCTCTTCTAATTTATTAGCTTGGATACCTGGCCAAGGAGTCAAAGTGGACCACGCTGCCATTGTAGAAATCTTGATTGACCAACTACAACCCTCGCGTGAGTCTTAATGTTGAATACTACTCTATCGCCCTGTTTAATTATTTTGCAGAGGACGAGATACAACAAACCACAGCTTTGGGGTGGATTGCCAAGTTTTTGGAGTTCGCACCAGAGGTCATGGTTCCATTTACCCCTCGCCTTATACCCGCTATCCTTCCCAACCTCGCACATCATATACCTGCCATGCAATCCGCTGCCGCTCAAACCAACCAGAAGCTCTTTGCTCTTATCCAGAGTCTCCCTTCCCCACCGATGACTACCGGGCATGGGTTGCCTTCATCATCTGCCCAATCCCTCCGAAACGTCCCTTCCTCCCCTCAGCTAAGCAATGCCACACGACTCGCCAAGGACATTTCTAGCTTGAGCCTTACAGAATCCTCTACTCCGGTTATTGCTCTGAGCGAAACCTTGGAGAAACAGCCCACCAAGCTCCGAACCTCAACTTTACCGTTTGACACGGTTTCTGTAGCTAGTGGCTCTGCAATGGACTCACAAGGTCCTGCGAGTAGGCCACACTCGCCTCTGTCTGCGGTCCAATCAGCGTTTCCTGAAGAGGCTGATCCCTTCGACTATCAACTTACGGTCACAAATCTAACTTTCCAGTTCTTGAGCGAGCACGAAGAAACTCGGGTTTACGCGCTCAAGTGGTTGATCATGTTGCATCAAAAGGCTCCTAAGAAGGTTAGTCAGACGAGTGCATTTTATCTACCATAATTAATGTTGTGAAATTTGCTGGCAGATTCTTTCAATGGACGATGGCACCTTCCCCGCACTTTTGAAGACCTTGTCGGACGCATCTGAAGAGGTAACAATTATGTTCTAGTGTGGAGTGTAATCTAACCCCGTTTTCAAGGTCATTAAATATGATCTTCAACTGCTTGCACAGATTTCGTCCAGCTCAGAGGAAGGCTACTTCAAGCTCTTTGTTATCAATCTGCTTGAGCTTTTCAGCACAGACAAGCGGCTACTGGATAATCGGGGGAGCTTGATTATTCGACAACTTTGCATGAGCCTGAATACAGAGCGCATATATCGCACCTTTGCTGAAATATTGGAGAGGGAGGAGGTAAGCCCACTGTGACGCTTGATAGAACCTGGCATACCTAGCTCGATGATAGGACCTCGAATTCGCGAGCACTATGGCTCAGAAGCTTAATATTATTCTTATTACATCGCCCGAGCTTTCTGATTTTAGGAAACGTCTCAAGAATCTTGAATCTCGCGTAAGTCCCATCTATACTGCCTGTTTAAGCGTTTCCTTAATTAGAATGCAGGATGGCCAAGCGCTGTTCACGACACTCTATCGCTCGTGGTGTCACAACGCTGTGTCAGTGTTCGCGCTCTGCTTGCTCGCGCAGGCGTATGAGCACGCATCCAATTTATTAGGGCTATTGTGAGTAGTACGTTACTTACTTGAGAGCTTGGCTAAACCTTCTTTAGCGGCGAACTTGAAATCACTGTGCAGCTCTTGGTGCAGATCGACAAGTTGGTACAACTGATTGAATCGCCAGTTTTTACATGTATGTATTCGGTATTCCTGTCACACTGTGCACCCAACACTGACACCAGACAGCTCTTCGCCTGCAACTCCTTGAACCAGACCGGCACCCATACCTGTTCAAGTGCCTATACGGGCTTCTGATGCTTCTTCCACAGAGCACTGCATTTGTCTCCCTGAGGGGGCGACTCAATGCTGTCAGCTCTATGGGATATCAGCATGTCCCGCAGAAATCGTCGTATGTTCCTCCATAGCTCCGCGCCTAGCGTCAACTGACCACATGTGTCTCATAGGGCTGTTGCTGCCGGTATTGCTACGCGCTCTAAGATTGCACGCGAAGAGATCAAATGGCAGGAGCTGCTAGCCCACTTCAGAGCCGTCCAAGCGAAGCATGAGAAGGCTCGCCGACGGGATGTAGCGATTGAGCCTGAATTTTCGTTCCTGGGTGCAGAGGCGGAGCGGCCACCTATGGGTGCCTCATCCTCGTTCAATGGCCCCGCCCGACCCGGAATCCGCAGGAAGGTTAGCCATTCGACTGAAAATCCACAAGTTGGAACGTCAAGGCAGGGTGCGCTATCCCCACTTAACCCCCGCCGCGGTGGTTTACTCGGTTATGCAATGCCTACGTCAGTGGGCAATTCAAGCCGTGAGCCGGTCGCTTCTAGGCCATTGAGTCCCACCTCGTCTGCGCGGGACAAGAACAGAAAGGTTACGGGTTCTCAAGGATCAGGGGTCAAGAAGTGATGCTATACTTTTCCGGAGCTCGTTTGGACATCTACGGCGATGCATATACAAGCATGTATTATATTATGAGTCTGGTTCTGGGGGAACTCTTTGTTGTGGAGAGCAGGAATATCATTTAGGGGGGTTATAAGTGAAGTTTCTTGATAAGATAGAGTGGGATGTGTTGTAAAATTGGGCCATCTATATAGCCGAAACGAAGGCCGACTACTATCGCTCTTCTCACTAACCACCATCGTTGTTTATTAAGAGTTCGTGGGTATTGTCGATCGAAACAATTGACGAATCCACCTTATCCATCGAGACGTTTGCTGCACATCTGTATTATGGACCCGGAGGAGTATCTCTTGATGATTTTATCGGACGGTAAACAACTGACTTCATGTTCAAGACACGAAACTAACTCCGATCTCATTTACCCAGGTAATTTGCCTACTGGTTCATTCGTCGCTTCTGCCGGTCTTGAATCATACATTAAACATGGTCACCCACCGGGAGCCTCCTCAACGGCTCCTGTGTCTACAATCAACTTTATGCGGGATAGTGTCCAAAGCTATGCGCGCAGTGCACTACCATTCGCGCGGGACGCTCATGAGCTCGCCAAGCGATACAAAAATCAGCCAGAATTAACGCATGAAGAGGCTGTAAACTCTCTTCAGGAACTGGACGATTTGTACGATGCCATGACACTTAACCATGTCGCGCGAAGAGCATCCAAGACACAGGGCGTTGCGCTGCTTACGCTTTATTCAAGGGGGTTTACGAGGCCGGTGTATCTTGGTTCTGCAGCCGAAAGCGAGAGCCAATCTGAATCGAGGCGCCGAGTTGGGTTATTGATAGATGCGCTAAAGACATCTATCCGTAAGGGGGATGTACAAGGCCATCTCCCGATATGCTGGGGTGTGCTGACGTCGAGCCTAGAGCTGAGTGTAGGTAAGTTGGAGGGCAAACATCAAGACCCTAGAGTAGACAGTATACTCATAGTGTGTGTTTAGACCGTAGTATGGAAGTACACCTCTTCCTACATGCCCGCTCCCTCTTGTCATCTGCTATCCGCCTTAACTCTTTGGGCCCATACTCCGCGCAACAACTGCTCCTTCACATCGTTCGACCACTCGTTCGAGAAATATCCGTTGTACAACCCAAAGGCGCTGTGCTAGATGGGTTGGAAGAGGGGGATGGTCCAGCAAATACCTGGCCGCTGGGAGAGATACTGGCGGCTCGTCATGATCTGCAGCACTCAAGAATATTCAATAGTTAGAACATGTAATCAGAGATTCCCGTGAGTTAGTGCTTATAGTGGAAGCTGCGAAAGCTGGTGCGTGAAGGGGGCGTTATCCCCAGTGCGGGTAGGAAACGGTACTTGATTTCAAGTAAAAGTACAGAAAATGCGGTTCAGTGCAGGTGATCAATAGGGCGCTCTGTAGGGGGCTAAATGAATGTTAATTCAGTTGCAGGGCGTACAGGATGTCAAGTAAGCCAAGCTGTACTCACAGGCAGATTGCGCTCCCTAGTTTACACATAGCCCAAGAGTTAGCTAGGTAGACACCAGCCGACAGGCTATCTTACTTACCATTTTGTTCCTCCAGGATACAAAGCGTCTACCACAAACTACAATTCATTTCCATACACCAATAGCAATAAGCTCATTACTCACGAATGTACGGATCCGGGTGTGCCCTCGCCGCAAGCCTCTCCTCAGCCTCATGCATAATCTGGGCAATAGCACGAGGATCCTTCACATTCCTACACGTTTACATTCAACCTTGTCCAATCGTCAGTTCAAAGCGTGAGACGAGACAGACCTGTTGCGCTCGAACTCGGCCCGAATCTCAATGGCACGGTTGCGCCAGAGGTCTCGGCGGATATACCAATTTTGAGCATCGACAAGGTAACGCTTATATAGAGATTTGACGTGAAGTCTGTGTGCGGATGAAAAGGGAGAGCTCATCGTAAAGTTAAGGTATTGGTGAACGCAGGTAAGCGCTGAAGTGCAGTGTGTGTATGTAAGCCTAGAAGGCGCTGTGGATGGGGTGGCTACATGTGTATATTAAGGTTATTCTGCTGTAAATCTACAAATAAATCAACCAAAGGGGCTACCCGTAGTTTAATTCAACATCAAACTCAGGATCCGGTCGATCCAATGTTGGCGTTTTGGAGGTCGGAGGTAAAGGTTTTGTACCTTTGGCTTGCATAGACAAGCGTTTCGGTTTTACCGCAACAAGATCGGCCAGAGTTTCCTCAGCATCCTGCCACATATCCCGTTGGCCCCAAACAGAGGCTATGATACCGACAACCATCCAAGCACCTACCAGGTGATCGTACCTAGGGTTGTGGTTGCCTGAATCCGGGTTTACTGGAGTTCGGCTGCTACTGGCTGCATCGACCAGTTCAACGCCCGAATCAGCTTCGACTATTACAGGACCGTCCAAAGCCAGGTCTTCTCGAATAGCGGCAATGCAGGCTCGGGCCACTTCTCGGAGATGTGAAATCTCCTCGCTGCGCAATGACGTATCGAGTTGAGCTAAGAGAGCGAAAGCCCATTGCTGGTGGTGTTTCGGGAAGTGGAAAGGCCTAGAAAGTGCCTGAGAGGGCGCCGTGTTGCCTTCTAAAGAATTTCGGATCCAGTACGCGATGAACATTAGCAGGTGGATGGCCCCATGCTATCAATGAAGTGATCAGTGCAAGGATGAAGTAAACGCGCCCAACGACTCACATCATCCATTCTTTTAATAATTGAGGGAAGCGGCTTTCGCGGTTCCCTTGACGCAGGCTCCTGTTCGGTGTTATGTTACTAGATTCACAGAGAAATACATGCGACTTACCTCCTCCTCAGGTTCCTCCTCGGATGAGGTATCTGAACTTTCATCTTCAACAATACCAGCCGCCTGAATATTGCTTGCAGCAAATGGACTGGGCTGACCTTCTGATGCTGGGTTGGTGTGGGGCGAGGCGGCATTCTTTCCAAGAACAGAACGTGGGGCAAATGCGGTCGATGGGGGGAAGGAGACTGGCTTGGGTTTTCCAGCTGATTTTTCGGTTCCGTTGATGAACTCAAGCCAGCCACCTCTGTCTTTAGGACGTGGTACTTTGGGAGTTTGGCTATCTGCTTTCAGAGGGAGTTGACTCGCCTTACCAGCTCGCCATGTCTACAGAGATTGTCAGTAAATAATACCAAGGTTATTTATATGCTTACCTGTCTAAACACCTTGAACGTTTCCTCGAACGATAGTCTCCATTCCTCCGACGGCAAACATGGATGTCGTGGTTTGTGAGTGGAAGGCACAGAAGGAGCAATTGGAGTCTCATATGGGTTAAATACGCGTGTCGTATGAGGCAGAGATAATGCATCGCGCCTACAAATTTATGTTAATAAACCGTCAAGTAGCCACTGGTTTGACTTGAGCATACCGAACCAAAAACAAATATTGAGCGCCATCCTCTGGTTCGCCGCTGAAATCACTCGGTAGGTCTGCAACGGGAAGCACTCGGTTTCCTAGTGCTGGGGCATCGTCATCGTCCACGTCGCCTTGATTTCTCTTCCGTTTTGGCGGCATGGCTGGTAGTCAAGTGCAAGTCTAGTAGCCGCCCAGCTGTCATAATATCGGCGCTTAATTGACCCCATTGGAGCGGGGTCCTCCGCTCTCAGCGTCCTCTTTCCATCTTGTCTCCCGACGCGAAAACAACGAGGCCAAGATGATGGACGACCCCCTTGGAACGTCTCCCTTCGCGTCTAGTCCTGCACTCCCAGCCTGGCCCTCGACACCCCATACACCCAACTCGCCCCAACCGACGCTTCCCAGACCAGCATCCCCGCTGCCCCCGAGCCAGATCGTGGGGCCATACGGAAAGGAGCCGCAGATATATGGGCAGCCGACACCAGGTCTGATTTCTCCTCAGGTGACCACCGCGGCCAATGGCTCTAAGTTTGAGCGAGATGGGCAGTACTTGCGCGTCAGGATTACTGGTTTAGATAGGAATAGGCGGGATATTATTATTAGGATCGATGCGCAGGTGATTGATTAGGCTGCTATACCTTTTGTCACTCGGCTCACAACGTATTGCTATAGACAAACTTGCCCAATTTTA
Source organism: Ceratobasidium sp. AG-I (assembly GCA_015039395.1). NCBI lineage: Eukaryota > Fungi > Basidiomycota > Agaricomycetes > Cantharellales > Ceratobasidiaceae > Ceratobasidium > Ceratobasidium sp. AG-I. The sequence continues at coordinate 285,179 of MU132151.1, read as the reverse complement.
CTGGGTCTACGTACAGAAACATCTCGCGATCTTATGTCGAGTTTCAGCGTTTTGCGGAACAAATTGCGTACTGCAATCCTCAAACGATCGTTCCCGCTTTGCCCCTTCCGCAGACCTCTGCGCCGTCAGACGAAGAAGGTGTGCCGCAGCTTGCGCGTGCAAACAAACGAGGCTAATTTTAGTATGTCACAGACGATAGGCTAGTTAAAGTGATGCTCCAGCGTTGGTTTAGTCGCGTTTGCGAGGATCCTATTCTTATCCAGGAGGATGAGGTTCGGTCGTTTATTGAGAGTGACTTTGGGGTTAGTTGATACTCCACTTATACCACGCTCATACTCATGTCGTCTTGTAGTACCAACCCACGCCACGCCCTCGTCGCAAGACGGGCTCGGGCTTCAGCCTGATCAAGCGCAGCGTGCCCGATGAAGATGAGGAACTGATGAGTGCGCGCTTAGAACTTACACGCCTGGAAGTTCAATTCTTCGACGCAGCTAAAGCAGTTGATCGGCTATCCAAGGCCCGCAAAGGTGCAGTAATTGTTTTTGCCAACCATTTGCTAACTTAACGTGATATTAATTCTAGCACTCTCCGCCGCTCATGCGGAACTGGGCAATAAGCTCATTAATGTCGCAACGACTGAAGTGCACCCTCCTTTAGGTGCTGCTATTCGAAAGTCGGGTAGAGTGTGGCATAGTATCAGCGACGTCGACCAAGCTCAGGTACGTCTTCCCGCTGTTGATTTGGATTGCCTACTTAGTCGTACGTCTCCAGGCTCTGAGCGAGTGTGTGATAATCGGAGATGCGCTTGGATACCAGGGTATGAATGCCAAGGCCGCCAAGGTACGTCTAACACCCCAGACACTTGCACTATTTTCTCACTCATATGCTAGGAAACACTCCAACACCGCACCCAAGTCTTGGAAGACTACCAATCCGCCGTGAAAGCCACAATTGCCAAACGGCGCAATATCGAGCGTCTTAAAGCAAGCTCTAACATTCGGCCTGACAAAGTCGACGAAGCACTCGAAGACATGGAGGAGGCAAACAAGGTCGAGCAGCTTTACCAGCGACGTGTAGAAGGGATTTCCGAGAACTTACACAATGCGCTTCGGACGCACGCTCGGCATGCGCACGAGGATATTACGCATACGCTGATCGAGCATGCGAGGGCAAGTATACATTATGGACGCGGCAGGCTGAGAGAGCTGGAAACACTCCGCCCGGATATCGCGAGGGCTGCTGGGCCTGCACAGTCGGTCCCTGCTTCGAATGGACGAGGAGCTGTGCCTCCTCCACTGAGGGGCCCGTTGATCCAGCCTCCGTTGGGGCCAAATTCCGCACCGTCGTCGGCCCCGCCATCGCCCCGAGTGCAGGTCAACAGACCACCCATGCAGCAACCGCAACCCAGTCCGTACGCGGCTCCCGCTCTAGCCAGTCCACATCTCCATCCAAGTTCAGCTGGGCCGTCGACGCCCGTCCCAGGACCGGCCAACGCTGGCGTTGACCCGCTGGCCGGAATACCTAGGCCTCAGTCTGCGACCCCGTCTCACGTGCACTCACCTCTGCCTACGCAACCCCCACTCGTCCCCCCTGGCCCGTCCAACTCTTCGATTCCTGGAACACCCGTTTCTTCACAAGCTGCTGTGCATCCTCTCGCAAAGTCAATGTATGTGCAGCCTACCCATAGGAGGCTAGATGCAAGAGAGGCAGCAGCGAAATTGGCAAACATGTTTTAATACTCTTGTCCTCTCTTTTTTTTCATCAATATCTACTGTATCCACTCTGCGGGCTGAATTACTAGCTGCCTGATCGCTCAAAATGCCCTAATACTCAAATATAAGACACGGTGTGTTGCAGCATGCTTGTACCGGAGTCGATCCTAGGAGGCGCCCAGGGTCAATGATCGGTGACTCGGCGTTCGCTGTTTACCACAAAGCCGCATCCATCCAGACACCATATTCAGCATCCACCGGTATTTGTCCCCAGACTGTGTGGGGACATCCGACTTTTAAGCGTCAAGAACGACAGGAAGACCGCCACGAGGCTCATATGGCTGCCAGGTGGGTGTCCTAAACGAGGCGTGCGTGCGTGAAACCTGACCTCATCGACCTGAACGACCAACGGGCAGTAGGATCAACTTGCGCGGGAGTAAGCGTGCGGGGTCTGAGATCTACGAGGGAGAATCTATTGCCGGACCGAGCGAATTGAATACTTCGACGTCGGGGGAGAGACCGTCTAAGAAATGTGAGTCTAATCCTGGTGTTGAATTGCCGTTGGGTCCTGATGATTTGGATTGGTGTGCAGCGAAACAGGCGGAAAGACGCCTTTGCCCACTGTGCAACAAGTTAATACCGCTACATATGTTAACGCAACATACAGAGATGGAGTTAGCGAAAGTCAACGAGGTGATTCAGGACGAGGGGTCTGGGGAAGCTGGGCCCTCGGATCCCACGGCGAGGTACTTTTTTTCTTCCTTTATTTTGCATGCCCTTTGCTCTGACACCTTGAATTTGGCAGTAACAATCGCCGGTCCGCTGCCCTGCGCGCCCGAGCCTCACTCATTGCCCTCGCCCCAACCCGACGAAATACCCACCCCAACCTACCTACAACTGCATCTCCTCAAGCGAATCACAACCCTAACTCTCCGAGCTCGGAGCGCGCAGCCCGACAGAATAGACGTACACGAAACAGTATTGGAGCGGGAACAGACAGCATGGTAGAGCGCAGACGAAGACGAGTCGGAGGGGTGTGTCCAGTGTGCGAAGATGACATTGCAGAGGATTTGGAGGAACATGTCGACAGATGTTTGCAGGAGGCGGTACTACCACATCGGAGTCACGCTCCAGACACGGACGAGCCCTCACTAAGATCAAGGGAAGAACCGGTGGAGGAGAGGGTTGAGGAGCTTGTACGTGTGACGGATTATACAGATTTTCGAGGTGGGCTTCGCCTTTGCTTTTTACAAGATTTGTTAGCTCGATCTGAATTTTCTCTCATAGGTACTGGGTTTGATATTCGGGATAGGAACGTTCCTGATGTGGACGACGAACTAGATATTGATGGGGACGAAGATACGGTCTTATACGGGGAATCTCAATTCTTCGAAGGTGACATCATAGCTCAGGACGAGGAGGATGGCACAGAAGATTCAGCACAACACCCGCGTAGTACGCCCGGGTCTGAGGACAACGAACCCGGAACTAGAAGTCTACGAGACCTTGTGGCTACAAGGAAGATGGTATTGACGTTACGAGAGGTGGACATCGAGGGTGAAGAGGAGGACGAACAAGTAAGTGTTGGGAGCAGCGTGCATATGGCCATGGCTTCGCCTGCGGTCGACCTCTCTGCGCCATACAATACCCTAGACGGGAAAGACGCGCAGATTTCTTCGTTGATGGCCAAGGTTCAGGAATTGGTATGTCCCACTCAAAAGCACAACGTTGATTATTATTATTTTACTAAAGAATGCTACAGGAAGCGTCACTTCACAGACAAGCTGCCAAAGCCAATACGCTCACACCTCCTACACCATATGCCAAAGAGAACTCCGCTGCGAGCGCCGACGATGCCTCACCTACCGTTTGCCGCATCTGTCTTGACGCTTTTGTCGAACCTGTGGTATCAACTGGGTGTTGGCATCTCTTCTGTCGCGAATGCTGGCTGCAAAGCCTTGGTTCAACCAAATACTGCCCTATCTGTAAACGAATCACGAGCACATCCAATCTTCGAAAGGTATACTTGTAAACTGAACGTTTAGGTTTTAATTTCCTTGCTTTTTACTGTACGTCTTGTCCTTGTTGTACCTGCTATCGGGCTATTCAGTTTTGGGATCATGGATTATGCGATATATAAGATGAAATGGGCGATCATATCTGGCCTTATTTTGTCCTCAAGGAATTCTGGGGGAGAGGAACCAGCCAGAGCGGCTCCTTCCCAAGGTTTATCCATCAGGTGCAAGATTGCACAACCACAGACTAATCATGCGCGGACTCGGAGAAATTTCAAAAGAAATGAAAACTTACCAAAGACGGATCACCGAGGCATGTTGGTCTGGGTTTCAAGAGAGTAGTTCGAACGTGGTCGTATAAGCATATGAAAGCTAGGGATTACAGGCGGAAGCTCAGATACTAAACAGGTGCTTTGAATACGCTGGACTCTACGGCAGCAGGCAGCAACGCCATTCATGCAAGAGGGCTAACGAGTCTAAATGCCGGTCAAAGTGAGCACAGATGCCAGAAAGAGTTAAAAGAATGTCTTACTTTATTAAGGAGGGTTGGGGAGAGCTCCGCGTGTAGCCAACATAGATGATGAATGGTATCCACCCATAATGCAGGACCGTCTAAGATGCCTGTGTGAGTTGCGATTGGCTTTCAAATTCAAAATGGTCTTACCCGTCCGAAGTCCACCGCTTTCAGTATCAATTCCTGAACCGAGTCTCTGTTGGCTAGTTTCAACGCACCAAATCATGAGGTCTTACCTTGTTCTCTTCTGATGGCATGACGAAGGAGGGAGGGAGAGTGAAGTTGATTAAGCGCCTGAATGATCTAATCTAATGATGCTTATGCAAGCCAAAATTCTGAGACAGGCCCTAACCGCCCTTCATCAGCCATGGTCTTAAACACAGAGTCCTCCGCCTTGTACCTTCAAGCACCCTCATCGACTGCAGGAGCTACCGGGTAGGATACTAGAATATATTTTGAGTCAACCTCAGTGGCTTATTCTTGTATTAGACCCCGTCCAGTAACCACCGTGACCATCCATCCTGTTGCTCTTTTCTCCATCCTCGACCACTTCCTCCGTAGGACGGAGTCACAAGAACGAGTAATTGGAACTCTCCTTGGGACCAGGACAGAAACTGAAATCGAGGTCAAAAGCAGCTTTGCCGTCATTCACAATGAGACAGACGAGCAGGTGGCGCTTGATATGGATTATCACCGGACGATGTACGATCTACACCAGAAAGTGAACCCAAAGGAGGTCATTGTGGGATGGTGAGTGCATATTCAAACCTACTTAGGTTATGTATTCAAGCACTGTTGCTTTCCAGGTACTCTACAGGCACCGACCTGAATACCTACTCCGCACTTATCCAAAACTTCTACTCTCAAGAGACTGCACCGTACCAAGCCGTACATGTCGTGTTAGACACCGGCATTCGACAAGGTGTTAACCAAGGAGTGAAGGCATACGTCAGGTACGCATAATTTACTACTCGACCAAGGTAATCTAATCACATAGATACGCGCATTTCAGCTCCCCTGTGGGTGTACACCCCAAGCCTGAAAACTGCGTGTTCCTCCCTGTACCTTGCGAGCTGCGACTCCAAGAGGCTGAAATGAGCGGATGTACGTCTCCCAATACCCTCGTCTTACTATACTAATATCAGTTAGCTAATAGTGGACCTGCTCAACGCGGCCTCGAATGCCTCGAAGCACACCGCTACCCCCGCTCAGGAACTCGAAGTCTTAGAGCAGGCAATTTCTAGCGTTAGTGACATGATTGATCGAGTACTCGCATATGTCAAGAAGGTATGCGCAAGATTGCATTGTTTGGGCCCCTTTTGACTAATGATTATAGGTTTTGAGCGGCGAAGTCGAAGGCGACGCGGCTATGGGACGTTACCTGCTAGACACACTCAACGCTAGCGGCACATCACTCGATAAGGAGAAACTCGAGACTCTTTTCAACTTGCAGTTGCAGGTGAGTAGCTCCTCAAAGGGCCAATCTAACCGCTCACTAAATGCGCTATATGTGCTAGGATACGCTCACCATCTCGTACTTGGCTAATATAGTTCGTTCAGAGGTCGAAGTCTCCTCTCGCATGGCTCTCGTCACGTAACCATATCCCCCACTCCCCTCCTTATTACTCCCGAAAGTTACGACCACCCCCAGTATCTCTGCTCATGGCTTTATATCTTCGCTACTTCTTGGGGTTGTATCATTATGGACGCAATCGCTCAAATATACAGTGAATCAACTGAAACCGGTTTCGATAAGAGAATATTATTTCTAATCCCGGGTGCAGAAAAAGGTCCGTTTGAATAGTCCATATGCCATCTAGACTTGAAAGATTTCTTTGAACTCGGGTGTACCAGGCAAGCGAGGCGTGTCTAGGGGGCTCCAAGCTAAGTGGAGCTAAGCCACGCCTTGATTCTGTTTACCAGTTTGGAGCCGTCCGGAGTAGGAGCAGGAACTGACCAATCTTCATTCACAGAATAGGCCTATCAACCAAGGTTTAAGACCAGTAAGCTCTAATGTAAATATTTAAACACTTACTCGATCGTAACAGACTCGCCATATGTGACGTGCATAGGTTCCCTGCTTGCTGTTCGAACGGAAGGAGTCCACCATCACCTTGTCGCCCGACTCATTTCCACTGCCAAAAGGACTGACTACGATCGTCTCTCGGTTTGCATGTTGTGATTCGCCTAGCGAGCTAAGACGCTCCTTTAGATAATCTAGGTCGTTCGAGGTCAATCCCAAGTAGTAAGCTCGCGCGCGAACATGCGCTGTGTATTCCATGTACTTAGGGTCTGCATCTATCCAGGTACGTTGAAGATTTATGTAGACATGAAGCGAGGAAATATGATTAATTCGCTTACAGTATTGGCAGAGTGCTTGGCGAGTAGTGCTAAGTTTCGTCCGTGCTTGGACCACAGTATTTTCCATCCAGAGCAATCTGGCTTCAGCGACGATAGGGAGTGCGGCGGCCACTGCGCCCTCCAGAAAACCAACCCGTGAGCTCAAACTCGACAGAGCGGCGTTTGTGTCTTGACGGTATGTTTCCAAGGCTTGTACGTTGATTGGTTCCGGTTGAATGCGCGGTACTAAGGTCGGTTTTCCAACAGAGCGAGATGGGGCTCTATGGCCTTGTGGGTTCCGTATAGAGAGACTGTCGGATCGAGTCATGTTTATTTTGGGGTATCCGGCAAACTCAGATGTTGCAGCTTCGTATCGAAATGGGGAGTCGCGGCAACGTTTGGTTCGATGAGGAGCAAGCGGGCGAGGGTGCATCTTGGACGCCGTGTCAGAACGAGGGGGCTCAGCGACCAGACTCCCGGAAAACACGATCTTCAGAGGTCCTTTGTTCTCATTCGCGTTCGGAGACCGTAGAATGGGAGGGTTAGCGGCTCCTGTAGGCCGAGGGACACGAAGCATCGAATCACTTGGAGGTTGGAGCAAATGGGGAATATCTGGGTTTGTTGGCGGCGCCCGAGACAACGGAGCAGTGTTCTCTTTCATACTAGACCTAGAATAAGCAGTTTGTTTCGAATTGACGTCGCTGGGGCGTTGCCAGGTGGTGGAGGCTGGGGGAGCCGTCGAATGTATGCGGCCAACAGAAGCTCGTGAGCATGCTTGATTGATGGCCGAAACCTCACGAGATATATCACGAAGCGCTCTGTGTGTCGCCTTGAGTAGCTTCCTGTCACGATTGCTTGCTGCTGTAGGTGGTTTGGATATCAACGGATGCTGCTACCATGTTAACGAGACCGGCTTTGAGGTGAGTAGTCAAGAGCTAACCTGTTCGTCCTGGTAGTTCTGATTCCTCCGCGACGTTTTGACAGAACTTGAAGGGTTGGCGTTCATGGAACGTGAAGACATGGCTGGTAATGGGCAAGAGTGCAGACTTGAAGGGTGGCGGCTTTATACAGTGGCGACCGATTATATAACAAGGACCCTTAAACAATTGTATCTTTCACCGACCTGCTTGAGAGCATTGACAAAGCAGATAATCATAAATTGACTTTCACCTACAACAGGAATCTACTAAAGGCTTACAGTAACACATCTCCGTGCAATATAAGAGACTTTCTTAGTACTCACTCAACAACGATCCGCACGTGACACTTGGTATCGTAGAACTTGGTGCTGACTCCTCTCCAACATGGAATCTGCATCTTTGACCACAAAATATCTCTGGCTTGACTGTGACCCGGTAACTGATCTCTATTAGAATTAAAACAATTATTTAAATATTGGTTACTTCTGGAAGGGCCACGATGACGCGATCGCACTATTGATGGCAATATACACTCCGGGTGTCGAACTTCTAGGAGTCTCAACCGTAAGCTTCTGTCAATTCAACGCCTTGCTTCAATGATTTTTATTATTAATCATTTATACTTTTAGGTACACGGAAACGCTAGCAGGGATAACACCTTCACTAATGCTATTCGGCTTTTGCATGCGTATGGTGCAGATAGCAGTATTCGGGTATATGCAGGCGCGGCCCAACCACTTATACGCCCTGTGAGAGCGGTGAGGATCAAGCTTGTACAATTTGACCCTTTCACAAACATTTCATACTCAGGATCCCGAAATTCATGGAGTGGACGGACTTGGAGGCGTTATCGGTCTCCCAAGTTCCAAAGACGAGAATATCGTGAAACTATCCACGCAATCACAAGCGTTACGTGCAGTCGAAGGTCTCGCAACTGCGGTAGAAAAGTGCCTATCTCAGAACAGAAAGCTTCATGTGATCGCCTCCGGCCCTCTCACCAACGTCGCTTTGTTTTCTGCCCTACATCCCGAACTCATTTTGGGAATCGAGCAGATCATATTCATGGGCGGAGGCGTCGGTGTTGGGAATCGAAGTGCTGTGGCTGAGTTCAATATCCTATGTGATCCTGAGGCGGCTCAGATGGTACTCGACCTTGAGGTGCCCAAAGTCATGATTCCGTTGAACGTGACCCATACAGCCATCCTGACGCCGGAGCTTCATGCTCAGCTACTCAAGGCCAAGTCTAGTAGTAATGCAGACGGCTCTGTGGATCCTACTCCCCTCCGCCGAATGTTCTCCTCCTTGGTCAGGTACGAGTTGAAACAGTAGTCATAAACGTCTAAATGTCCTAGCTGCTTGCATTTACAGTTTCTTTGCTGAAGCGTACCGATCCACGTTTGGTTTTACAGAAGGGCCCCCATTGCACGATGCCTGCTGCCTTGCGTATTTGCACAATCCCGATTGGTTCAAATGCAAGCGTTATCGAGTGGATGTCGAACTCGCAGGAACCCATTCTGCTGGTGAGACAATAGTTGATGTTTGGGGCTACGCTCAAACAGACGATTCTTGGGGTGAGCAATTGTTGAGTATCATCCCTTATTTATTGTGTCTAACGGCACGTTCCAAGGTCGGACTGGGAAGAACTGTATTGTTACAGAATCCATGAACGTAGGTTGACCCTCGACGTTGCTTAAAAGCTGCGCTTGCTGTTTTACTCACATATATGCGCAATAGGTGCCGTTCTTCTTTGGGTTATTCTTCGACTGCGTAGATAGATGTGATAAAGTATCGCCTCTTAATATCTAAATCATTCTAGAGTGTCTCTCCAAATAAGCAATACGAGTATGATTTAGTGCGTTGATATATAAATTCAAGACATTAATGTTGTGTTAACAGAGTCGTGAGAGTCATTATAGTTGTGGGCATAAATAAGTTAACAATATGGGCACACCACCTCATGTATCAAAAAGTCGACTACGACGGTTGTTTCCTCCGTCAAGGAATATCTTGCTGAGTGGCCTCTCTTGGCGTGGTTGGCGTCGACCCGTCCGCAAACTACGAATAGCTTGGTCCAAGTCCCCTCGACCAGCAGAGAAATGAATATTGTTAATGTTGTCTTGCGATAATAAGTCAGGTGGAGACAATAATTCGTGTTTCTCTTGTGTAGGTGTAACCGCGGTCTGGAAAAAGAGTTAGAAAGGCCGGTATTAGCATACAGCAAAAATGCTTACCAATTCCTCTGCAATAGCAATAGTTGGCACTGGGGGACTAGGATGTACCATTGTTGCGTTCACTTCTAATGCGATTTTCTGGCACGCGCACGGTTAGCTTTTCACAGCGCAGTTTATTCAATACGACCCACCTGGAGAGATGACGAAAACGCGAGTATCAGCTCAAAGATGTCGTCGGGTTTCAAGGATTCTGATCCCTCGTTGCTCTCGCCGAAGTATAAAACCATATCATTGAGTTTGGTTTGAGTCGATTCGGCCAGAGACTTCAGAGCGTAAACACTCTCCGCAGAGCTTCGTATGAACGGCTGAGTACGGGCAATGAGTATCACGGTGTTGGTTTCCAGGGAAGACCTGCTGACCTGCATCACTGCGCCAAACTTGTCCGACGGGGGAGCGGCTAGCTTTCTGTAAGCAATGATTTCTGAGGTGGCCTTGTTGAGCCCAGCTTCAATGCCGTTCACAGCAGACATGACTGCCTGAACCGAGACTACGAGCGATGATCAGAAGCAGGTTTGACAAAAAGTTTCCAATTGCTTACTTCGAGCGGCAGATTCAACGTGCGGGAGGTCCTCACTGAACAGTATAACTGAAGGATCTGATCTGATTAATACGCGAGCGATGTAGTGGAGTAGTGTTGGGCATTCGGAATCCGCTTTGGCAGTCTTAGTCTCTTTGAGCTAGTTCAATACAGTCAGCATGCGCTAGCACAGTGGAGTGAGTTGCCAGCCTCTTACCTTGAGCAAAGACCTCAACTTAAAGCCCGAAGCACCACCTCTGAACGTCGATTTATTGAGGGCATTTCCAACAGCTAGGACAGTCTGGCAAAAGAATGAGCACCTAAAGACACTGGGGTATAATTTAAGGCAGACCTGCAATAGCCGGCGTAGCTTATCCGAGGTGCATAGTTCAACAGCAGCGTCATGAAGCATAGACAAATCCGGTTGTGCTTCAATAATATCCAGTTCCAATCGCCGACGATAGATCATGCATGCGATGCGTTCTGGGAGTCGCGGGATTGAAAGAATCTAGGATTAAAATATCAATATGAGAAACACATAAAAAGACAGCATACATACTTGGCTGAAGTATTGGTCCGCCTCAGCGAGCTTGCTAGTATCCCCAAAGTCCTGTATCCTGGTTGCCTATAAACGCGTAGGTTAGCTGAGACGACTAGCCTTGAACTAGAGATCCGGTACAAACCTCTTCGGTCGTTGGAAGCTGTTTTGAGATTGCTGTCAAATCCTCCGCAGACAAGCGAGCATCGTCAATGGAAAGGATAGCATCGCGAATGGCGGCTGGGGTTAGCTTGAATGTCTTGAGCATAATGGCTATATTTTTGTAAGCGTTATTTCTAGTCACAGTAATGGTTCTAGCACTTACCGACGTTATTAGCCCGAGTGATATCCAAAAGCGTAGTAACTTGGAGTCGTTTGCTCTTGGTGACTTGGGAAGTGGTCACAGGCTTTGACGAAGCTTGCTCCAAGGAAAAAACTTCCTCCAGGTCAGGCAGCTCGACTTGTCCACTGGTGAAACTAAGCTGTCCCCATACAGTTTGTGCTCCATTAGGTACAGAAACTTTGTCCCAAAAGAAAGGCTAAAACAAACGTCAGATAAGAAAAGTGAGCACGAAAATTATGTTTCACTTTGAGCTTTTTAGCTGGTGGAGCAAAAGAGGTGCTCGCGACCTTACTGGCCTTCCATGCCGTCGGACCATTCGATGGGGGAGGTGGAGGTGGAGGCGGAGGTGGGGGACCACCTGCAGCAGTTTGTCAGTTGGTGGGTAATCTTTAAACCTATTATGCTAACCGTTCAGAGCTGGGCCTGCAGGCGGCGGCGGAGGTGGCGGGGGTGGCGGAGGTGGTGGTGGTGGCGGCGATGAAGTTGTTGACGGCAGCGTCGGAATGTTGAGTGAAGCAAGCGGTGGAGGCGGCGGTGGTGGTGGTGGTGGTGGTGGTGGTGGAGGAGGAGGCGCGTAACTTGGTGCTATTGGGACGCTACTGGATTCTGACTTCACGGTTGCGGGAGGAGGCAGGAGTGGAGGTGATGGCGGCGAGGACGAAGGGAACGCGATTGTATTCTCATCGTCGTTAAAAGGTTGAGACTGGCGCTTCGGGGGAGGCGGAGGAGGAGGAGGAACCCGTGCTTTAAAGTCTCGCTCGGCAGTGTGCTGTTTTGCAATCACAGTGTCAGAAAGCTTCTCCTGAAGGACCGACAACTCTTGACGCAGCCTTAAAATTTGCTCTTCCTTTGCGGCAAGGCTCTCTATTGCGTGCTTCGTCATTTCTTCGGCGTCGAAATCTCTGTCCTCGACAGCCATGGTAGTCGGACTCGTGCTCGCTGCAGGTTCGAACCGCGAACAAAGTGCTTCCATGGCTCGTTTCAAGTAAACAACATTCTTATCCTTGTCGCGCAGGGACGACTCTAGCTCAACGATCTGTTATGGCCTGTAAATCACTGGTATTCTTCCGAGTATATGCGCTATAAAGCTTGCCTTAGCTTTGTTCTGGGACATCTCTTCAGCCATTGCACTCCATCTTGCCCGGTCACGTTCACGTCTAAGACGCTCTTGCTCCTCCTGAGCCCATTATTTAGCCAATGTGTGTGCATTTTTAACACTGCTCACCGAAGTTCCAACTAGCCTGGTGTTTTCGGCCTGCAATCGATCCACCTCTGCTTGAAGTCGGACAACTGCCTTTTCCTTCTGAACGAGACGTTGGATGATACCATGTACATTCTAAATAAAGCAACGTTATTACGCGTGGACTAAATGGAAGTATATGCACTGTCACCTCTTGGCTAGACCCCTTGGGAGACTGTGGTGTAGGAGAGCTTCGTTGAAGTGACTTCAAAGTATCGATCTCGGTGCTCAAGCTTTGCACTTTCTCGGACAAGCTTCGATTCTGTTTAGACTATTAGCTAGAGACTTCAGCAGCTGAAAAAGTCCTCATACCTCCGCACTGGATACAGACAGATGCTCACGGAGCAAAGTGAGCTCAGAGCTGGATTGCGCGGTAGTGGTATCCGGAATGTCTGGACAGAAACCGGTGATATCCTGCACCGAATCTACAAATTCCCGGAGAAGTGAGATCCACTCCCCTTCCCTATAGCACTGTTCAACCGGCAATTTCTGGTTGAACTATAGTGTGTGGTGCTTACAGATCACCAACAGCAGCAATCCGGGACGTGAATTTCTCGATCACAATAAAAAGCCGAGATTTGATTCCCCTAAAACCGAGTGATTAAGTTGGTATTCTCGGTTTCACCTAGTCCTTGGACTCACAAAGGTATCTCTCGTTCCAGTACCCTAATATGCGACTGAAGAACGGCGAGAACCACTTCAGACAGCCCATCGACACGTTCAACTAAGCCCGCGAGATTCTCGTAGACTTGGGCAGATTCAGATTGCCCCCAGCTATGACGATCGCGCTCAGACTGTTCAAACTGTTTTCTGGTGCGAGCTCGAAAATCTTCCTCGTCGTCAAGTTTGTCTTCGCAATAGCCATCGAGTCTCTCTGTCACTGTTGTTGGTGGCGAGAGGTACCTTAAAGTCTGAGTAGCACTTGAGTAACAAGTAGGGCAAAGATACGAGATGGTACATACAACAATAATTTCGTTGAACCCCCGTCGGCTGAGCTCTTCTCTTAGAGCAATTCGCTGCTCAAGGTCTGGACAAGAAGCAGTGATAGCAATGAGAAGCACAAGGACAGGCATGCGCTCCGCCCAAAATGTGTCCTCTGAAGCGTCACTAGATGATTCCGGGACGCGAAGGCTGTCGATGAGTTTTTCGAACCGAAATCTTTCACTGTTCATCGTCGCAAAGTCAGAGAGAGCATCAAGCACCATTTGATGGCCTTGGTCCTCCGAAACGACTGAAATCCCTGCTAAGAGGTCGGCAACGTTAGTCCGGATCTTCAGGTTGCCTGTGTCCAAGCAAGCCACGATATGCGATATGAGGCTGGACATCGTAAGAATCTTTGCCAGCCCGAGCTACGAAAGAACTAGATTAGTAATGTTCACCGATGTACCGCATATATGCTCACATCTGTGTTGACAATGACACGAAGACATTTGATGCATTCAAGTAGCACCGAAGCTTCTGACTGGGTTAAGTTTCGCCTGAGAGGAAGCTAAGCGAATGCTTTTATTCCGAACAGCAACGTGTTTCAAACGCACCTTCTGTCTTTCCCCACGAGATCTGTGATAAGACCAGAGATAGCCTCTAGCCCTTGACCTTGCTCTACGAACTCCTCGATCCAGTCCATCTTGGCTGTCGCAGCGTGAATCCGCAAGCTGACCAAATGCTTTACCAACGTCGTGCTGCCAGATTTACTCCTGGTAATTCCAGCCACATAGGGGACTACTGTCGAGTACCCCTTGGGGGGAGGCGAAGAGGCTTGGCCAACCCGAGTGAGCTCCGCCACAGCGCTCTTTCCCTGATCGCTTTTGGAGCTTTCTCCAGCTGCAACAACTCCGTTGGGCCCGCCCCACCATGAAGCCCAGAGCTTGGGTGTAGGTTGTTGCGGGGAGTCGGGAGTAGGGACGGAAAAGCGTTTCGGTTCGGGTGTGATTTGCTTTGGAGAGGTAGGAGGTGTATTGTCTCTTGAAAGAGAACCAACAAGCATAGACGAAGCATTCCAGCTTCCGAATCGAGCCGCGGAGAACCTTCCGATTGCACCTCCAGAAAACTGGGGCAGGAGCTTGGGGATCAACGAGCTTGAACTTGCTGGCCCAAGTGTGGTAGATGTCGTAATATTATATGGAGGACTGGCAGGCATCGCGGATGCGCGTTGTAGGCTTTGTTGCATTAGGTATCGCTTTCTATCTAGAGTCATATCTCGCATTTTTTGTCTTTGAGGCTCGGATTTGATCCCAAACTCGTCCTACGATTTAACCAAGCCTATTAGAGGAGCCAAGTACCGGTACTTTTAGATGAACCAAATACCATAAATTGCTCAAATTCTGCCTTTTGTTCCTCAGTTTCCGCTGTGTCCTCAGACCCATCATGGAACGCTCCAGGGTCCAACGCAAATGGAGAACTAACGCTGAGTCTCTCGGGCGTGGCGGGAGCGGCGTTTGGCTGGGAGGGTAGAAAGGCCGTACTACCAGAAGGCGAAAGATTGAGCCAACTATCAAACATAGATGACAGTCGGTTGCTTGATAAAGTCGAGCGTCGAGAAGGGGATGGGCTAGTAGGTGGACTCGAGATGCCATTAGGTGACCGGGGTGACCTCGTGGTAGTAGTGCCGGCGGGTGTAGACGACACCCGCCGGGCACTTTGTTTGGCTGTTCCATCGCCATCACCCTCTATCTCTTGAAGATCCTTGGAGGAGCTTGGTTCGTCAGAGAGTGGGCCTTTCAGTGTATCTACTTCCACCAGCGCGAGGTTGGATGAGAATGTCCTAGATTTCGGACGACGATACCATTCCTCAGGAACTACTAAGCGAAGTCTCTTTTGTCCGCCTATACGTTCAAGCATTTCCGACACGTTTGCAGAGGGGTCCAAGGTTTCAGGGGCTGTAATTAATGCTCGAGAAATCAGTCCAACGAACAATCAAACCGCCCCATTGAAGCTCACCCTCCACCCCGCCATTTACACAATAGACCTCGAGCACATAGTCTACTTTGCCCCCTCCCGGTCCTGCGAGGTACAAAGTGAGACCCAAATCGTCCCCAATCCCAGTGATAACGTCAGTCACAGTCGTAGACCGTGCGATGAACCATTGCATTACGAAGCCATCCGGAATTTCGGGAACACGCTCGAATGTTACGTGGAAACTGAACGCGGGATGTTGCGAGACCATACGAATAGATGGAGAATGAAGATGAGACGTGAGTGGAAATGCAGAGAAATGTCGTTGCACATGTGGTTTTGTGTCAGGGCTCGGCAATAGCTGCTGTGCTGGGAAGTCATTGCTTAGAATACCTGAAGCAAGCCGTCAGTAGTCTCTAAAAACTTAGCGGCACTATTATTACAAACCATGATCTAAATCGTTCAATTCATTGTCTTGCCAAGCCCTTCCCCTCTCATGCTTGCGTACATGTTGAAGTGCCCATTCCCAGTCGATTACTCCGCCAATCGAGGAGCCTATATCTCCTATAATATCCGATTCGACACCTTCTGTCGCAAGTAATGTCTGTATTATTTCCTGGGTAGTGTCCAGTGGGTTCACTTTAGCAAAATGGATAGCGCCAGAGGGCAGGAGCACTGGAACAATAGGAGAGTCGCCTTCCATTACGAGACTAGAGTACCAATTATGAGAAACCAAGCCACGAGTATATATCGATGCCGAGCGTTGAGCGCGACGGCTGACGCAAATTAGCCCCTAAACGAAGAATGCAGGCTGCTGAATATGCGTGGGTTATGGTATGGTCGTAGACGATTCGTATTATCGACAGTGCAGCAATCCAGTTCCAGGGCAAGTGTTAAATCAGCTTAAGCCATAGGCGACTCTGCGGGGAGAAGCGTTGGAGAGACACAAGGGGTGAAACGCCCAAGAAAGGTAATCAGGTGGTACGTGTTATGTCATGCAAGTAACCGGTACCTAAGCTAGCCGCAACTACCGCGCGGCGTCTAAGGTAGACTTTAATGGGGTTTCTCGAAATTTCCGACTAAGTAAGCCAGGCTGCAACCAAAATTGGCTTTAAACTTAATTATCAACATTGATTTATGTAATGGGCTACAATTAGCATATATTCCACTGTAAGCTAATTAATCTACAACGATACGAAGTCCCTCAAAACCCAGACTGAAATGGGCGTCCGTCGCTCAAGAGGTGAAAAAGGCAATGTCCAAATTTGAAGATGTAAGTGGAGTGGGGTGGAAAGTCCATTGATGGATTTTGACAGAGATCCTAGTAACCAATGTGTGTGAAAAGTCCAAGCTAGTTCAGTAGCTCCATGCCCGCCTCAAAAACCATGTACCCCTGCTTCGTAGTAGGCACGCATGCTGGCTTCCCATTGAGATATTCAACTTTGAATCCTTTTCGGCATGAATATACCTCGCACTGGCCTTTGACGCAGCTGACACTCCCGACATAAGGAATCGCAGAGCAGTCATTATCGCAAGACCCACAGGCGCTGAAAAGAGTCAAGTGTAAGGCGGGTTTCAAATAGAAGAGATGCACAAACGTACTCGAGTGTGGTGTTAGTATCGATACATTCCCAGCCACCTCTTCCTGTTTTAACCTCGCAGCGGGTATGCCCCACGACAGTGCACCCACGAGGGACGCTTCTCTTCCTATACCCCGAAGGCTGGGGTCCAGTAGTAGCAGCTAAAGGCAATCTCGTAAGAAAGATAAATATAGATTCACATCGAGGATGCTTACGGCAAGTAGGCTGGTTCAATGTGGCTGAGCTATCCACGCATGCAGATGGAATGGGTGCAGGATCTCCGGCCTTGTATGCGTGGCATTGTTGGCTGCTCGTTGAGCCAACATTAGATGTCACAGTGACTTTACCTTGACCACCAGCTACAATATATAAATGATAATAAGTAGGTTGGCAAAAAGCTCAACATATTATACGCACGTCCAGTCATCTCGGGGCATGCCTGACAATGTGTTTGTGATGTAGCACTGTTGAAGCTGCCAGCACAGCACTTACAGCAAGCGGTGGAGCCATAGCTGCAAAGCGCAGTATAAGTCTCAAACACTAGAAATACTATTTTTAGACTTACCTGTTAACAAACGTCCCGGCTGGACACTCCAAACAATCGCTAGCACCAGCGCCAGGGGTATACCTGAAGTGTTCAAAAACATTAGTCCAATGACCGACAATCTGTAGGCAAGGAACAATCACGTACCTTCCAGGCTGACATTGTTGGGGCTGGCAGGTTGTATCAGAGTTACAATAGGATCCTGCAGGACTGCATGTTGAAACATACATTCAGTCAGGCACCTTTGAAAGAATGACAGTGTGTCCCTTACCATGCCGTGCAGCTTGAGGAACCGGCTGCACTATAGCTCCCCTTCCCACAACGTCTTTGTTCAATAGCACCGACCCCATTCCCACCGATTGCCATCCACCCGCATTGAGCTGGCTTACAGGAAGACGATCCATTCTCTAATTACGCACCAGATGAATCAGTTGGTGGTTGTATAATTGGATATGCTATGGTCTTAAAACTCACGATCAGTATACTGTCCAGATGGGCAAGAAGTGCAAGTAGAGGATCTAGCAGCAGAATATGTTCCCTTCAAGCATGGCTCACGACTAGCCTCGCCGCCTGGAGACCAAACAGGTAAACTCATGAAAGCAAAAAATGGCAAACAAATAACGCACCAGTACACTTGTATCCAGCCTGACAGCCCTGGCAGATATTCCCGTCATAATATTGCCCAGCTGGACAACTCGTCCCCGCACGCGCAAAAATAGGACCTGTTGCATCTGACAGACCACGAGGAGAGCCCTGCGCAGCGACCCGAACAGCGAGCACGAGCAGAGCTCCAGGTAAAATCCCAGCAAAAGAGCGCATAGTTAATTGGCGTAACCAAAAACAGAGTGAATTGGTGGCAGAGGGGACATTGACCGCAAGACCCAGGCGAGCGAATAAATACGCAGAGAGGGTTCAGGCTATTAATTGGCATATAGAGTCTAGGGTGACAAGCACCCTAACTCTCAACGTGGATTTGTGCCGGGTATGAGATCGTCATGCATCGTGTCCTCCAGACTGTGATAAAGGAGATCAGCCCACGGCGAGCGAGGTTCTCGGCAGGTGTTGGATACCCTACCAAGGGAGACCCAAAAGGAGTAATGATAAGTGCAAGTTGCTGAGGTGGCGGTATGGCCGCAAGAGACTCATAACATCGACAGTACAACAATCTAGCTCCTAGGCGAGTACAGTATTCAATCGGTTCAAGCCATACAGTAGATGAGTTTGTGGGGAGGAGCTTTGGAGGGTATTGGTCATGTTAGGAGCCAGCGCTTAGCGATAACTACTGCACGGCGTTTAATAATGATATTTCAGCTCTAAATGCCCCTCCTCCCATAGTTTTCTTTCAAGTGAGCCAAGCCGCCGTCAAGGCCCGTGGCTTTATATTTCATTAAATCGTCAATGTGGTACATAATGGGCTACAACTAGCAAACGTTAACCCACAACAAATACAGGGCCCCTAAGAACCCAGGCTGAAATGAATGTTCGTTGCTTGAGAGGTGGAAACATGAAGGACCAAAATACCAAGATACAGTTGGAGCAGAAAGTCTATGAGTGGATGCGGGTGGAGAAGTCCGAATAAACATGCGTGAGTTGTTCATACTATGCGTCCGTGAAAGTCTAGACTAGTTCATTAGCTTCATATCCGCTTCAATAATCATGTACCCCTGCTTCGTGGTAGGCATACATGTTGGTTTTCCGTTTAGGTATTCGAGCTCGAATCCTTTCCGGCATGACGATACCTGACACTGGCCTTTAATGCAGCTGACGCTCCCAACGTAGGGTATCGCAGAACAGTCGTTATCGCAAGACCCGCAGGCGCTAGAAAGCAGTCAACTATCAGTCGGACTTCTAGAGAGGGCTAAACGCACTTACTCAAGCGTGTTGCTGGTATCGATACATTCCCAGCCGAGTGATCCTTTCCCAACCTCACAGCGAGTATGTCCCGCGACGGTGCATCCGCGGGGAACGCTTCGCTTCTTACTGTATCCTCCTGAAGGCTTGGGCTTAGCAGCTGAAATTGATTATCGTCAGAAAGACGAATACAAATTTATGTTAAAGGTCCTCACGATGGCAGCTATTTCCGTCATACTGCTGCCCAGGCGGGCAATCGTTTCCATCTCGCGCAACAACAGAGCCTGCCGCGTTCGACAACCCACGAGGGGAGCCCTGTGCAGCGACCTGAGCAGCGAGCACGAGCAGAACGGCAGACAAAATACTAGTAAAAGAGCGCATAGCTGATTGGTGTAAATAGAACAAGGTAGGTTGATGGCAGAGAAGACGAGAACCGCAGGATGCAAGGGTGTACACCACCACGAATAAGTACGCGGAAAGAGCCCAGATTATCCATGAGTGTCTAGAGTCTAGGGTGACAAGCACCCCGTTCTCAGCGTGGATTCGTGCTGAGTGTAAGATCGCCATACATCGTGTCCTCCTAGTTGTGATAAAGTAGATCGGGCCTTGGCGAGCAAGGTTCTCGGCTGATATTGAATACTGTACTCCACTAAGGGAGGCCCAAAAGGAGTAAATATGACGTTCAAGGTCTGGTTTCTCCCCACAACCTACAAATGCGACAATCCGATATGAGAAATCGGCACACATGCAACAAGCTTGAGGCGGATTGTGCGCCTGAAAATAGCTCACCCTCGTTTTACTCATTGAGTCCTTCGGCCCCGTTCACGTCTCAGCTCCAAGCCATGCCTTCGTAGATGCTCGACTCGCCCTTCGATTACGTGGTGGCCGTGGAATGGCGGAGCGGCTTGACGATCCACGCAGGTCGATAGGCAATAGGCGAGCGTACATGCGCACCCCCCGCGCTGAAGATTTGCTGGTGGCTGGTATGATACACGTGCTGGACCGCATGTTCAGGGAAACACACATATCCATCCATCGTCACCGCTCAATGTTCGGTACTGCATCCAACGCACCAAGGTTCGTAAGACTCACTACACCACGGTAGCCCTCCAATGAGACAGTGGGACGATGTTTCAATATACTGCAATATACACGAATCAATGTACATTCATCAACTTTTCAGAAACCAACGAATGAAAGAAGAAAAAAGGGAAAACACATGCAAACTAATATACCTCTCCGCGTCATCGGAACCTACCGGGTGATATGCTCATTCCACCGAACGTAGCATCCAGCAAATCGGTCTCCGAACCAGGGATCGGGACTCCCTCTGGTTCTGGAGTTGACCCGGTGGTTGATGGGCCATCTTGGCTATCGTCCTCATCTTCTTCGTCTTCATCTTCATCCGGCGGCTGAGCCTGGCCATCTTGCGCCACTCCCGTGACGTCCTCTTCACCCTCTTCACTCTCCTCATCCTCCTCATCGCTATCCATGTCCTCCTCCAGCGCAACCGATGCCCACTCCCGATACACACCGTCGACATACGTATGCGACAGAGGTAGCTTGTATGGATCGAAAGGGAAGAACGCGTTCAAATCGACATCCAACGCAGGATCCCTCGACAATTTCGTGTGTCTGGGATCGATTTTTAGGCGTGTTCCGCTGTGAGGGGCAGGCGTGGCGGCAGCAGCAATATCGGAGCGTCGGTTTGACTCGACAATAGAGAAGCAGTACACGAAGCCGGTGCTATTGGATATACGCGCGAACTGTTGCACTACGTTCGTTGCGCAAATCTATAGGGGCTATAAGCTCATGAAATAAGCCAAATTGACAGCATCAAACACACCTTGAGAGGATTCAGCGCGCTGGATATTGCACGTTGTATGACGAGTAATTCTGGCATCCACATCTTCGGTGCCTCGTCGCCCTCGATCAAAAGGAGGTCTGGATCCTCTCCCAGTTCCCTCCATCGGAAACAATAAATGAGGAATATTGCCTGCGCAATAGCATAAAATAGGGCATATTTCGATACAACCGGTGTGAAATTCGGGTCCTCTGCTTCGTGCTCTTCGACCTCATCGACCGTATCTCGAAGGTAGTTGCATAGAACACTGACGACAGCGCGCGCATTGGGAGTGTCGATATGCTTCGCACGACTGATAAAGCTTGCGACGTAGCTCGCAGCACCAACTCGAGCGGCGTCTGGCAGAGTAGCGTCCATGAGACGGTCCATAAGAACACCCAGAAATATGTCGGTAAAATCGGCATGAAGCGAAGAGTACCAGAAGAGAAGAAATTGGGTATAACGAGACTTGTGCGTCTTGACAATCGTGCGCTTAAAGATAGCAATCAAAATCCACAGCTGCGCGCTGCGTATCTCAAATTGTCGATCGGGAGTTGCAGGAGGGGGGGTAGACCGAGCCGTCGAAGACCAAAACAAGAACGAGAGAGGTTCGCAAGGGGTAGCCGCCAGATGCTCAAACACAAGAGACAAGACTGCATCGAGTTTGGAGACCATGTCTTGAATATGCGCAACGTTTGCCGGGCCTTCTACAAGGTCGTGTTCCTGGAGGTCGCCATCCTCTGATGAAATGTCGCTGAACCCATCAAGAATCTCCCCTTCCTCCTCAAGTTGGCCGTTCTGCAACGGATCCTCTTCCCCAACCACGTTGTCAAAGGCGTCAAGGTTGAATATGTCGCCAGGATCTTGATCACCCTCCTCGTCCAAGTCCTCTAGCTCAACTTGAATCTCGACCTAACACAGGATAGGAGGGTCAATAATTAGGAGCAATTTCAAAGACCAAGGGGCTCACGTCAATCTGTTGAGCCCTTTCAATAATTAGCGACAGGATAGCGTCGCTAAGAGCGGGACAGTACCCGGACAGGGTGAGGAGATTGCGAATGTAAGTTGTCTGGGCCAGCTTACTAAGTTTCTTGTGGGGGAAATGGGAAGTGATAACGGGTTGGAGTGCAAGGGGAAGTGTCGGGATGAGCCCAAGCAAATGGCTCAGCAAGTTGTGCACTCGGCTGTAAATCATCCGACGAGTTAAAGGGGCCGAAGAGCTCTCAGGGGTGCCCCTATCGAGAGCTTGCATGCTTGCCTCTGAGATAGATTACAAATTAGGGTTATGAACGCAATTAATCGAACTCAAGAACTCACGAAACGTGAGCCCCTGGACACAACGAGCAAGAACCGAGGTGAGATACTCGGGCCGGGCAGTAACTAGCATCCCCACAAAATTGGTATAGGCAAGAGCAAACGCATCGTCGAGTGTGACCCACGGTATGCCAAGCACGGCCTCTACAAGTGGCGCGTGCGCCCGCTCCAACGAAGATACAACATGCGACAAGGCCACGATCCAAGAGCGTAATTGAGACGCGGAGCTACCACCCGACTCGACGAGTTTGGTCGGGTTGAACTGGCCAACTAGTTCCTGGAACGGCGCCGAGTTCCCCTATGGTCGTCCGAGCGCCGATCATTAACAAAGCACATGATGGAAGAACAAAACAGGACCTACCCTGATCCTCTCCTTCAAAGCATTCTTGACGAACACAAGATACATATCTTTCCGAAATGAATCATTTTGTTTAAGACTCTTGACATAGGGAGAGCCGGTCCGCCCAGACTTGGTGGATACGTCGTCGAGGTCAAGGCGGCGCTTGCGAGAGTCGTCGCGCGGCGTCATGGGCGCCTGCTTCTTGACGTGGTAGCGGGCGTGCTGGTCGGCGAGTGACTTGGTCGACGGGACATGAGCTGGAGGCTTCATCGTTGGCGAGCACAAATTATTCATTGCAAATTGAACATCGCTCAGGGTTCACGTGACTCTCCACTTTCGGTCCCGTGATACGTCATTGGAGTGCATATACTTAGCTCACTCCAACTTTACAGCATCCAAATTAACTAAGAACTAGTCTGACGTATACCATGACGATTTTGACCTATTACTGCGGCCCCGCACAAGGTATAAAGCTAAGGCATAGTCGAGCGGAGTCGCACTCACACAACTTACCACCCACGCATTTACTCATACCATACACAACATGCCTCTTTTCAAGAAGAACCACGATGTGAGCTTCTTTTGCCCGCAACACTGCATATTTATTGACCATCTTATTACATAGAAGCACGTCGGTAACACCGACCCCAACTACCAGTCGGGCGCAGTAAACGACCCCGCATACAACTCCGGTGTCGGCTCTGGCATCAACCAGCCCTCCTCTTACGACACACCTGCTGGCAACAGTGGTTATCCATCCAACCAAGGCGCATACGCTGGGGGCCCTCAAGAGGGTATCACTCACCCATCCGGCGTCGGAGCTCCCGTCGACAACTCGTATGGAAACCAGTCGACCATGAATCACCCCCACGGCCATCCCGGTGCTGCCACCATGGGCGGTGCCGCTCTGGGTGCAGGTGCCGGACACGAGCTCGGAGGTCACGCCGGACCCGGTGCTGCCGTTGGCGGTATGGCTGGCGACCACTCTTCCCACCGACACAACCAGACCAACACTGGTTACGACGACGGCTACGACGGCTACGACGGCCAGCACGGCGCGATGAACACCAACACTTCTCACCACCCCGTTCGCAACGACGTCGGCGGAGCAGCACTTGGCGCTGAGGCGGGTCACCATATGGGCGGCCACGCTGGCACTGGTGCGGCTGCTGGTGGATTTGCGGGCCACGAGCATGCGCAACACAACACCGGCGCTACCCATGGTACCGGCACTGGTATGGGCACCGGCACCGCGATGGGTACTGGCGCCGGAACGACCCATGCTGGTACCGGTACTGGCGCCAACATGAATGCCGGTGGAATGAACGCTCGGGAGGCCAAGTCGATGGAAATGAAGGGCAAGGCGCAGCAACTCGCTGGTATGGTCTTGTCCTCTCAGACGATGAAGGCCAAGGGGGCTGCGAAGGAGCAGGAGGCGGCTGCCTTGCGTCATCAAGGCGAGAATCTTGAGGAGGCAGAGCGCCATGAAGCAGCAGCTCGGTTAGTACGCATAATAAAGTTTGCCGTATCCCTGACTAAATTTTACTTCGATACAGGCTTGCGAGGGAGCGAGCCGTTGCGCACGGCGCTCACCCCGAACATGGCCACCTCGGTGGAGGCCGCACCCACTAGGTTTGCGCTCGAATAATTAGCATTAGCATACCCTACTATCCCTTTGTATTAATAGCCGCCTAGCGTGCACTGTAGCTCCTAATTGATGTGCAACTTGTGAAATCCAAGACGTGTTAAATCACATAGATAATAAAGTGTGTGAGCATCGGCGCCAAATCGGTGCCACCCAAATGTAACTGGTGAAGGCGGGTCACGTGCGCGGGGTGTCGGGCTTTGCCCGCCCAACGGTCCTTTGTCTCTGATTGCAAAAAACTAGACGTTCGCTGTGTATTGGAGTCGCGCCCATGCTTCAACCGCTCATCCCTCTCAGAAGAAGCGCTCTAGGGAAACATAGGCGAAACTCGATCACTTACCTCTGTCACATTCGCTGCGAACTCCAACCTGCCTTTTCTAGACACCGAACACGCTCCAGCCGCACACAGCTCCGAAGCTCCTGGTGCTATAACTCTCCCGTCGCAACATGTCGCCCCGCAAGAGTCTCCCCTGCTGTTCCTTGTCGCTGCTGTCCCGACTTTATCGGCGGACCTGTTTAGACTAATTGTTTGCCTCGGAACTCTGGTCTGCTCAGCGCCAGCGCTTGTCTCTGCGCCCGCGTCAGCGTCACTTTTTCTCTTGCGTGCGGTATATAATCAGATCTCTGGTGGCCTTCGTTCTATATTCCATCCAGTGATCAGCGCTCCCCCGCAGGCGTCGCATCCCATATCCGTACTTGCATTTCCAACTCTCCCAGCGACTTCCCTATCAGCTCATCTCTCCCTCGGCCATCACCCCGTGCACGATACGCCCTAGAGACCATGCCTCGTGCTGCTGCCCTCACGCGCAAAGATGATTCTCACCGACCCAACAAGCGGATGAAGCTTTCGCATCGCCGAGATCGCAGTAGCATCAGTATCCTTGGAAGTATCACCAATATTGGTTCAACGATTGCTGGGATCGCGGGCCGGCTGTTTTCGCCTTCAAACGAGCAGTTTGAAGACCGGTTGAATATACATACACTGCCCCAAGAGCCGCTCGAAGAGGCTCCCAAGTCATCCTCGATGAGCCTGCTGTCTGCCATGGCCGACGAGCAAGCTGCGTTTTGGGACCTTCTTGAATATGTTCCAGAAAAGCCTCGACTGTCGCAGCCTAGCTGGTATGTACACATACTTGAACAGTTTGTGGATGTATGCTTACCTTTGCCGCAGGTTTGACATTCACACGGCGACGGAGCAGTTCAGCGTACGCATCAACTACCGAGAACCTTTCGAGCCTCAATCATTCCTCGACATGAACGACTCCGAGGACGAAGGTGACAGCCCATGCGCAACTACCCACCCGACCGCAGGCCACAGCGCGTTTTCAGACTACGATTCGGACGAAGAGACGGACGAATCGGATCTGATGGACACCCAGTCCAGCGCGTCGACCGACTCGAGCTCCCTCCCCTCCCCGTCTGCATGCGCAGCCTCCACCGGTCACTCTCTTTGGCAACAGGAGCCTCGATCAGGGGACGAGTACTGGGACCGACAAAACGCGCTATTATGCGCCAAGCACGTTCGTGACGCCTTCCCCGACGCCCAGCCTCGGACTCGGATCCCTCTCGAACGATTTATCGCCGACATCCTACGCAATACTCGAGGCGCAGTGCGCGACGATGCAGCGTTTGTGGCTTTGCAATTCATTAAGCGACTTTCGCCTGCATGTCCCCTCGGTTACTACGAAGATATGTTCTTCACATTACTGGTCCTCGCGGACAAGGTACGCCACACTTTGATGTTGTACATTGTGATAATCACTCATGCGGTATTATTACAGATGGAGAACGATTTTGGACACCCGCTCCGGTGGTGGTCGGATCGTTGTAATGGACTCTGGACTCTCAGTGAACTACGAACCATGGAGAAGCACATGCTGCAGGCTCTAGACTGGGACCTGAGCACGTCGCTCAATTGTCGCTCGTCATATCAATCATTTCTCGTAGATCTCGCCTCATTCGCTCCTTCAGTTTGATTTATTTCTTCTTTCTCACACTTGGACCGGAACCTGTTATTTGTACTACTATGTTGTTTCTCGCTCACGTTTACTCTGATCGTTGCTGTACTGTATCTCGCCATCATCTCTCTGTCGCTCATTCATTCCATCTCATCACTACACTATTTTGGGTTCAATTTCCATCCATATCTGAATACAAAACATTGAAAAAGCTATGGACTACGTCGTTCGGGAACAGTCATCAACACACAACTCGTACAATCGCAATGGAAAGTTTGAAACAGGATCCGATCCAGGCTACATATTTGGCATTTCACAATGAACCAACACGCCGGCCAAGTTCAGTAGTAGGTATACTAATGCCAACGGAATTCGGCATTCAAGACAGACGTTCAAAGTAGGAAGCAGGGAGAAAAGGCATACGCATCGGGAAAACTTAGGGCGAGGAGAAAGAGAGAGAATCACAGTATCCGCTACTCCGGAGGCATCGCCGCGAACTTCTTGAACTCCTACTGCCGCCATGTCTCGTCCTCTCCAAGAGACTCCAACTGTGTCGCGCGCGCTCCTCCAACCCCAAATGCAAGACTCCCAGCAGGCAGCGACTGCGTCTGTTGGAACGTCCGAGTGCCCTGCGGAGCCGGCACACCAGTCGGCCGAGACCCAAACATGCTCGACCCGGCGGCTGAACTTCTCTCTTCTTCCCCAAACTCGAAGAGCTCTCCGAGCGTATCCTTATCTGACGGGCTCTTCGCAAT
The DNA here is from genome assembly GCA_015039395.1 of Ceratobasidium sp. AG-I. Taxonomy (NCBI): domain Eukaryota; kingdom Fungi; phylum Basidiomycota; class Agaricomycetes; order Cantharellales; family Ceratobasidiaceae; genus Ceratobasidium; species Ceratobasidium sp. AG-I. Next base: position 258,087 of record MU132151.1, on the reverse strand, counting down.
GTCTAACTCAGAGTCTGAGTCCGAATCCGAGTCGGCCTCCCCTGTGGTTGTAGCATGTTTTGAGGATGACCCATCCCCTGACGGAGCCGCCCCAGCGTGGGTCGCGGTACGCTGGTCGCCAAGTGACGTTGCCCTTACGCGCATGCCTCCGGCGGTCGGAGGAATGTACCTAGCAGGCGGTTCTCCAAAGTCGGCGAAGCGCTGCAGCCCGCCGGTAGGGCGCGAATGCGGGTGCGGAGTCGTGTACACCCTCCTCATGCTCTCTCCCGACGATTGAAAGATCGATGGGCGAAGCGCGCCATGTCCAAGCTGCGAGCGTGGATCTGAAACTTTTGGGGCGATGGGCTCACCGTCCCACTTTCTCGTAGCGTAGCCTTCGGTGACGCCTGTTCAACGTCACACAATCATTCGGGCAACGTCAGTTAGGGGCATGCGAAATGTAGTAATGAGCTCACTTTTCCGAATCCTCGCGCCTACGTTGCGTAGCTGAATTGACAGGTCCTCTGGGACGTAGCTAAGAAAAACCAGAAACAAAGGTGAGAGTCAGATCAGTGAATACTTGTTACTAGGGGCGTAACTGTATCTACATACGTGTTTACACGGGTAAATTGGCCTCTCTGGAGTGTATCTGGAGTGGGGCCTGGAGGGTTAACCTCAAGCTGCTTCGAGTCGCCGTCGGTGGGTTCCATCAGGTCCGACGTGGCTAAGTTCAAGTTGAAACAGAAATGCAAATGCAAATGCAGGACGCGACACGCACGTGATGACAGCAAACAACACGAGCGGGGCAGTTTGTGCTTTTTTCTTGACGAGACGCCTGGATACACTGGCTGGCTCAGCTCTAATTAATAAATATCGTATATTATGACGTGAGGAGACATGTTAAGTACAATGTCAGATACATACCTTTTGGGGATCATTTTGATGCTATACAGCCCCAATATGCCACACCGGATGCCGACGCATCCGATACTCTGCTTCCGGTGACCCTCTCGACAATCCTCAAGGAAACGACCTGTAAGTGTGAATTTATGACCGTACGCTGCACGTCTGTCTTATAACCTGGGAAACACTTCCAGCAAACTAAAATGGCCCAGGGAAAAGTTAAGGCATACGAGCTCCAGTCCAAGTGAGTAAGAACGGGATGGCATATGATGAGTTTGTTAATCATATACGTGTGTGTAGGTCCAAGGGGGACTTGACCAAGCAGCTACACGAGCTCAAGACCGAGCTCCTCTCCCTCCGTGTGCAGAAGGTTGCGGGTGGCTCCTCAGCCAAGTTGACTAAGATGTGGGTGTGCACCCGTGTATGCGTTGCCTCTTGAACGATTGCTCACAGAGATTTAATGCAATTAGCAACACCGTCCGCAAATCCATCGCCCGCGTCTTGACCGTCACCAACCAAAAGACGAGGCAAAATCTGCGCGAGCTGTACAAGAAGAAGAAGTTCCTGCCTCTTGACCTCCGTGCCAAGAAGACTCGCGCGATCCGGAGGAGACTGTCCAAGGTTCGTCACGCTGGCATCCTACCACTCTCCCCTTAATAATTGTATACTATCTCTATAGACGGATGCTTCCCGCAAGACGGTGAAGCAAAAGAAGAAGGATACCCACTTCCCCATCCGAAAGTACGCCGTCAAGGCATGAACCGTTTGGGTGCGATGATGGAGTTGGGGTGGACGCTTGGCGTATGCCCGGGTGGTCAGGTGGAGTGAGGGTGGGACGTTGTTGCAGTCCAATATATTTGTATGTTTTCCGCATGCGCATTCGTCTATGTCGACTATGTCATCCATGAGCCAATTCGTCCTGTCTTCCGAAAGTGGAATATTGGAGCGCCCGCCCCAGTCCCAACGACTCTGTGCTGATCCCGCGGAGATGAACCACACGTATGATGTCAGGTCACTACAATAAATGGATAATTTGCTCGTATGTGGTAAGTGTACGCTAAACATAGTAAACAGTAAAAATATTGCAGACATAAGACAAAAGCACAGCCACAAAGATCAAGCACCCAACTAAAGAAACAACTACAGCCACTGTTCAGTATGGGCTATCAAACGGAGAAAAATAGTCAAGAAAAAACATCTGCCCAACCCGCGGAAAAGAACATAGAGCTACATGGGAAAATTATCCAAACACTTTAATTTTCAGTCCTTCGAGCCAACGCAAGTACAATAGTTCAGCGATTGGGCTCTTCTTCTGAGCATCCAAACTCTCTGTTGAGCGACTGCCAACTTCTTCAGTCTGCTCTGTGATAACGACACCGTCGGCAGTCACTTCCGTTCCTCGCTGTATGCGTTTATGCGGGAACATTCCTTTTTTAGTCGAAATATGCTGCCTAAGAGAGTTATTTCTAGGCGGACCAAATTCAGTAAGAGTCTGAAAGTGCGCATTCAACAACTTACTCATTGATTCCTGAAAGCATATCTAGTATGACGTTGTATGCGAGCTCCGGATTTGCCTCCTTAAGATCTGAGAATCCACGCGCAAGCATACTCATACTCTCAATCTCGCGCGCATCCATATCATCGTGTATATGCTGGAGACCCAATCAGTTTCTCGTACGCAAGGTTTGGCAATGGACGTACTCGCTGCAAGACCGGTACAACGACCTCGTCAACAAGCGCCCTGCCTGCCTTTGCGCTTTCGCTAACACTTTCTTTCCGTTTGCGAGCAGGCTTGACCTCGTTAACCGAAGTAGTGCTCTCCGCCAAAATATTCTCGCCGCTCCCTTGGCCGCTTTCGTCAGAGCCACGGCTCCGCGCGCTTCCCACAAACTCATGCGAAAGTCGAAGCGAGCCGGCCGCATCCACGCGTTTGACTGGGCGCATAGTATTCATACTGTAAAAGACGTTAGTTGTAGGAAAGAAACCTTAGGCTCGAACTTACCCATCACCGACATCACCTTCTTGAACAACGGTACCATTGAGATCGTTGCGAGCTGCGTAGCTCGACCGTTTCTGTCGAGGAGATGAAGGCGATACAGGAGAGCTAGCTGAACTACTCAAAATAGGAACTCGGGGTGTTAAAGGAGACGCAGGAGGAGAAGGCTCGGGAGTCTGCAATTACAAACAGACTGATGTAAGCGCACTGAAAGCAGCAGGTCGGCGTAGCACCGAAATAGTATCACTCTGCACACGCTGCCCGCAGCAGGCAGACTCACCCTTATAGACCCGATGTCGTCCATGTCCACGGGCTCACTCTCAAGAGCAGACCCGCATACAGCATCCACAGTATTAAACGTGTCTCTACCCTCAGGCCTTTCCTCCTGCTCCTCTCCCTCTATCTCGTAGAGAACGTCCCGAACACTGCCATAGCCGCTGCCGGACATACTACTTCGGACGCTTTCGAATATCCACTCGCTGCGCATCGAGCCGCCTGGACCTCCTGCGTATGAGTCGTAGACAGACTGCCGGATCGTTCCATTACCGTTAACATTATTCGCGCGAGGTTGTGCGTGAGCACGGAATCCTTGATACCGCTCAATGAGCTCCGCGAGGGAGCTGGTCCCGCGACGCGCTCCCTTGATAAACCGATGTTGCAGCAATTCTTTCGCGGTTGGACGCTGCGTCAAAGTAAGTAGATGCCTAAATATCAAACGCGACCCACGTGCTCACAAGTTTCGGGTCTTTAGTCAAGCACAAGGATACAAAATCCTTGAACGCAGAACTGAAAGCGCCCTCGAGTACGGGAGGCTTGGCTTTCGGAATCAAGAAGAGTACACGCATCGGGTGGTATTCGGCCAACGGCGGCTCGCCCTTCGCCATCTCAATCGCCGTAATTCCTAGAGACCAAATGTCCGCCTTTGCGTCGTATCCGGCCTGCCTAATGACTTCTGGGGCCATCCAAAACGGAGTCCCAACAAAGGTATGTCTCAACGTTGTGCTAAGCTGGGCAGCCACTCCAAAGTCGGCTGTAACGTCGGTTAGTTCATGTACTACGGAAATCACCAGCCACAACTCACCCAGCTTGACCTTGCCGCTCGCAGAGAGCAGGATATTCGCCGCTTTGATATCACGATGAATCTTGCCTTCTGTGTGCAGATACTCCAACCCGAAGAGAAGCTCTCTCAATAACACGGCAATCTGAGCTTCTGAGAAGGCGCCAGGCTTGAGCAAGTCAAGACACGAGCCTCCCGCGAGGTATTCCATGATAATCCAGAGTTTGTATCCTTTGACAAATGAGCCATAGTAGCGAGTAACATAATCCGAGTCGCACTGGGCGAGGTGCGCGATTTCTTGTTGGATCTCGGAAATGTCGTCGTCGGTATCCTCCAAGTCAATCTGCTTGATTGCGACAATGTGTCCAGTCTTGTCTGTGCTAATTATGACGTTCAGTCAGAGTTTGAACAAAGAGACGAATTGAGCGCTCACGCTTTGTAGACAGTTCCAAAGCTTCCCGTTCCAAGTTTCTCGAGTAGGGTGTACTGCGACGAAGGGTCAGAAGAGGGAAGCGCTAGATGGCGCCCATTAGGAAGTGGTGTGCGTCCGAGTGGTGATGTTGGCGACGTAGGCGAGGAGGAAACTGGCGATCGAGGCTGAACGTATGGTCAGCGCTTGTAATTTTGAGAGCCAAGTAGACGCACCATGCTATCTCAATCTCCTAGGCACGATATGTGGTTGCTGCACAGGTTGGAAACGCGAGAGAGCTGTTGTAATGTTGAACACTATGGGAGACACGGTCAGCGTTTGTAGCCATCAAAAGCGTGTGGGGAGAGTGGTCCGAATGAAGCAGTTGTCTCAACGCCCCAAGAAAACAGACCCGGATAGGAGTAAACTTACGGAGGTCTATGTGAAGTCCCGTGTGCAAAATTTGCAACTAGGAAAGGCCTATGAGTTTAGTGGCTCGCGAGGGTTGAGACCAGCGCGGGTTGCGGGCCAGATTGAGACAGGGGCTAATGTAGTACTAATGCGCCTCGTTGTTGCCGTGCGTCATTCAAGGGTCCGCGTCTGGCTGACAGAGAGTGTAATGTAACTCCCAGCTTTACCCACGATACGGCTTCATAGTGTAGTGGCTATCACTCGGATTCGGACTTATCGCCTTCCGGGTGAGGCCTCATATTTTGCTGGAGCTGTCAAGCTTGAATATCTTGGCAGTTCCCACCTGAAGTCAGAATATGTGACATAGAAAGCCCGCTGTTGGGACAAGCTTCTCTCAGAGGTCTATACACTCAGTTGTAAATTTGGGGTTTCTCACCTGCCGTCAGATTTTTTACCTTGGCTTGCACCTGACCACGACCGCGCACACTCGTCCTAGCAAATGCAACACTTTTTGCCAGCTCATTTTTGTCGTGGAGGCACAAGGTATGAACTGCACCTCTAGTCTCTGTGACTGTATGCATATTCTATTTCAAGCAAAGGATTGTTCTTCCGAGACCATGCGTTCGCAAAGATTTCCCAAGCGACGAGAAATAGAATTATACTATCAGCCATGGGTAAGTCTCATAAAAAGCTGCTTGCCATCTCTGACTATATCTTAATATGAAGGTAGCCCGGATCCAGACGGTCGTCAGATAGATGGGTTAGCATATGCAAGTATTCATAGATAGGACTGGGTCTCATAAGGCTATAAGAATGGGGGGAGGCATCTCTTCACTTTCTAAGACCGTTATCGTTCATGCTCCGGGAGCAGACCATCCACCACCAGACTCTCCAGATGCGTTTCCAGGCGTGCCTTGGGCGAACAACCTTGCGAAGGCGCACGACGACAAGACAGGTTGGGACGTGGTATATCGGTTCTGTCAGGTGAGCGTCTTGTTCGTGCTGCTTCTGGGTAGTGTACCTTCTGATAATTGACTAGGTTGGTGTACGAGAACGCGGGCTGGATTGGGGCTCAACCTGTGGGAACCTCGTCGCTGCGGCCGCTATGGTACGCCCCCAACACCCCCCGCATACATCATCCACCTAACCACCCCTTCAGACAGCTGTCAACTGGAATCTGGTTCAGAACAAATCCATCCTTGGCGAACTCATGGCTCAAGCCCCAGGCTCCCAAGCAACACTTCCCCTTCGCATCCTTGCAGCCAACAGTGGTCTAGTTGTCACAGCCCAACTACCCGTTATGCTAAACCCCACTTTCACCGGGCCAACGTTCATGCCTGTGACGGGCGGCGATGCTGTAATTGCCGGCGTGCCGGGCACGGGTGCTCCGGTACAAATCGAAACTCCTATTCGTAACGCCCCCTTACGCACAGGGAATCCTCGAGACACACTCACACTCGACGACGGAACACAAGTGCGTCCTCTCCCCTCCTTCCCTCGCATATCTAAACTCATGAGTGTGAATAACTTAGATTGAGTGCACAATAGTTGACACGGGCCTTCCTGTGATCTTTGTTTCGGCCTCTCGAATCTTGTCCCTCTCCACTTCTTCCCACACGCTATCCACCGACCCGGCAACCCTCGATACAGACTTACGCCTTATGATTCTCCTCGAGCGGGTCCGCAGAGCCGGCGCAGACCATGCTGGAATCCTACTCTCTAGCTCTGCCCCCAAAATATGTCTCGTCGGACCCACTGAAGGAGACGAGAAGGCAGATATGACGATTCGAGCCGTGAGCGTGGGGAACGTGCACCGTACGGTGCCTGCGACCACGCTATCTGCGCTCGCAACGGCTGCCGCAATACCAGGGACCATTATTCGAGAGGCATCGAGCTCGCATGTGCACGCACCACCACCGGCTATAGGTGACGTCGTATCATTAACGATCGCTCACCCTGCGGGAACCGCAAGCGCGAGCGTCAAAATCGATCAAGTAGACGGCATTATCAGACCACAGGCCATCGTCTACACACGCACAGCTAGACTCCTCTTCTCAGGCCAAGTCGCCGTTCCCGAAACCGTCTTCACAAGCCCATAAACCGGAAGAAAAAAAGTTATATATAAATCACCAGGATATCTAATATAATAGCGTACAACCCAGGACTCCAAAAAGAAAGAAAAGAGTATGGTAACAATTCAATGATTGGCGTAAAAGAACAAAAAACGTTACAGTCATAAAAACGTGAAGTGTTCGAGCGTCTGTATATATAATTTCAATTGAGGTCATCATGATGGAATTGGTGGATTATAGAGCTCGAAATTGGAGTTTTGTCGTAGTGGGGCATCTAGGTCTTCGTGACTTCGGAGGCAGCAGATTTCGAGATTACAGGTTTCGGGCGAGCAGGCCCGGCCGATCGAGCAGTCGCTGTAATACCAGGTGCAGATGGTCCAATCTTCGCGGGCGCAATTGGGCGAGTGTTCCCGGGAGCTCGAGTAACGATAGGCTTGGGAGCAGAACGTCCTAGTTTGGGCACAGGCGGCTTCTTCGCGGGCCGCTTAGGTATGGCCGCATCGATAGGCCGCTTAGCAGGAACCACCTTGGACGCATGACCAGAAGCACGGGAAACGACTGGTACGCGCGTCGGGTTGCGTCGCGCAGGAGCTTCCCGAGCACCAGTGGGGACCGACTCCCCACCCTCTCCGACGCGCCGCCGTTTGCTTGGACTTCCCTCCAAATCTCGCCCCTCATCGACACCCTCAACTACGATCGCCCTCGCCGGACTTGATCCCTCATCCACGCCCTCATTCGTTTCATCCTTCCCTGTCGTCGCCTCTCCTCCGCTCACACTACTCTTCCCTTGCTGTACTCGTACACTCCCCACTCCCCTCAAGGCGCGGTCCTTCCCACGGCCGCGCAGTCGCACCTCCGCCGCACAGCCGCTCAAAATCCCGGTCCCGATCCTTCAACAGCTGAATCGTCCCCTGCGCTCGCCTTCGTGCGCGTCCTCGTTCCTCTCGTGCGTGTCGGCTGCATCTCCGCCGTCAGCTTTTTCGCACGGACCGTGCGTTGGTATTGTTGCGAATCAGATACCTTTCTCCGCTGCCTCTCCAGAGCGTTCTCTCGCTCGGCCTCTTTCTTCTCTGCCTCCTTTCGCTCCTCCTCTCGTGCGCGCTCGGCGTCGGCGGCGCTTGAGTCTTCCTTGGGATCCCAGACTTGAGCACGCAGCTCTCGTGTGGAGCTTCGTCGACGAGGAGCCATTCCCATGCCCGTCGTAGACGTCGGAGGGTGGCTGGGTGCGGGACCAGGTGCACGGCCCCGCTCGACTGTGGGACGTTGGCCAGGTTGAGGAGGTCGCGCGTGTACATTGGATATGCTTTGAGATGGCGCGAGCGACGCGACAGAAGGCGTAGGGAATGAAGGAGGAAGACTCGGAGGAATGCTTGGAGAAGCAAAAGACGCGAGGCTCGGCGATGATTGCGCGTATGGGGACTGAGCTGCTTGATAGGGATACGTGCTCCCCGCTGGGCCTGCGCTTGGTTGACGCTTGTGCTTGGACCCGTGAGGCTGGGCCGAATGTTGAAGCCAACCTTGAATAAGGTCGACCTTTTCGGTACTACTCGAAGCGGATGATCCGTATGGTCGTGCGGTAGGATGCCCAGTACGTCCACGGACGGCGTATGGGTTATTATAAGCCGACGGAGCAGCCGCCTGAACAGGAGGCGAACCAAACCCGTAGTCCGAAGGCGGTTGGGATCCATACGAAGACACAACCTCGGGGGTAAGTCCCTTCGTCTCTTTCGGTCCATCCGCGAACGTCATACCCTTCTCGCCTGATACAAACGCGGCGCGAGCGTTGGGAGCATCAACATAGCTGTCGACGCGTTGGCGATTGGGATTAAGGTTGGCACGGCTCGCCCGTGTGCGAGGTTGTAGGTACGAGCGAACCGCAGGAGTTGCTGGTACTGAGACCGGAGGGTGTTCAGGGGAGGACAGTGCAAAGGAGGGTATATCCGGATCGGGCGCTAGATCTCCTGCCCCATATGAGATCCCCTGACTGCCAGGAGAGAAGGCGTAGGAAGACATGCCAACCTCGGACTCTGGTCGATAGGAGACTGATGTGGCGGTGGAGGTATCAGGGAGATAAGGTTGCCGGTGGTCGACTGACATGCGCCGGGCGCGCGAGGGCGTGCTAGTCTCCGGGCGAGAGCGGGAGGTCGCCCGCGAAGTGGTGCGCGGGGCGCTAAATACGGGAGGATAGTCGCGCTCCCGAGATATAGGCATGTCTGCAGGTAGCCCTAGCCCATACGGAGGAGGGTCGTCACGCAGCGGATTTTTATAAATCATTTCCTCGTCGTCAGACTCTGGCGGCGGAGGAGCATAGGCGCGTGTCTTGGGAATGAAGCGCTGAAGTGGGTCTGGAGCGGGCGGCCCGGCAGTAGCGGAGGGCTCGCCTGGCGTGATCGGGTCGCTGAGGGGTTCATCAGGATCAGAAGCCGAGACAGCGTGTCCACCAGGGCGGGGAAGGGAGGCAGAGCCACTGGTGAATGTCTTCCTCAGCGTGGCCCATGCCTTTTGCGTAACGATTCGAATCCATTCAGCAGGGACGGTAAAGAGAAGCACGGCGAGGTCTGCGCCTGATGTAAAGATGTCAACACAAGAGTCGAGTGACACGTAATAAGGCTTAAGGAGAGGGCGGATGACATGAAGAAGAATGGGTTCGGCCATCTGTGCGGGCGGTCAATATGAAAAATTAATCGTGAGAGAATGCCAGCAACGCACTGTTGAACGGCCGATGATGAGAAAAAGAATGAGGAACATCTTGATCTCCGAGTAGAAGGGGGTGAGAATGGCGATGGTACGGTCTGCGATGGCCTCGGCACTTGTCCAGCAAGACTAAGTGGGAGTCAGCAGACGCCACTGGAGCACCCATACGACATACCCAGACTATCCAGCACGCGAGCATGCCCTTGAGCTCGCGCTTTCGGGCGGCCTTTGCCTTGACGGCAGGGTCGATGCCATTCTTTGACTTGCGAGAGGGCTTGGGGGGCCTGAGCGCCTTGAAGGTGGTGTAGACGTTCTGGAAGAGCAGATAGGAGCTGAAGACAAGCACCAGCATCGTGTGGTCATGGAGGGGAAATTGCGAGAGCCCGAGTATTATTTACTAAAACACAACATCAACACGTGCCTTCACGTGCATACACCACGTGATGTGGCGTCATCCACACCGAGTCTCACACCGCATGCTGCTCGCTGCCCTGCTGTTTCCGTTTCTTGCGCGCGCTGCTGTCGTCCCTGAGCTCGTTGCTCAGGACGATGTCGAGTATCTTGTGCGCGACATAAACGTCCCGGTAAGTGTTGCTAATTCATTTAATATTGATATCTGTTGACTAACCCTTGTAGGTCACTCTCGGAGTCATGAGCAGGTGTCCCGACGCGATTACTTGCGAGGCTGTCTTTGACAGGGTTCTAGAACGTGTGGGAGACAAGGTTGACCTGTCACTTTCATTTATTGGCAGGTGAGTACTCAGTTTCCCCGCAACTTTGCTGCCTTCTCATTTCCGCACAGAATAAACGCGTCAGAGCCGTTGTACGGAGTTACCTGCATGCACGGTGAATACGAGTGTGCCGGAAACATACACGAGCTGTGTACCATTGCCCATACTTCGTCTCATCAACAATGGTGGCCCTTCCTGCGCTGCCTCAATTACCAGGGACGAGACCAGATCGGGCTCGAGGACGTCAGCAAGAAATGTGCACGCATCGTGGGTCTAGACTGGAGCGGTTCTGGAATTGCCGCTTGCGTAGCTGGAGATGAAGGGAAGCGCCTCCTACGCGAGAGCGTTGAGAATTCAAAACGGCACCAGATAACGTGAGTACCCGTTTCATTTCGCCCCCTCGTGTTTTCTCATACATTTCTTCCAGTACGAGCTGTACGATAATCATCAACGGTCGGGTGCGTTGCATTCGCGACAGTACATGGAAGGAATGTGATGTGAGTTACCAACCACCTCAGTTCTTAGCTGAAATTAACCTGCAACACCACAGGGCGGACACACCCCTCCTGACTTTATCCGCCGAATCAACGCCGATTACGACAAACTGAACTCTAAAAAACACCACAATCACAACGCGACCGGCGTCCAAGTCTAATATTGTATTGTGCCATGTCTTCCTATCATGACGTAATCACGTTATTGCGAAATAGATGCTCTCGATTACACTTACCAACTTGAATTCACTCTTCGTCCGCTGTGGTCTCCGTTCATTACTTCCGCTGAGAGATCTACAGAACTTTGATTGGATTCTTCTGCTCGTTTAAAAACTGTACACGATGGCAGACCAAGCTGATTCTCTACTTGACGATAACCTTGACGAGTCCGACATGAGACGCAACTCCTTTCGCCGTACTGTCTTCCGACCATGCATCGACTTGCACGGCGGCTTCGTCAAGCAGTTAGTTGGCGGGACGTTGAGTGATAACCCAGCCGAGCTCAAGACCAACTTTGTTGCTACTGACTCGGCGGCCAGCTTTGCTCATTTGTATCGGATGAACCACCTTGAGGGTGGGCATGTCATTAAACTGGGTCCGGGCAACGACCAGGCGGCGCGAGAGGCGCTTGCTGCATGGCGGGGTATGTGCATTCATACTGCATGTATACATGTGATTCTGACCTTGGTCGGTGTGGTGTTATACTGGATTGTGAACTATAGGCGGCCTACAAATTGGAGGCGGAATCACAGAGGCGAACGCTCTAGAGTGGCTAGAGGCCGGCGCATCCAAGGTACATACTAGTCGCTCCTCACTTACATTGACCCACCCACCCCTCTACTTTCTAGGTTATAGTTACATCCTACCTCTTTCCCAACGCCCGGTTCTCTCTCCCACGACTACAATCCATATCCCGCCTGGTCAGCCGAGGCAGGCTAGTTGTGGACGTAAGGTGCGTATCTCATCCCCGCTCAGTCCCCCTTTTCCTCGCCTTCTTCATCGGGCTAGCCGAAGCTCGTACCACGCCCTCATTCTTCCCCTTCTCCCCCCATCCTTCCACCCCTTCAATCCCAAAAACGTGCATAAACGCAGATCACCTACCCGCTCCGTTAATTAAAAATTCAACGCTGCGCCGCCTCGTTGCTTTACCTGTTCCTCCTATTTCCCACATTTCTCTATTCCGCTCGGGTACCTACGCCCCTGCACACCAACTTCTGTGCCCTTTGATTATCACCTCCCGCCTAAGCCGACTCGAGCTCGAATCACACTTCTCGCCCGTCGTCCGGTCCGCTTTCCGCAGTTGGCTGACACAGCCTGATGTGTAGTTGTCGAAAGGTGGGAGATAAGTGGGTCGTGGCGATGAACAAGTGGCAGGACCATACAGATATGGAGGTTAACAAAGGTGCGCTGCTTTTGGTTAGGTCCGCCAATGACTGAGTATTGAAAATTGGCATTCATGAATAGCGTCGTTGGAGATGCTGTCCCAGTATTGTAGCGAATTCTTGATACATGCGGCTGATGTAGAGGGATTATGTCAAGGAATCGACGAGGCGCTCGTCACGAGTGAGTGTCTTCTCGTCCCCAACATCCCTTGAATATCTTATTCAAGTCTACTCGTTCCCACTCTAACTCTAATTCCGCATGTACCCACAGAACTTGGCGAATGGTCGACTATACCTGTGACTTATGCAGGTGGCGCACGACGCACGTTTCATTCCTCCTCTGGCACTTTTTGGTGTTGCTTACTCGATTGGCTCTAGATATCTCGGACCTTGACCTCGTCGAACGGTTGTCTCATGGACGAGTCGATCTTACATTTGGGAGGTACGCTAATCCTCCCATGCCCACTCCTCTCGTTCGCCTGTCACTCCGGCCTCGTTGTTCTTACTCTGCTTAATTCACCTATAAATAATCATACCTTGGCGCTAACCATGCCGCTTACTTTATTCATGTATAGCTCACTTGATATCTTCGGCGGAACGCAAGTCGCGTTCGCAGACCTCGTGGAACACAGCAATTCACGATAGAAAAAAGGCTGAATGTGCATGCATCCCGTTGCGATGTACGATTGTGGAGCAATTACTTACGTGTTTGTGTATGACCTTTGGATGTATTGTTACGAACATATAGACATGTCTTGAAGTGTGTGATTCCAGCCGTGAATCAACGGCTTTTAGGCCTGGCAAGCGCTCTTGACAGCTCCAAAGACGTCAGGCGGTGGTCTCATGTGTACCTTGTGCGCCAAGACGCACTTATAGATAACCTCTAAGCTGCGTCAAGCTATCGTCCAAGACCTCCGTCTTTGGGTTCTTAAGTACATCCATTACCTCGACAAGAGGGTTCAGCAAGTAGTTCGAGAGGGACGTGATCGTGATGAGTTTATACGAGTGGTTTCGGTACATAATCATTCGCCATATGAATCTAGGGCCCGGAAGCCGCGCCGCAGACAGCCCCCCCAAGGCTCAAACTGTTGATATATGCGCTTCAATGTTGCGAGAAGAGCCGAGACACAGCACTAACGCGATATAAAATCAAATATGCGTATATATTATCTACATGAGCTACATCTCAATGAAAGGCGTTGCACTGCTGAAGGCCTTGACTCATTGACCTCTCGCTCCGACCCAGGTTCATCAAGTCGCGCACAACGAAGCAAAGCAATCGATGATGAGCACCAGGGAAGAGACGAAGGAGAGACAAGCGACTTACCGGCATGACAGGAACCCAGCCATGGTCTTGAGGTGCCGCGTCTGCACCGACTGAGCTCCCCCATCGCCGGGAACGCGCCCGAACCTGTTTGTTTTGTTTGTTGGTCCGCATCTTTTTCTTTTCTTTTCTTTTTTCTGTGACGCTCTGGACTCTTTTATTGCGATGCTTTGGGTGGGCGGCCCCTGTGCTTTTCTTTTTGTTACGCCTCTTTTTGCGTCTGGGTGGGCGACCCCTGCTTCTTTTTTATATGCCTCTTTTAGTGTTTGGTATTTATTTTAGATGAGCAGAACGATGAAGGAAGGTGAAAGGGAAGTGTCGAAGGGTGTTGTCGGGAGAAGTCTTCGAGGAAAGGGCGTCGAGGGGAGATGTTTGAGTGTCGAAGAGCGCAAGTGGATACAGTGAGGGATGTCGAAGGGGACGAGAGGGCGCAGAAGGGGGCGGTGGTAGTTGAGAGAAGGAGAGCTGCGCCCCGGGCGGGTTCTTAAGCCCCCAAAGACAGGGGGCGCACTCGTGATGCTGTTGTTTGGGTCACGTGTCAAGCGCGTCGGCTCTTGCTTGCTACAGAATGTTAGAAAGTCACTGGTCAAAGAGAAAGGGAGCAATTACTGGCAGTTACCCGAGTAGTTTTTATATATATAAGAGACACGCTTAGATCAAGCATGAATCTTTCACTGAGTAGCCACCGCAAAACCATGCATTTACTGAGACTCGGTACAAACAGGGGCCGACGCGCTTGACACGTGACCCAAACAACAGCATCACGAGTGCGCCCCCTGTCTTTGGGGGCTTAAGAACCCGCCCGGGGCGCAGCTCTTCTTCTCTCAACTACCACCGCCCCCTTCTGCGCCCTCTCGTCCCCTTCGACATCCCTCACTGTATCCACTTGCGCCCTTCGACACTCAAACATCTCCCCTCGACACCCTTTCCTCGAAGACTTCTCCCGACAACACCCTTCGACACTTCCCTTTCACCTTTCTTCATCGTTCTGCTCATCTAAAATATATGCTAAACACTAAAAGAGGCATATAAAAAAGAAATAGGGGTCGCCCACCCAGACGCAAAAAGAGGCATAACAAAAGGAAAAGCACAAGGGCCGCCCACCCAAAGCATCGCAATAAAAGAGTCCAGAGCGTCACAGAAAAAAGAAAAGAAAAGAAAAAGATGCGGACCAACAAACAAAACAAACAGGTTCGGGCGCGTTCCCGGCGATGGGGGAGCTCAGTCGGTGCAGACGCGGCACCTCAAGACCATGACTGGGCTCCTGTCATGCCGGTAAGTCGCTTGTCTCTCCTTCGTCTCTTTCCTGGTGCTCATCGTCTATTGATTTGCTTTCTTGTGCGCAACTTGGTGCTGGAACCTGGGTCGAAGCGAGAGATCACTGAGTCGGGGCCTTCAGCTGTATGATACTTGTGATTTTCGTAGACAACAAATCCAAAAGATGTAGTTTATAGCTTTGAGCTTGGCTTGAGAGATCTTCCACTAAAATAGCACGCATATAGTAGCGATTTGGCTGCTCAGCTGTTTTGTCAACACACTCTGAGTCTAGTGCCTGCCGTATGTTCGTCAAAGGAGTAGATTTAAATCCCACAAAGCAGCGTCCTATATGATACAATTTTCTGACTCTGGCAACAGGTACCATTCCGCGCGGCTTCAGTTGTCGATAATCTGCACAAGTTCGCTCCCGACTTGCTTCCTCAGCTCCGCGATCTGCTTCAGCAACACCTTCTCGAATTGAGCCTCGCTGTGAGTCCCCGCGAGCGAGATAAGCGTAGAAACGAACGCCTCTTTGAGGTACGCGAAAGAGAAACCAGCTGTGAGGTCTGCGATTTTTTCGACAAGCGATTCAGGGAATGTAACTAGTGGGATGCAAGTTAGGGGCGATGTTCGCGTAGCGCTAAGGTATTGCAAGGCGACATACTGTCTTTGTTGTCCTTGAGTTTACGCTGCCAGTACTGCGCGTACTGAATTCGCTCGTCCTATTTGTAATTGGTTTGTGAGTTCTACGCTCCTATACTTGTTAGGTGCTGTATAGACTTACTCGGTTGGGAGAAGAGAACGTACTTTCAAACCAAATGAGCATCAGTAATCCATACTCGTGGAGAAAACGTTCATAGAGCACTCACTATTTCCGATCAAATCGCGATGGGCGGTCCGCCAGACCTGGGTCCAGGCGGTCAAAGTGGTTGGTGGTACCAATAATGAGCAACCCGTCGTTGTTTTCAAGACCATCAATTTCGTTGAGGAAGAACGAGCGATTCTCATTATTGATCAGAGCATCTGCGAAGGAGAAAATATGAGCCAAGTTTAGAGACGAAATATGTTGGTTAGGCTTACCGAGGTCCTCGAGAATGAGCAGGCAGGGCGCTTCACGACGAGCCTACATGCGTATGGTGAGTGTTGTATATATAGGGGGCGATGGGCTAGAGTTACACGTCCGAAGACCTCCCGCATAGATCCTTCTTCTCCCATCCAGCCTGAAATGAGAGTTAGAAATACGGACCACACATAGATGATGCTTGCTTACTCCTGAACGACTTAACATAAAGAGACGGGTGCTTTGTGGATTTCATCAAGGCCTTGAGCGAGATCGTTTTTCCGTTTCCTTAAAAAGCCCGTCTGAGCAGATAATACAGCAAGAGGTATAAACATTGGTACTTACCAGGAGGTCCTAGGAAAATGACTCCGCGCTTCCAGGGGACGGCAAGTTCATGATAAATCGCCTCGCTAGCAAAGAAGTTCTTGACATCCGCCTGAATATCGTGTTTGAAGTCGGGAGAGAGAATGACTAGAGAGTTGACACATTATCAGAAAAGACTCTTTACTGTCGTATGGTCTAGGTTTACCGTCTTTCCAGTCTGCCTTTTGCACTTCTTCCCAGAGCGCGTAGTCGTTTTGCCAGTACCCTTCGTTAAACACCTGACATTGAATAGGAGTTAAGTTAGGCTGTAAAGTTAGGTTTCAATACGCACTAGGATCGAGTCGCCAACAGCTCCGTCGCTATAGCCAGCAGCCATAATCAAACCCAATGAAGCGGTCTCATCCTTCCCCTCTTTCAAGATGAAGTGTTCGGTGGTAGTCCCAAACCCAGCTTCCCACTGTAAGTAGTTTATAAGTGCCGCCGCAGGGTGCCCTTGACGTTTTGCTTACGCTGGCAATGTACACAATAAATGACTCCTCCTTCCACTCCAGATCGAATGCTCCAAACCGAATGCTACGAACGATCTGGCCTGGAACACCCCGGCGACGGGGAGGAATAAACATAACTTTGGATTGAAGCTCGACCTCATCTCGTGGCTTCCAGGCAACACCTTCCAGGTTAAGAATGTTGATCTGCCAGTCGCTCGTAACGACGAGGGAGTGGCTGGGGTATTTGGTACGTAAGAAGTTGGTGCTGGGGAGGGGTGAACATCGGAATTAGTGCCAGCTCTAAGGTGTTGAACACATATATTTACAGGAACGTGTCCGTGTCCACGCGGTGGGCGGAGGCTATGGGCTGTTGGTAAGTGGACTTGTTGGATGCAGGTGTAATTGGGAAACGTACAATGCTTCACCCACTCATCGAATGGTTCAGATTTGTGTCTCGAGTCAAGGCTCGCCGCAACTCCCTCATACCCCTCATCCAATGTGATGTTTACAAAGTGCTCCTCGAGAGGCCGAGTGCCGGCGTTGGGAGCCTCACGCCTGCCAGGCCGCGCTGGGAGGTATGTAAATGGTCGAGAGAACATGGAAGTCATTATTGGCAGATGGGGGAAGTGGAGGGTGCTTTGATAGTGACCCGGTAACTAAGAGTGTTTATGTAGCTGAGTGTGTGGTGCGTGCGAGTCGCTGCGATCAGGTGGCCTACGTGGAACAAGCAGGTTCGATTCGATTCGAATGGAAAAGCACTGCCCCGATATGTATTGAGTTATAGTCAACGGAATATCCACGAGGGGAATATGCGGACACCTCTCTTATCAGAGTTAAGCAAGGAATGGAGCTGAAATTAAGTGTTAATTGATTTAGCACTGCATAGACGCAGTGGTACTGGCGAGTCACGTGCCCAAGTGGCGATTTTTGAGTTACGTATTGGGCGAAGATAGGTCTGCTCTCGTCCATCATGGTGGAGACGCGAACGATTGTTGCTGCGTCTACTCTGTCTGCCGCGGTGCTCCTGGGGGGCTACCTCATCTACTTTGACCACAAACGAAGGAATGACCCCGATTTCCGCAAGAAACTCCGTAAGTCTTGCTGAGCTTCGCTTTCATTAGGTACTCACGGACTCTCAGGCAAGGAGAAGAAAAAGGCGGCAAAGGCTAAGCCAGCCGATGGAGGCTCTCCTGCAGATATCCCGACGGGACGCTCACAGGATGATCTCAAGGCGATGCTCGCTCTAGTCAACGCAGAGACGCTGCCGAGTGTACCCGCTGAGCGGGAGAAATACTTTATGGATCAAGTTGGAGCTGGCGAGCAACTCCTTGCCCAAGGTCGGTCTCAATGATTTGGCATCAGGTTGTTGCGCTGACAATAGGCTTAGGTCCTGCATTCGAGGTTCCGGCTGCGCTCACGTTCTATCGTGCATTGCGTGCCTACCCATCTCCCGTCGAAATTATCATGATATTCCAAAATACGCTCCCTCCGCATATCTTCAGTATAGTTATGGAGCTAGCAA
Source organism: Ceratobasidium sp. AG-I (assembly GCA_015039395.1). NCBI lineage: Eukaryota > Fungi > Basidiomycota > Agaricomycetes > Cantharellales > Ceratobasidiaceae > Ceratobasidium > Ceratobasidium sp. AG-I. Next base: position 239,984 of record MU132151.1, on the reverse strand, counting down.
GCCTCGATGTAAGTTCATCCGAATCCGCGCTTGCGTCCGAGTCCGCCCCGGCGGCTGCGTCTGTGTCCGCTCCAGCCCCAGCTCCCGTCCCCGTCCCCACACCTGCCCCCGAGCCGGCACCCGTTCCTGCCTCTGTTCCTGCTCCCGAGCCTGTCCTCGAGTCTACTCCCAAGTCTGCTCCCGAGTCTGAAGCCGCCTATGACTCGGAGGTCGAAGTGGTCGTTGAAGCTGAGACCGAGACGGAAGTCGAAGTCGAGGCGGAAACCGAGGCTGAAGTCGATACCGAAGCTGAAGTCGAAACTGAACCCGAGGTGGAGACTGAAGCTGAAGTCGAACCTGAGCCGCAGGTTACAACCGAAGCCAAGGCTGAGGAGCCAGCTGAGTCCGAGTCCGAGTCTGAGTCTGAGTCTGAGGACGAGTCTGGGGCCGAATCCGAGCCTGCTCCTGCAGCTCCTCCCCTTGACCCTGCCTCTATCCCACTCGGATTCGACTCTGAGGACGAAGCTGACTTGGAGGTTCACTCTGAGGCTGACTCGTACCATCAGGACATTGCCTCCCAGGACGGTCACCCGTCCGAGTCTGAATGGGACAAGCTCACTGACCCGGGCGCGTCGCAGGCTTCCCTCCCTCCCCAACAATCTGAATAATCGTCCGAGACGAAGCCCTAATCTCACGCTTGCATGCACGCACGTCTCTCACGCACATCCCCACGCATACGCACACGTTTTTTCACGTCCGCCTCGTTGTCTGCTCTCGTTTGTGCAAATTCTAATAGAAACATTTTGCTCTGTTTGCATGCATACGTCTACCCGGGCCGTTCGCGTCTCTCTATTCTCGTTTTTGTGGTTCTTCGTAGGTGAAACAACGTGCTGAAGGTGAGCAGCCAGTACTGCCTGTTTAGTGTGAACCCGCGTGCTTAAGATTCTGCTCCGGTGCGCGTGATGGGTTATTAGGATATTACGATGTTTTCCCACCGAAGAAGATGAATGTCAAGATTTCTAATCTGCCTATGAAGGATAAGTCTGGTAAGCCGCTGGAAAACGAAGGTGTCCCTGTTTTGCGAAGTGCGCTCGTGGCCATCAAGAATATCAAGGCTGGAGAGGTCATTTACAAGGCATGCATTTACTGGCGATGCTGTTGATGCATATACCCTGACAGATTGGTTGTCATTTGAATAGGAGAACGCAGTTGTTACTGCGCTCGACCTCGATCTTCAGGTAAATTATCCAATTAGTTTCCTTGCCCTACTTAACGCTTTAGTTGGTCGTATAAAGGCTCTACGTTCGCATTGCACGCACTGTCTTCGAAAGGTGCGCCGAACTCATGCTCAATCCCATTCACAAAGTCTCATGATCACCCATAGATCGAGTTCCCTACCTCCTTCCCCTCGGATCCACTCGATTCCGCCTATTGTTCTAAACCATGCTACCTGGCATCCAAAAATCAATCCCAAAATGTCCTTTTCGGACTCGAGCCCCCTCTCCCCACCGCCCCCGAAGACGACGAGAAGCCCAAAACGGAAGCAGATCTTGAAGTGCGCCGAGCGGCACAAGAGAAATTCGTCGAAATATTGCGCAAGACAGGTGTATCGCGCCCGCTGCTCGTGGCGCGATTTGTGGCGAGCATGGTCGCGGAGCAGAGCGCCAAGTTTAGTGCCGCGCTGCCTGGATCGAAGAGTGCCTCGCCGGCGGCGATGTTCAAGCTTCCTGAGCCTGAGGGCGATCAAACAGCGTATTCATTCTATGATCATATCGAGCGGCTGAAGTTCTTGGAGATTTTGGAGACCCCGGAGGAGGTTGAGGAGAGGGAAGCGTTGAAGGATGTGTTGAAGAGCGCGATGGAGGGGTTGGAGGAGTTTGTGGGTGATAGGTATGCGTTGCTCAAGGGGAAGATGGCATACAATGCAATTGGGGTTTCGTTCTCTGGCGGGAGAGATGACAAGGTGGGTCGAATATTCTATTTGGGTTGTGGGTTTAACTGAAGGTTGGGTCTCGTTGTGCTCGCAGCCTGCCGTGACGGTGCGCCCAGAGGACATCGAGCGCACACGCACGCCGTATGGTACCTCTCGTCAGACCGGTTCGGCGTTCTATCGTGTCTCGTCGCACGTATGTACTCTATCTCATTGTGGCAACGCTGAAACTAACAAGTGAACTGTAGCTTACGCATTCATGCGCACCCAACACCCGACCCTCTTTCCCCAATGGAATAGCTGAACTACACCTCATCGCTAACACTTCCATCCCCGCTGGGACAGAACTCACGATGGCGTTCGTGGATGTCCAGCAAGGCCCGGCGGAGACAAAACTTGAGACTAGACGCAGGCGTAGACAGGAGATCGCTAGGGGATGGAGGTTCGCCTGTGAATGCGAGCGCTGCCTCAAGGAAGTCGAGGAGGGCATCCTGAAGGAGGATGAGAATAAGAGCAAGGAGGCCAATCCCGAAGAGGAGGACCGCGAGCTCGAGATTGGGGCGGGGGCGAAACTCGAGGATGCTGTGAGACGTTTTGGGAGCGGCGAACAACCCGCTGCCGCGCCTGGGGTCGAGTGAACGTTTCTAAGCTGCCTACTGGGACTTCGTATCCCGAACGAACGATATACGTATTTGTTTGGTGATACATAACATAGCGAGAAAGCAATACATTTAGCCTGCAGATTTTCCCAACTCCACCATCCCTAATACATGAAAGTCGTGAAGCAGTTGCTTATGTGTTTTGAGTGTTCCCCCATGGGATGGGCTTTTTCCAGTCTCGAATTTTGCGCCCGTTGACATATAGGAATGGTACAAAGATCATGCATCCAGCAAAGACTATAAGTCCCTGTATGCCGAAACACCAAGCCCATCCAACGCGATCGATCCTAGCACGACACGAATTAATACCAGAATCAGTGCCTCCTGCATCTAAGAGAATCATACGCACCAGGGAACGACGAAAAACGGCGAGACAAAAGCCGCCAGGTTCAAGTGAAACGAATAGAACAGCGTAACGTCCATAACATGTTGTGGATATGCGTCGACGACATAGGAAATCGTAGTCGTGTTGCCGATTTGAATGCCCGTCCCAATGAGGAACGTCGCAACCTGAGCAGCGAACCAATGCCAGTTGAAATGAACGGTACACCCAAATAATCCCAGGCCAATGGTTGTCACTGTATCACTGTTAGCCACTGGTATTAATCCGAAGGGAAAAAGGTTCATACGCAAAGCGGCGGGGAAGTAGAGCAACAGTCGCTTTTCAGGTATCCGTTCGCCGTTGTTGTTGCGCGCAGCCCGTCGCACGAGGTAATCAGAAAGTCCCCCGGAGAAGAGCATCTCTGATATGAGCGTGCCGAGAATGAAACCCAGGAAGAGGAGACCTTGTACTTGAGGGTTGTAGTCGGGATACGCACCGGGGAGCATAGTAATAACACATAAAATGAACTACGACAGGTGTTAGTAAAGAGACACAACAGGTCGCACCCATATAGCGTACCCAGTACCTAGAAATGATATTAGTTTAAGAAGAGGAGCTGTCAAGCTTGACTACTTACCAAGTCCAACAGTAGAACATGATAGTTATTGCGATGTTCGGATAAGCAAACAACCGCAAGAAATGCAAGGTGCTGTCCCAAGGCTTGGGGCGACTCAGACCAGGGAGTGTTCGGAGATTCAACCAAGGAAGGGGTTTGATGAGAGTAGAGTCATTGGTAGGAGGGGGGCCATTAGGTTGGGTGGTATAAGGCGGGAGCTTCGCAGGATAGCCGGTTTCAGGCAGGAATAGCAGCATGACGAGTAATAGGACTCCAAAAACTAATAACGATAATTGTTAACAAGGTAGAGGCTGAAGACTAGATTGTACCTACTTATAACAGTGAGCCAATTCGGGAAGTTCCAGGACCTATAATTGGTTAAGAGCAACAATTAGCATTACTCTAGAGGGTATAGGCCGCACTTACGCAAGTGCGGCAAACCCTCCTATCAAGGGCCCAAAAAGTAGGCCTAAACCAAGTGTTAGCGGCCAACTGGTTTGTTCGCACTATCACTTACCAATATCGATGGATAAGCACCAGTATCCAACCTTCTGACCACGCTCGTGCTCAAGATACATATCCTCTACAACAGGTTTTAGAACGGCAGCATTGATGATGTTAAATGAACCTACCAAGAATCTGAAGCCCAACCGTACTCGCAGGGCCAACTCCCCAGCCTTGTAAAAACCGGAACGCCATGTACCCGCTATAAGTACGTTCCAGGGCGACGCCAACACTAGCACAAAACGCGACGAGACATCCAAGAATCATAGCGCTGCGTCGGCCAAGGGCCTCTGCTAGAGGTGTCCAGAAAAACGGACTAGTCGCAAGCGCGAGGGCTGGTACAGCGACCGTGTAGGTGACTTGCTCATAGGTGATGCCAAAGTAGGTCTGATAGATGTCACGTCAGAGTAAGGCTTCGAACAACGCTGAGATTGAACATACCTGAAGGTCATTGAAAGTCGGGACTAAGAAAAAAAAAGCAGCTCAAAATCTCATAAGAACATGCAAGAAGGAGCTTGCTTACCAGTCACAGTGGTTATAAAGGTGAACAAGAAGTAGTAGGCACAAACAATAAACAGAACCCGTCGTTTCTTCCATTTGGACCACGTCTGAATGTCTCGATTAATACTTCGTTGATCCCCATATTCAGCCATCCTAAACATAAAACAGTGACTCACAGTGGGGTCAGAAGGCGTGTGGTTAACGTTATGAACCCCTTCCGTTGATTCAGTCAACGTGGGCAATGCCGTCACGTTTTCTATTTCCTGTCGTTGATCTTGACCTGATGTCGTATTTTTTGAGTCTTCTAGGTATGCAATCTGACCATGGTCTCCCATCCGAATGTCGCACGCCGGTGGCAGGTCGAGCTTGGCAGACATCGGCGAAGCGACTACTTGGTTGGCTGCTTCGGCCATCTCGGGTACAAAGAGCAACAGCAAAAATGCAGATACTTGGCGGAGGTCTAGTCAACAGAAGAGCTGTTCGCTGGTGATACTTTTATCGGGCCTCCCAGCACATCGAGGTCAGGCGAGGTCATAGGGAGGGTTGATTTGGAGCGAGAATCTTGGTGACTTCGGTTCTCGGCTTGGGCTGTGGACTGAATTGGCATATTTCATGTTGCTGTTCATCCATCAAATTAAGATCTATTGACCAAGCATTAGCTTATTGAAATCTAGACTAGCAAACCAAGTATAAACCCAAATCCCTCTATATAATCAACAGAAATGCCCAGAAAAGTATACGCGAAGCCAGCAACGAATGATAAGAACATCTCAAAGCAAGGTTAGGTCCCCCCTGAACGCAGCTTCCTCGCTTCCATCAGAGATAGCATACGGGTGCACAACGCGATAATCATTACCCCCCTGAGAAAAAATATGTTAGCTTTGGTCATCGTGGGTATACTCCGATGGAGATATATACCTCAGGCTCATCTACTCGAAGCAGATATTCTCCATCAGTGGTCCACTCGGCGCTCGCAAGGAAGGGAGCAGCGCGTGTGGCGGATCGGTAAGGTAGTCGCGAAACCACCTCATGCAGGAATGCCCCCGGGATGTCGATGATTGTAGGGCGGTCGTGGTCAAAAGTCTCAACGAAGGTGTTGCCGACGGGTGTTTCCCGGTTGGCGTTGGCCAAAACGATGCTCAACTTTTCAAACGAAGTTGAAAGGTTCCCGATCCGTACTGGTTCTGGTTGGATGCCCTCGGGTGCGTCTTTGCTGGCGGGTACTGGGTAACGCCGGATGGTAGAGGAGTTGAAGTCCAGGACCTGCAACCAAGCGGATGGTGAAGGCTCCTTGCATACCAGCTGAACGAAGCGAGAACCGTGCACCCCAGGAAGCAGCCCAGGGGCCTCGCCCATGTCTACCCAGCGAGCTGCATATTCCCCCCACTGCTTCCACTCAAGTTCAACCAGCTCGTCCTTCCCTTTCCTCGGCCCCAAAACGTCGACCTGTAGTGCCTCTCGACCGATAAATAAGGCAAGATGTGGGACGGAGGTTATTCGCTGCTCGTCGGGGTTACTGGGCGAACCAGACAGTCCTATTGGCAGACATATAACGCCTGCACTAGAGTCGGGCAGAAACGCCTGGCCGGATCGACAAGATTCATCGGCCGGAGAAGGCAAATCGTTTTTGAAAGTTATGGGACCGTATCGCCAGCCAGGAGAGAGTTCTGGAAGCTGAAGTTTGAAACGTGGCACCGACGCAGACGAATCTGGCCCAGCGTCTATGTCAGATACGAGCAGGTGAGCAACGGTCTTTTCATGTTCGGCTAGCATATAGGAGCTAGAGGACAAGAATGTGAACGTGATGCTGTAAGATATGAAGTTATTTTGAAGAATGAGGTCTCCAGTTTTCCAGTTCCAAATCCGGATTTCCCATTCGAGCAAGGCCGTCCCTATTCGGCCAGAGCAGAGCAATGCGCTGACAAGGTCCCCTTGTATTTGTATAGGTTGGGGGTCTTGAGTCGCAAATCCTAGGAACCTATCGGTCTGGAACACTATCTCGTTTTTCTTAGCGCGCGGATGTGACTCTCCCGTTGAGAGAGAATAAAGTTTTAGAGAAGGACCATAGCTAAATGTGATCACTTAGTTCAAGAGCTCATTGCATCTGCAAAAGACTTACCTCGTCAAGGAGCCGAGCACCAGCAAGTCCTGCTCTACCGAACTACGAAAGGCCGCGACGTATCTGCCATTTGATACGACCGTAGATGGATACGTATGACCGGCCAAAGAGCCAGCCTCAGCCAACGTGGGCGACAGTTTCATAACCTTCACTTTGTTGGTTCCGCCCGATGTTCCAGCTGCGCGAGAGCCGCATGTGAAAATACCCCCTTGAAGAGTAGAAAGTATTTTGCTGTCATCTAGAGATAATCTAAACGGTGGAAGCGGTGTTGTTTCTAGATTCAACCATGCTAAAGCAAACAGTCGTTATGAAGTGAGACGGGCAGTAAGTTATTACTGGAGTCATACCTTGTCGCACCTGGGCAAGGCGGTTGTACCATTTGCCCGACGAAAGATTTGGTCGTAGAGCTGGATTTAAATGCAGTTTTTCGCCAGCAAGCTCCAAGTGCAATTGTATTGTTATCGAGCCCTTGACGAGGTTATAAAACGTTCGACATGTCTGGGGCCAAAGTGTAAGCTTATCAGATAAGATTTTATACTAAACAACAGCAAACTTACCTTGCTAAAAGTAATGGTAGACTTTAGATCCATGTAAAGCACTACGATGGCAAGAATCTCTCCTGGAAGGGCATCGAGAGCCAAGATTATCGACATACTAGCAAAGAGAGGGAGTGGGGAAGGGAGAGTCTACAAGGACACGTAAAAGACGGTGAGGGCTCCCCGCATGTGATATAAGATAGCTACGGGAGACCATGGCGAAATTCTGGTAGGGTGGGAGTATCCTGGAACATGAGCCCATGAGTAAAAAGCCGAGACCCCGATTCCGAGCTCAACCGCAGCCTGTTACATAACAAGGGTGTCATATCTCATTTTTGAAGTATTTAGGTGATAGCCTGCAGAAGCATGGCTATTCTGTCGCGTGGTTCGAAGTAGTTGTCGCGTTATGCGGGCGATAGGTTTCCTGAAATTGTTTGTAACATATTTTGCTGGGGAGGTCAAGAGGAGGTTGGCACTTGATGTATGTAAGTATTTGGATCAAGACAGCCAGTCACGTTACCAGTCCCGCTAGCCACCCGACTTTCCCATCCCATGCAAACATGACTTCGACAGCTCGGCCGATTCGTATTCTTATCGGTGAGTTCCAAGCTTTGTTTCATCCTGTTCAAAATACGACTTACACCGGTATCGTTTGACTCCTAAACACAGTGGGGGCCGGAGCGGTTGGGTCGGTCCTTTTGCCTGTGCCTGGCTAAGCCTGAACCTGATCTCTCCACACAGGTGCTTCTATGCCTCCCGACTTCATGCGGAACAGGGGAATCCCAGGGTTGAGGTTTCGCTCGTGTGCCGGTCGAACTACAAGGCCATAGCAGAGAAAGGCGTCACTCTGAAAACTAGGTCATTCGGCGACTATACATTTACCCCCAAGCACGTTTTTGCTTCTGTTGCTGAGGCAGGAAAACACCAAGAAATATGGGACTATGTGGTCGTGACCACAAAGGCGCTTCCAGACGTATCAGACGATTCGGAAATTGTCGTTCCACTTGTGACGAGAGGTAGGTCTTCCATCGTTCTGATTCAAAATGGCGTGAGTACACAATATATCCGTTGTTTCAACGTGTCTGACTCGGCTCTAGGTTGGAGTGGAAGAGCCCTACCGCAAGAGGTTCCCAGAAAATCCCGTTTTGTCTGCGGTCACTGTCATTTCGGCTGAACAAGTTGAACCAGGCGTCATCGTGAGTCAAATGGTGTAGCCTGACGTAACTTCTGACCAAAGCCAATGTTTCTTAGGTCCAAAACCGCTGGACACGTATTAGTATTGGTGCTTATACCGATGGTATAGGCAAGGATGAAAGGCCTGAGTATAACCGTCTTTTCGTTGAGCTTCTCAAAAACGGAGGAGTGAAAGATGCCGAAGAATATGGCGAAAACGATCTTCAGATGGTTAGGTGGCACAAGATTGCGGTACGTACTATCAAGCAGCGAGCTGCAGCTGCACGCTGAAGTTGAGCCCAGATCAATGCTTCAATGAATCCTAGCTCAGTATTGTCAAATGGCACCGGCAATGCACGCATGTCGCAAGATCCCGAACTTAGAGACCATCTTCGGGAAACTATGTTAGAGGTCTTCCGCGCAGCTGAGGCAGTTCTAGGCCGACCAGTGCCCCCCTCGCTTGCCACAGCAGATAAAATTCTAACAAGTACGGAAAGGAATACCGGCGGGAAACCTAGCATGTTGCTAGGTATGTTTTATTTCAGTCTCAGGCTGTTTGGCCTTTACTGAAAGTTGCTCTAGACTGGGAGAGGGGAGCAGCAATGGAGCTGGAAGTGATCCTGGGCAACCCAATTCGGGCAGCAAAGGCGAAGGGCGTCGATATGCCGAGGCTGCAGACCATGTATGCGCTCCTCAAGATGGCACAGGCACGAAGGGACGAGGATAAAAGCAAGGCACGCTTGTGATTTAATACTCCAACAGTGCAATATACATAGATAAACGTTAGGCTGCAACGAGCGCATGAAGGTCATAGACCTCCCGTCGAACAGTGTAATAAACATCGCTTATGGAACCCTCTATCATGACCTGCCCCCGAGCAGTTTTTCGTACGGCCACAGCATCCTCCAAGCTACCTGATGTACGGCTCCCACAAACGAGAACACCCTCTCCAATAAACTCTGCGGCGATACCCAATACTCCCAACCGAGACTTGAGGGCGGTGAGTTTCAGATCTCCTATCATGGTCGACCAAGGTAACGATACGATTGGTCGGACGCCAGACGCAGAGACATCTTCCGCCGTAGGGTCCTTCGATGAGACGGGCATTGTCGGCTCCAACACGGGGATTGTGGAACTTGCGTTGCCACCGACGCGGCCATGAACGAACCCAATTTCGTTATCCTCAAACTGATATCATGGAAGTCAGTCATCTGCGTCGAGGTCTCAGGAACATAACTTACTCTTGACATCTTGACTGACGCAATGAGCTCATCACTCAAAGCGACAGTGAACACATTGGTCTGTTGACCAATCTGAATGCTTTCGCCCACGTCAGGAGCGTATATGTCTCGTGTCATGGCTTTGATGGATAGACAGCTGTCTTTCAGCGCATCTGTCGCCTCCCGATGAGAGTGAACGATGATCTAGTTTATCTGTCAGGATAAAAAGTATCCAGCAAACTATAACTTTCTTACCATTTTGCGAGGATTGACTTGTGGAACGATTGTTTTGACAGAGCGACCGTCATTGAGACCGTCCATGTCAATGAACATTAAGCGACACCGTAGTTGTATCTCGATGTTCTCGGTAATGAACTTGGACGGTGGTTCGGCAGGGAGTTTCTGGATAATAGTTTCAGCACCATGGCCGCAATGAGTACAGCTCACTTACGTTCTTTTCCTCCTCTTCCAGCTTTTTCTGTTTCGCCTCTTTAGCTTCCTCAGACTCGACAGCTACTGCCAAAGCGCGACCCTTCCTCAACCAGGCAGCGACGTCTACAGTTTCTCCATACTCGTCCACCCGTCGTTTCCTCTCAATATGCGGGAACATACGGAACCGGGATGCCTGGCCCGCAGTCTTGAAGAAAGAAGCAGCTCGGGAGACATTACCCTTCAAGAAAATGTCGAAAGATAGCTGCTTGGCAGATTCGTCTGCAGTCCAATCGGCCCCTCCTACTCGTGTGTCGCCACCCATATCCATCTCCTCAGCGAGTGCATCGTCCACTTCCTCCTCGTCAGCCTCGCTGTTGGTAGAGTCTGAATCTGCCTCATCCGCCTCGAGAAGTCGTTGACTGCGAGCTAGAGCGGCCCTCTGAGTTGCCTGTCGTTCTTTCGCAGCGCGTTCCTTTTCGAGATACTGTTCTAGCTCTGATCCAACTAAGGGAATTTTGGAGTTCATCTGTCCAGATTCAAGTGTTATAATATAATCCCAATGTGTAAAACGAAGACTTACTGTGAGCTTTATGGTGCTGTCTAACTGAATAGGGCTGCCGACGCTGCCATGCCCAAACTTCTCGTTGCCTGCTTGGCCGGCGTTCCATTCGTTGAAGAGCATATTAGCCAGTGTCCCAGGTTCGCTTGGAGTCGACATGATAATCGCATTTCCGGGAACTGAAGCAAACTCTGCGAATATTCTCCGGGAGTTGCCATATGAAAGTGTTGCAGGAGCTACCAGAAGAAGCTTGGGCATTGAGGAAGGATATCGTGAAACTAGTAAGTCTGGCGATGTGAAAATCTCCAAGTGTCTGTGTGATATGTGAGTTGGGGGCACAAGCAAGGACAGGAGTTACTCACTTGAACCGGAGAGCAAGTGTACCGAGAGCATCGTCATCACCCTCCTGATTCCGCTTTCGCTTTTTGTTGTTTCCAGTGTCAAACGCCTCTTCTTTAGTCACAGTACCCCCAAGCCATTCCATCATACTCCGAACCAAGGTCAACATGTCAGTTGCAGTTCGGCTTACGAGGCAGACAGGGGCACGGAGCTTGGAAAACGACCAATGTTGGTCAAGCAGCACAAGCAATTCAAGCACACGCGTAGAGGCATCACAAGGCATGAGAACCGAATGATTAGATTGAAGAACATTTGTGACCGCGTCTTCAACCGGTAAGCATTAGTTGACCATGAAAACGCAGGCAGTTATTAGAATGCTTACCTAGAAGAGCAGCATCGCGGTCTCTTCGTCTCGCGCTGACTATAAGAGTGCGCTCTGCATCGGTGATAAACACATCAGGTCGACCCAGCGACTCCAGGACACCCCCACCGGCCCCGCCCTTGAGCAGAACTGTGCCATCCAAGTGCCGCTCTTTGGTATGATTGAGGTTCACAGCGTACACTACTGTCCCGGCGGACGGAGAACGGATTTTCCAAATGGTTCCTCCAATAGTGTGCCCTGCAGAGAATGGCGTGATAGTGATGCCTTGGCATTTTCCTGCTCAACAGTTAGTTGCGGTGTTTGACTAATATGTTCCTACATGTTCACCTTGCAAATGAGCTGGTTGCGAATATCGCAACACATGGAGAGAGTCAAAGGCGTCGTTGACTTCTTTACTTGTTGCGATCCTTCGCACTTTAGACTCGTCGGGGGTAGCTCCAAACGTGGGCAAGGCGTTGTCCAACCCGGCAGCAAGAGTAGCATCTGAGTTGGAAGCGGAGGACTCCTCCACCGGCTCTTCCATACGAACGCTTTCGATATTGTCCAGAACAGCAATTCGCCCCATGGCTTGCACTGGAAGCGAGGCATATGCAGGTGCACGTAGTCCATAACGCGCGTGTGCAAACGGAAACAGGCCAGTATGTGCAATATCTCCATGAGACAGCAGAACGAGATCAACAGTCTGTGCTTGGCTGCCCAACGCGCCGTCCATGAGTCAAACCAATGTTAATATTACGGTCTAAAGTACGTACATAGCAAGCTCATCGCAGTATGCAGCCCAAGGGGGTTGATCAGATTTTTCCGGGTTCTCGGACTGACCAGCTACCTCGGACGACGTGCTTTCGGGATGCCAGTCCGGTGCACCACAGTCCAAAAGAATACGAACATCGTCGATTTGCAGTACATAACATAGAGGTGTTGTGCGTGTTGTAGCAGCGCCCCCAGCCAAAGGAGTGAACGTAATCATTAGAGCAAGCCAGTAGCCCGAGCGGAAACTCCACGTAGAACAGACGCCAAAGCGATGTTGGGGTGGCTAGGCGATGGCCAGGGACACTGGCGGTGCACGGACCAAGTGAGTCAATATTACACAAACACAAAAACGCCCAATGCCCGACACGTCAGTAGATACAAGTCAAGCACAAGAGATATAGCAAAGATAGAAATTAACTGTTGCAAGTTTCGAGTACCACGTTGCAGTGTCGTGCCAGGAAATCTGCTGAGGAATCTTGTGTCTCGTTTGGGACGCATAAATACAGGGACTCCAAACATAAGGCCAAATGCATCCGTTCCCGAAATCGATCACACGAACCACCACCACCGCGTTCAACGACTCTCTACACGACCTCCTACACGTTTCTCAACAATGGGTCTCTCTGTTTCCAAGCTCCTCAGCGGCCTCTTCGGCAAGAAGGAGATGCGTAGGTGACTGCCGTTAGATTTCTTATCCATCTCTGACGTGTTCTCCGTTTTTTCTCCACCTCACCTCATGCAACCATATTTTACCTCGGCCTCTCGATACTCCAGGTATTCTCATGGTCGGTCTCGACGCCGCCGGTACGTGCCAAGTATCATTCAATGCAATGTCAGAAATATCTGATCTTGTGGCATGTTAGGTAAAACCACTATTCTGTACAAGCTGAAGCTCGGTGAGATTGTGACTACGATCCCCACGATCGGTAAGCTACTCTTTTCACTAGACGTGGCAAATGCTAACAACTAATGCACTCGTTTTCTCACAGGCTTCAACGTGGAGACCGTCGAGTACAAGAACATTTCCTTCACCGTCTGGGACGTCGGAGGACAGGACAAAATCCGTCCTCTCTGGAGGCATTGTAGGTCGGCCATCTATGATGAGAAAGCCCCTTAATAACTGGGTTTATGCAGACTTCCAAAACACCCAGGGTATCATTTTCGTGGTCGATTCCAACGATCGCGAGCGTGTGTCTGAGGCGCGTGAGGAGTTGCAGCGCATGCTTAACGAGGACGAGCTGCGTGATGCCCTCCTGCTCGTCTTTGCCAACAAGCAAGATTTGCCCAACGCGATGAACGCCGCTGAGATCACCGACAAGCTCGGGCTCCACGGTCTCCGCCAGCGAACGTGGTACATCCAGGTAACACACTTTTTTCTGATTTGTTTAGCACATCTGACATGATAACCCCTAGGCCGCGTGCGCGACGAGTGGTGACGGTTTGTACGAGGGCCTCGAATGGGTAAGTGATTCCAACTTTGTGACAACCCTGACATATTACTGAACCCTATTCGCAGTTGAGCACAAACATCAAGCGCCGTGTCTAAAGAACCCGTTTTTGTCTGCTAATTTGTGTCCTTATCCGTCGGCCGTCGCTTCTGTGATTCGATGCTCGTCTCTCCCCTCAATATTGGCATGCATAACTTGAGCCTTGTGATATCGGTGTTCCAATTTTCCGCTCTCTGTACTCCAGCCTTGTGATGCATACTATCTTTTCTTAACTTTCTTGTGTTCAAAAATAGTGCAAGTTGGCTTGTTGAATCTTAGAATACAACTCAAAATGGTAAGTATAAACCTGCGAGCTAAAGAAAGCAACCATAATATACATCCGCGATTCAGCATGTCAGTCATTAAATCATCCTTGACACTGCGTCAGCGTCACGACGATACTTGTCCGCCCGTTCACGGTCGGCGCGGTTGGCAGAATAGCACCGTGCGAGTTTCTCCAGCAAGATTTGCAGCTTTGAAGGGTTGACCAGAGAGTACTTGGCCTGCCTTTGCTGAGGCTGCACATACTCGGGCACAGCATTGTTGAGGACTATTGAGGTCATCTATGAACGCAAGGTCAGTGGAGCTGAAGAGACCCGAGCCACATCTGTGCTTACCATACGCAGCTCCTTGAAGGCAGAGATTGCTTCTGGTCGGCCAATTGACTCAAACTGGTCTTTCATAAAGTCGACATCCACTAGCATATTCCGAATAGCATCTTCACTCATAGCCTGGATATTTCGCCCAGAAAGGAAATCCTGCCAGCAAAAATCACCAAATCAATCAAAAGTCAAACTCTTGGCCACCCTCCCAAATTGTCCAAGACCAGATCAAACTAAAACTTACCATAAATAGGTTCGATACATGAATCATCGCGTTCCGATATGCAGCAACCTTGAACTTGTCCTCAATATCGAGCGAATCAACAACAGTCGTCAACCAGCTAACGAGCTGGAAAATATATATCGAGGCCTGGTTCTCAGTCGTCCGGGTCGTCCAATCATATTCGGGCTCGAAATCATCGAGTTTCTTGGCAATAACGGCTGAGATCCGGCTCTCTGCGCGCTGCATGGAGCGCCCCAACGCGTCTGCGGCGGAGATATGGAATGTGTGTCCACGATGGCCAGAACTGCACAATAGATCGGGGAAATGGGGTGACGTCAGATAGGAAAGCGACAAAACGAGCCTAGGGACAATTGTTGATAGGGAAAGGAAACACATACCGTAAATTGGTCAGGTATCTGTCTACTTCTGTGCATCCATCTCGGAGATACTCTACGTTTACGAGCATTTGGGCAACCTGGCCTAGCGCCGTAGATGCCCCCAACCGCGCCGTAAGCGTGTCCGCTACACATTTTATGAGCAGTTCCCCTAGGGACTGCGAAATGCGAATAGACGCTCGTTAAGCGACTTGGAAACAAAACACGATCGAACTCCGCGGACCTCACTTTCTCCAGTATTTGGTCAACGTTGCGTGGCGGATGCGACACTCCTTCCACGAATTGATAAAATTGATGGGCATAATCCTTGATCTGTGAAAGTAAAAAGCGCTCGACTCAACGGGAGGCAAGGAAGGATGACCGAGTTTGTTGGATAATCACGCACCAAGAGCGAAACTTTGTGCACGATACGGGAAAACGGGAATGATTGTGGCGGCCCTTTGCTGGACAAAAGAGCAAAAAGGTTGACGGGGCAAACAGATCGCCAAGTCTAAAGTGACTTGCCTGTATATGGCATCTCGAGCGGCAGGTGTGACGAAACATGTCATAAGGAGCTGCTGTTTCTGTGCGTCTTCTCGGTTTGATACGTCCATAGGAATACTATCATCGTCGTTGACGGCCTGGACAAGACAAGGGAATGAGCGACTAGTAGTAATTGAGTCTCGAAAATGCACACATCAATGAACTGCGTTTTGTAGTCTTTGTCTAGGGTCACTGTGTACCTCTCGAACATCATCGAAGTCAAACTATTGATGGGCGAAGTCTCGTATCCATACTCCTGAGGATTGATTGTATGCATCAGTGATGAGGTCGTTTCATGATTGCCCTGACTCACCTCCATCGCAGACTGGAAGGCGGTCAACTGTTCGACAGAGCTCATGAGTTGATCGGAGTTGACGGATACCTCCAGACCCGCTCTAAGAATATCCACGATTCGTTCCATCACGCCGTCCCATAACTCGTCCACGTCGAGCTGTGTTCGGAAACCTCGGGTGGAGGTAGTACGCAAAACGTGCCATTCAATGATAAAGAATCCGACTAGCTGTTGAAGGAGAGGGCGGAGATTTGCTGCTGTCGCGGGGTTCCCGGTCAGGATCAAGGAGGATTGAGCCTGGGGCGTCGCAAAGTCAATCAGCACCTATTAGCGCTGCAGAATTGTTTACCCACCGAACGATCCGCTTGGTACGTTCGCTGGAATTCTTCGAGTGCATCCAAGGCGGTGTAGATATGAATACTCTGATAAAGCGGTTTGAAATCGACTACGAGCCGGTCGTTATTGAGCACATCATCTACGCCGGGCAATTAGTAAGGCGCAACGCAAGCGCAAGACCAGAAGACGACAGAATACTCACATTCCACCTTTTCGTTCGTCACCAACTCGACGGCACAGCCGACCCGACTCGTATACGCCAACGACTCCTTCTCACGCCGGACTTTCCAGCGTTTCGTGCGTTCCTGAACGGCGGCCAGTGCGAGTTCGCCGACCTCTCCCGTCACTTCACGAATACTGAACAGCCAGGACTTGTGTTCCGAGGTGACGGCGTCTTTGACCTGTGCTCGTAAGGAGGGAAGTGACGCGAAGATGTGGTCGAGAAAGGCGGTTTGGGATAGAGACGAAAACGGAAGTGATCGAATTTCTTCGAGTGTCTAATGATGTATTAGTCTTGCATACTCGAGACTGAATGAAAACGCGTACCCTGAGTGCGCTCCAGTATTTTCGCTCCCTAATCATCTCACCCACTTTATTCACCATGTCCAATACGCGTAGGCATGACTGCAACGCCCCAATCCCCTCATCCAAATTCGCTGCAGTCCGCTTACTCTTCAACAACGCCTTCTTCTTCGACGCAAGCCCCTGTCCGACCTGCGAAACGCTCTGATCCAAGCTGTTAATCTTATCGCGCAGATTTACGGTATACGTTCGAACGGTCAAAAGAGTTGAGACCGATGACGCAAAGTCCTGTGGGTGAGAAGAACGATGAGTGTATGGACGAGGGTTGCGAGGTCGAGATACGGGCTTACCTGGTAGTTGTCGCCACAAATTTTCTCAATATCGGCATCTTTACTTTCGATCAGGCCTTTGACTGTCCTGAGAAACGCCTCTTGCTGCCGGTTGTCGTGTACGGACTTGACGAGCGTACCGAGGCCTTCCAGGTTCTCAGTGGTCGACGAAGGGTCTAGCAGGTGAATCTGCGTGGTGTCAGTACCACCCATCGCAGCTCCAAGTGTAACGTACCGCCTGTAGTTGTGCATCTACATCTGCTTGCGTGTATACAGGACGGCGCGGAGGCATCGTATGGTACTCGGGATGGCGGCGCCTAAGATCGGAAGACTAATATCGCCCTGGATTCGGCTCCGAAAGCGGCGCCCCCTCAAGTATTTCCAAACAGGTTTTGGCGAAATAGGTACAATGGTTTTCTCTCTCAGCGCCACGAATATTGGCCTGGGTCCACGGGCGTATTCGCTCGTACAGTGACTACATTCAGCTTGGCGCTGCACATCGTTCACGGCATATCTGAATAGTTTCGCCACTCGCACCTGGCAGCATAACGAAAGCCCCTCTATATTTCATTTTGCATAGTTCTCTCTCAAGGCACGAACAAGGTCCATGCGGTCAGTTCAGCAACCAGAGCAGTCGCGGGACAGTGACCCGCTCAGTCAGTCACCGCTAGGCAGTCATCCTGCTTGCCTAAAATCGCAGGGTTTAAACTATTCCGATACGCCCCGTGCGGTACATTATGTCGATCTCAATACATTTTGAGAGCGATCGCGCGGCAGAGACGTGCGGGTGAGGCCAGACTGAGTCATGGACAGGACGGGATTACCGTCACGTCCCGGCTACCATGCTACATGCGGCAGGTGAGCGACGAGCGGGCAGTTTGTACTCAGATGAATGGTCTGGGCGACGGCCTGGACTGTAGATTCAATCTGTATTCTAAGTTTAAGCACAGTACCGGGAAGTGGCGCGCATTCATTTTTTGCAGGTACACATGCGGTCGGTCACATAATGACTGGACATGCAGTGGGCCTTGCGAGTATCATCTAAGCCTTATCCAGTGCGTCTGGCCAGACATGCAACGTCAATATACGGCACGATCAGTGCCCGACCGTTGCACCCGACGGCTTATGGACTTAGAGAGAGGCACGCCGCCGGCCGAAAAGGCGCTTTCCGTTACACGCATCCAATCGATACGTCCGTTCTAGACCATTTCTACCTCTTCGTCCCTTGCCGCGGTAATCCCAAATCCCAGAGTGAACGCCTTCCCATGGACGACTAAAACTTCGACTTGCTTGACATATGCGCATATAGAGACTTGCCTCGGATACAAGTTGGCACCGTGGTAAATGAGCTAGGGTTTATGAGTCACCGTACACTTGGGAAGCACCTTTGAACGATTGACCAACGCAAAGTCCTGTAGGGTGAGAAGAACGATAGTGTATTGACGAGGGCTGCGGGATGGAGATCGAGCGTACTTGGTAATTGTCGCCGCATACTCTCCCGAAAACGGCGTCTTTGCTTTCAGTCAGGCCTTTGACTGTCCTGAGAAACGCCTCTCATTGCCGGTTGTCGTGTGCAGTTGTAGACCAAGGGTCTAACAGGTGAATTTAAATGGCTTCAGTGCCATCCTACATGACTTCAAGACACGGCATATCACCTGGAGCTGTGCATCTACATCGGCCTGTGTATACAGGACGACGTGGAGGCATGATGTTTGAGGAAGCGCCTCTTCCGGACCCGAACTCAGGGAGATATTAGTCTTCTGATCTAAGGCGCCTAAATACAAATATCACCGAACGACGCCATCTCAAGTGTTTCCAAACAAGTTTTGGCTGCGGTTTTATTTTTGTTTCTCCCGGGGCAGATATCCACCCAGGTCCTCGTCGGGCATGCTGGACCGTGTAGCGGCCACATACGAGCTTGGCGCACATCCTTCCATTGAGTACGATATACAAATTGTTTTGCGGCGCTCGCGCCTTTCCTCACCGGGAATTATCCATATAGCATTTCATCGACGCATTCAGGTCGGCAAGTGCATACGGAGGTCTTGCGGAATACTAGTGGCCGCAGGGGGTGCCGCGGGACGACGGGCCGTCGGTCGGATACGGCCGGAAGACCGCCAAGCAGCCGTCGTTGCTTGCTCAGTCGAAATCCCAGCGTTTGAGCTGATACGGTTTGTCCCGTCGTGTGGCGATCCCATACGTTTTGGGCATGATCGCCCAACAGAGACGTGCGGGTGAGGCCTGACCGAGTCACGGACAGGACGGGATTACAGATACGTCTCAGCTGCCACGCTACATGCGGTAGGTGAGTGACGGGCTGGCGGCTCGTACTCAGATGAACGTGCTGGGCGACGTTCCCCGCACTTGAGAATAATTCTCGAGAGAAAGGATTGTGATAATTGTGCAGTAATTTGCCGGTGGTCGTAATCTGAAGGATGGATGAATCATACGGGATCAAGATCATCCCCCGGGTCTTGATCTCACCGACGATCGAGGCAGCGGCCTGGACTGCAGATTCAATCTGTCTAGCAAGAGGGCCGGGAAGTGGCGCACTTTCAGTTTTCAGTCTGCGGACAGGGGAAGGCGTGGTCGATCACATAATGACTGGTCAATGCAATGGACCTTGAAAATGACACTTCAGACTCATCTCCTGTGCTCGATCCGACATGCGGTGTCAATATGTGGCACGATCAGTGTATTCAAGTGCTGCGGCCGACGCGCACTCGGCGTAGAGTGAGGCACACACGCCGGCTAAAAATATGGTTTCTACAACACGCATTTACCCGGTATCGACGTCCTCGTCCCTTGCCGCGACGAGCAGAAATTTCAGAGTGAATGCTTTCCCTGGGCGACTGAAACCCTGGGTTGCGGGTTGTCGACGTGGCATATACGCATACAGACGTGCCTCGGTGCGGCGCGCCGTTCCTAAGAGTGATCGAGATGCATACACGGAGGTACAGTGGTAAATGAGCCAGGGTTTATGAGCCGCACACAAAAACGCCTTTGGAACGGTGACCGACGCAGGCTTCGAATCGAAGCTGATTAGCTTGCACATAACTACTCCCGATACCGATACCAGATCCTGTGGACGTATCAGAGGGTCGCTAGCTATCGCGAGGGAATTTACGAAAATGATATTCTGCTAGCGTCGATAAATTAGTTATTGTCCCGAAAAATAACGAGCAGCTTCTGGCGACCCTTTGACCAGCCTGAAACGAGTGAAATATCCCAAACTCAGCCGACAAATAGCCAAACGGGGGTTAAATTAGAGCTAGCGGTTGCAGCACGAACTCCGCCGGCAAGTTACCTGTGTTCGGCCACGGAGCAACGGGTGCCTGCCGACAAGCTTTGTACATCTGTGCACTCTGTTTTGGCCACGTGCAGATTGTGGAAAATAGGTGGAGGAAATTGGAGTGGAAACGAGATTGCAAACAGTGCGCGCCGTGTCAGCCTAGGATGGGCATGTCGCAGAGCTGAAACGGGCCCGGGCGGTCGCGAGGCAGCTGATTCCCGAAACCGAGCAGAAACGGACCCCAACTGCATTGCTCCATCGTTTGTCGGGGAGCCATGACAAAGGCCGCGGAGGGGCGTCCAGCGTGCTGACCGATCATCAGGGTCTTGGAATGCATGCGAAAAATTACGCTAGCCGGTTCGAGCACGCAGCGAGCGGGTGGGCCGGTGCGCAGACTGTGCGAGCATCATGTGGGAGACGCCCGGCGAGCCGTCGGGACACTCGCACGAGTCAATTTGGGTGGGCGACGAATCCAGACAACCGGGTGTGGGAGCTTCCTTTGCATGGCGTCGCGTGCTGAAACCGGGTGGACTAGGGCCACATGGTGCGCTCGCTGCAGGCTGGTGGGCGGGCGATGGTGGGGGAGGTGTACTTGTGTTGTATGCGCGATGGGCAGACGAGGGCAGTGAGATCGGACTGATATGGGGGAATTGGCGTAGCAGATCAGGTCAAAAGCGTCGATGGGTCGCGTTTCAGACTGGGGTTCGGCACCAGTGTTTCGGATCGCGCTGCATAATAATACCAAGTCTCCCGCGTCAGAAGTCATCCTCATCCCCCCCTGCTCCAGCTCTCGCTCCCTCTGCCTCGGTGCTCTCTGGCTGCTTTCTACATTACTCTGTTATTATATCTGCTCTGTACTTGATTTGCTCCCCATAGCCACGCCCCCACTGGAATCGACTTCCTCTCCAGCCCCCCGCTGCTGCTGAGACATCGCTTCCGACACCATGTCCAACGACCAGCACCGCAGCGCCCTCCCCGCCGGGACCGCCAGCGCCTCCCACATGATGAAGGTCACCAAGCGTGGCCGTCCGTTCTTGAAGGTGCGTGCTCTCCCCGTGCGCCCCCGCCCCCGCTGACCCCGCTCCAGGACACCCTTGACCTCTTCGCGACCCTGATCGTATCTCTCGAGCTCGTCACCCACAAGCAGTTCTTCAAGAGCTTTCCCTACAGCTTCACGACGTACGTCCTTCCGTCCGCCTGTCTTTCTCCGCTTACACCCTTGCAGAGACGAGGCGGCGCAGAACTTGGCTTCGCTCAAGTTCTCCCAGTCGAACCGCGGGCCGGATCCCCGAGACCCCTCGCGCATTGTCACGACCACGACGACTACCACGTTTAGCATGACCCGCGAGATGGCCAAGGCCATGTCGCAGCACTTTATGGACGCCCGCCTCATCGAGAACGCCGCGGACCGCACGTCCAATCTCTTCAAGGAGCGGGGCGTCTACGTTGTCACGCCCAAGGGCTTGCATGTCCTCGAGCGCTTCATCATCAAGAACGGCATCAACGGAGACTCGCTCGTCGGCGTGTTCGAGAGCCAGCCGGTCTGCATGAAGCTGCTGCACCTCGAGAGGAGACCGAGCGACGACGAAATCATCATCTCCCAGCCCGTCATCACCGCCCTGTTCCGCCGATTCGTCGGCCGTGGCCCCAACTACGTTCCCGAGATGGCGCCTGGCCAGGTCGACGCTGCCGTCGAGTACACCGAGCGGGCAAAGGGTATGCCGCTGGTCGATGTGCAGGAGCGACCGCCCCAGATGATCGGCAAGGCACCGCTCCAGACGTACAAGTTCTGCTTCCCGGCGATCAGCGCCCTGGAGTGGCTCTGCGACTTTACATCCATCGTCGGACGCGACGAGGCTGCTGAGATGGCTGCCCATTTTGTGCGCTTTGGATACATCCAGCTCGTGAGCGACAAGCGCAAGACGGGCGACTCGGCTGTTATCTTTACCGTTCGCGGTTCCGCGAGCGCGCCTGGCGTTGCTACGGTAAGTTACTCGATTCTTCTCATTCGTCATCGGTCTCTAAACGGCGTTCGATTACAGCAGGGCGAATTCAGATGTACGGCAAAGGCCATCTATCGGATCACGGAGGAGGGTCGGCGGGTGGCCAGGTGGGACGCCGTTCCCCGCGGAAGCGGCGGTCTCATGCGAAACTCGCCCAATGCGTCTCAGACGAACCTTGACAATCCGGAACGTCCTTCGACCGATGGGAGCCACGAGGGTGTGGTCGTCAGCGAACTGTCATTTGGGCCTGGAGCGGGACCTCAGGGACCTGAGACGCTCGCGACTGCGACCGAGGCCAAGATCCAAAGGAGAGCGTCCCTAGCTGAGAAGCTTCGCGACAACTATCATGGCGCCTCGACCGATCGTATCGCCAAGAGCGAGAGCCATTCGGAGCGCCTAAAGCGTATTTTGGAGGAGCCTGCGCTGCGATCTCTGTTCCGCGAGTTTTTGCGGGGTAACTTTAGTGAGGAGAACTTGTCGTTCTGGTTGGAGGCTCAGGACTTGAAGCGCCGCTTCACCACGACGTCTACCGCTGCGGCGACCACTCACCCGCACGGCACTCATTCTCCGAGCTCACGTCCGTCCACGGCCAAGTCGCCGACGCCCGGACAGGCTGCGATGGAGAAGCACCACGAGGCGCTCGTCCAGTTTACGTTCCTCATCTACAACACGTACCTCGCCCCGCAGAGCCAGTCTGAACTGAACATCGACCACGCGCTGCGGAACGAGCTGTACACCTACGTGGAGGAGGTCATGTCTGACAACGGTTTCCCTCGTAATGGACCCGGGAGTGTTGGCCCCAAGGAAGCCGCCTCGTTCAACGCGACACAGCTCCAAAATCTCATCAAACTCTACGAGCGGATACAACTGCACGTCTTCCGACTCATGGCGACCGATTCGTTACCCAAGGTATGTGCATTTCATTTCGTTTGATTTTTTGATTTTTCCTGACGTTTCGATCAGTTTGTCAAGACCCCTAGGTTTAAGGATCTTGCGAGCTGGGTGGAGGAGGTGGAGATGGCGGAGAACGATACGATCGCGTCTCGGGAGTCGGCTGCGAGTGCTGACCCCGCGGTTCCCCCCGGATTTGACTCGGGTGACGTCGAGGAAGTCGGGCGGGCATACATGACCTTTTCCGCTACCGCAGGAGAGCGAGCGGGCCCCAAGCCTCTCGGGCAGGGCATCGCGCACCACGCGGCGACACGACACGAGTAGGGCACTCATGACCTAGACGTATCTCTCCTCTCTCTCGACTCGGGCTTTTTCTTTCTCGTTCTGCCCTCTCCTCTTTCTTTATTTTGGCGTCATCGGTCACTGGGTATTATTAACTGCCTCGTTCTTCGCATTGGGTGGTACTTCACACATCGGGCTTGGTTGAAAACATGCTTCATCTGCATTCGCTCTGTAATCTAAATAATATTTCGCAGGGAGTGTGCGTTGCGGGCATTCATCGGGAGGACCGCGCTGGCAGCACGCCTTGCCCCTTCCCAGCTCTTTTTTCTTATTCGGATTTTATTCTAGCTTATCTTTCGTACTCCCATTTGTTTGTTCTGTACCGCACACTCTCTATTCCCTCACACCGTAATTCCCTCCCTGTCATTTCATGTCGGTCATCGTAGAATACCTCACCTACTCATCCATCTGTTGCAATATTAAATATATTATCAATCTTCCTCTTGATTTTTCGGCTGTGGCGTACCTGACTGAACCGTGTGCAGCCTCCTTGAATGGTGAATCGAAGTCGTAGCCGACGCTTGAGGGTTCGACTCGCCGGACGCCATCGGGGGCCTGAGCACCTTTTTGTATATGTAAACGACGTTACGACCTCGACCGGTTCGCATGCTCCGAGGGCTCACTCGGCGTCGGTCAAGAGCCAGCGCGGCTGAAACATACTCGCGTGTGGGTCTTGACCCTCACGGCTCAGTTGATCCCACAGTTCCCCCGACAGACGACCCACGAGAGACATTATTAGAACTATTAATTTCCGGATTGTAAAACGTTTGATACCCTATATTCTCAACGGCGTATGTAGACTGAAATGGATATATTTACAGCCTGGCTGTCGATCCAACTTGCGATAATCAGACTTCAACGCCCTCGGAGAAAGGAATTACATGAATTGAATGAGTATTCATCCCCATCGGGCTCGGCACTCAGCGGGGCTAGTTGAAATCCATCCACCCATCGCCACCCCAAATATCTACTCCATCGACACCCCTATCAGGAAAGTACTGTCTTTGTTCTTCATTCGGTTTTGACGCTCGAACGCGCGATCTGGCGACCCGCCGAGTCTTCGGCGATCGCTCGCTCCATCGCTCTCAGCCATACGCTAATGTCGCTCGCTGGGCGCCCAGCACCAGCAGACCCCATATGGCGAGCATATGCGAGGACCGGAAGCCTGCGTAGCGATCGGCCTGACTTGCCCTGTGGCGAAGAGCTGGCGTCAGTGGCGGTGATCAAGAAGAGACGGGAGCAGAAGGATGGAGGTCTTTTCGCATGGGTATGTGGCCAGTGTGATCGAGGGGGTGGGTGGGTGTGCTAAGCGGGACGTGGCGAGCGTGGATTGTGGGGTTTGAGAGAAAAGATACATACGATGCACTTTGATGCCAAGTCTAACAGCTGGAGGCTAGCTTTTGCGGTGCGTACTTCCTCGGTGTCCGAAGCACGCATGCGTTCTTTCAGCTCCGGTTGGTGCAACCAATTCGTCTCGGGGGCAGTAAGAAGGTCCTGTCGAGTGAGACACGTTAGTAATTCTAGTAATTCCTAGCAGCTTCCGAGTGCAGAGACAATGATGCGGGAAAGGAGCGGCTGCAAGCAATTCATCTCGGCGCGTCATAATTAGATTCTAGGCCAAAGGCTGCGAGCCAAACGCAATCAGGACATATGCGCGTCCGGCTTTGATTGCCCCGATGACAGTGGCGTCAACATTCATAATCCGAACCCGCGTAAAAATAGGATTGGAAGGGATGCTCCAGGCAAGTCAAACGGAAGGCAGAGTCGGCAGGGCTCACTACTGGCTCGTCGTGGGATCTGTGGTGTTGGAGTGGGTAACGTCGTTCTAGATCTGGCGGCAAGAGCGGAAATACTTGCCGCCTCCACCTTGGTCTCCACACGACGCACAGTGGAGCCGGAAGGAGTAAGAAAAACAAGCAATGCTTACTATTGGCCGAATGATACCCGCTCGAACAAGCTCGATCACACAAGACCGCAGGATGAAGTAAATTGCGTCTCGCGATGGCAGGCCGACAAATTGTACAATGTCTGCTCGATCTACGTACGCGGAATCTATAAATCCGCACAAATTCATTAGCTCTAAAACTTTATCAACTGAATGAACACATACCAATGGCGTCGGGAAGATTGGAAGTCGATATGATCAGAACGTTGCGTTTTAGTTTTAGCTTGTCAAGCTGGGTTAACAGCGCGTTCACCACCTACAAATCAATTCTATTGAGCATTGCGCATATATGCAATCGTTGTGTAATATCACTTACGCGCAAAGCGTCAGATGGTTCAGTCCCTGACATTGCTCCTGCTCTAGCGGCAGTGAGGCTTTCAACCTCATCTATCAAATTTCAGCCAAAACGGCAGTGTCGAGATCGAGCTCCACGCGTACCGATGAGTAACACCAAAAAGAGGTCCTGGTCATCCGCCATTTCCATCACGCCTGAGAAAGCTTTCTGAACGAGCTTTCCGCTTTCTGAGAACCATCGTGAGAATAGGGAATGGGCATTGAGCTCCAACAGACGGGCACCAGAAGAATAACGATGTTGGAGCCTGATAGCAAGTTTTTGGCCTAGTGCGCGAGCTAATGAGGTTTTACCGGTACCGGGACTGGATAAAGCCGTTTCAATGGAGGCTAAAGCTTAAATGGTACCAGTGTACTCACGGCCCATGCAACAATACAACGCGGTTCCAGGATACAACGTTGGCTAGGAAATAAAACAGTTAGCATGCGAGCTTCTTGACGTAACAGAACGACCCACAATCCACGTTGGCGTCTGAGAACACAAGTGTCGCGTAAATGTAATTCAATAGCCGAGTTTTGATATCGTCCTCGTATACGAGTGTATCCCATAGTCCTTCCCAGACAAGAGCTGGTAATTCGCAAACAGTTGCCACGACGGCTGTCTCATCATCTTCGCCGCCCCCACTCGCGAACTGGTCTTCAATAGTCCCGTCCATTGGCTGATACACATGAATAATAAGATTGGCGGCGCTAAGTGGTAACTCTGGCTCTGGGGAAGCTGATACCGTCGACGAAACATTAGTGCGAGCACCTGAAAATATAACATGAATACATACCGCTCTCAGTAATATGAATAAGCTCCACGTCTTCTCCAAGGATAGGGTGGCTTTGCCAACCGGAGAACGTGTTTGGGATATTGATACATTCTTGGCCCGCTAAAATAAAAGCCTCAACGGCACTACGGATTACTGAATGCCGGACTCCCGAGCGATTGCTCAAGCGGACTTCAACTATACAAGCACGTGGGTGAGTTCGCGTATTTCAGCCTGAAAAGTCGCTTACCATGGACGTCCCATCGTGTATCGTCATCTACGTGATGCGTATTAGAAACTCACTTTAGTATTTGAGCTAGAGCTTGGACATACCCATTATTTCATCGTCTACATACTCATTCTTAAGGTTGCTGTACATAGTGAACAGGATCCTAGTAGTGGCTACAAGTAAAGTCGGGAGTCGCGGGGTGACGCGCCTTGCTCTCTTCGCGGTCACGTGCCCGCGTCTTGATTGCCAATTCGTCTTTGCCCAGCTCTTACCACCGACGACCACGAGCTGCTCGCCACACACCTACACCTTTGTTTCAACTAAATTGGCTGAGCATCAAAACATCAAGAATAAAGGAGCTCTCACCCTGATCATCATCCTGTGTCTGGTGCTGCTCTAGTCTAGGAGACGCCACGGCTGGGCGCGAGCGATAATTGCGTCGGAAAAGCTCGAACAAGTCAAGTAGGTGAAGTAGTTTTGTGCTTCTTTGAACCTTTAGTGCGATATTGATGTTCTTATGCTTCTTAGTCATGTTTGATGAAAACACGCGCATACATCCTGATTGCAGAGACACGGAACTGTTTGACCAAGTCCGCGAAGCACCTGGTTCCTCAGCCACTCAGCCGCAGACTGACGGAAGTATGAGAGGCAAGGAGTTCAACTCAGTCGTTGAAGAATATTGGTCCACCCAGTAAGCACATGACGCCACGTCTATTCCCAGCCAAGCTTTGAAACAGGGGGTTTGGAAGCACTCCCACTGGAGTATCGATGCGAAATGATTTGCTAGAATCGCGTGGGCCGAGCAATGTAGGTGTACCTTTTACTTTATGGAGGGCTCCGAGCAAACACGCCTTCACCCTCGACTCTAAGTTTAATGAATGCATGCAGGCTAACGGTGGCAAGCCTGAAGAACCTCAGTATTTGTCGGCGGCGGCGGATCACGATAACGCTCATCAAGCATGTGAGGCACCTAACAATGGTAAGTCCTGCCCGAGCTCGCTCTCTTCCTGAGCGGCAAATTGAGGATGGCTTTGCTTGCCGAAAGGCGCGGCAACGGGGCCAGCAGACACTTTGGTTTCGGCGTGCACCCCCGAGGCGCATCTTGGAAAGCCACCTGTCCAACTGCCCGTGGACTCTCAAGGGACACAGAACATAGACATCCTGCCACAATCCGAATCTCCTTCTGGTAGTATCACTAGCTACAAGACAAAGATGGATGAATGCGGAGGCGCTGGAAAAGTCAGGGACGTGGGTATTGCAGATCAATCAGTGGTAAGCCTATCGGTGAATATCATGACGCTTCTGCAGATCTTACTATACTCTTAGCCCCCTCATTCTGGTAGGACAATGCTAGACGAAGGCGCGGTTGCGTCCGAGCGCGCTTCTGTGTCGTGGGACTCGACCGGTGGCCAGAAGATCGATGATTCCGCTCACACTCCACATTTGGGGGTAGGAGTAGGTTCCGCTATTCTTTTTCGAGAGCGCTGAAACAAACATGTTCTTCCACCAGCACTCCGCCCCTCTCACGGCATGGGACGATACACCTAGTGGTCTATGCAATCAGCGCGATGAAGAAGGGGCAGATGAAAATACTCCAATGCGCTCTGTACTTGGCCAGCAAAGGCTACCACATCACACCCCTACACCTGAGTCTGAACCCGTTAGTGGAATTCTTCTTAATCGTTTTACCATTTCTCTTATCTAATTGATAATAGGACAATAATGGCTCAGGTGTGGTATTCGACGGAAGGCGACAAATAACCATGCCAGTGGCAGACGCCACCCAGGTGATCGACTTTGAACCTGACGGTTTGCCCAATAGCGTGAGTCGGTATATCTATGACGGGAAGCCAACCCTAGCAACTTCCGCTCTCCAGTCTCCCCCAATGGCCAGTTCGCCTCAACCTAGAGTTGGGATGAACGCTGCCAGTACCCCTCCTTCATCATACGAAGCGCCCCCATTGGCATCACCTGTACAACTTCAGGTCGAATCAAATGCGCAATATACCCCTCCGTCGAGTCCTATGAAACTCAGCAGTCCTCCGCCGCTCAAACAGCTGAAAAAAGCTGCCCGCATACGGACTGGTCTGGGTGCTCCGTTCAGATCGCCCTTTCCTGGTCCACTACACTACGCACTCCCTTCATCACTCCCTCCAAGCTCTCCTCCGCCTATCCCTACAAGTCCCCCACAAGTCCAATTAGCAAAAAAGAAACGACATGCGGATTCTGACTCCGAAGACCAACCTGCCCCAACAAAAGTACGCCGTCTAGGGCTCGCACCATTTGTCTCCCCCCTTCGTAACCCCCAAGCCGACGGAGCAACTCCAGCCAAGCCGTACACAAGGCCGCCAGCTGGCGGGTTTTCGACACCATTGCGCCCGCCCAGAGCACGAGCCCAAAATTCGAACTTCTCTAGCCCGATCGTGCCTTCCCAGCCTGATGTTTTTACCACACCTGCGACTGCGAGTGCTGCGCGGTCTAGCCCCGCATGCACGCGACCGGATACCAAGCCTGCCAGCTCATCGATGTTCGACCCTACGCCTTCGTCTAGTTCCAAGTCGGCCGCATACAAGCCACGTCATCCCCGCGCGGTAACAAGGCCGTTCAAACCACCCGCCAAGTCCACTCGTCCGACGAGCGCGACGATTCAAGCACTACGCCAGCGCCTGCAAGTACTGCGCAATGCGCTGCGCATTCGGGGAATCGCTGATCCGACAAAGCCCACGGAGTCGAGTCAGCCTACCAAGGTGTTTGATGACGACGAGCTGGAGGCGCTTGGCCTGCAGTGGCGCACTGCGGCAAGGGACACAGCACAAGATTTATGGGCGCTCGTTCGAGATACGGCGAGCGCGGACTCGTGGGGAGCAGAAGGTTCCAAGCCTGTGGGCGGCGGCAAGGAGGAGAGTTGGGGATGGGACGCTAAGCCTCAACAAACCTACCAGGCTAGGGTATGCACCGAGGACCAAGATTTAGAGGAGACACAGGGCGGTGCGTTATTTACTCCCCCTGGCGTGGACAAAGTTCATCAAGCGATGGTTAAAAACTTGAATCGGCCGGTAGTACCACGCAAGACTATGCTTCCGCCTCACGAGGGCCCCGAGGAACGCGTTTCGCTACAGGAAGATGAAATGGAGGACTCTGAGCACGAGGATGAACCAAAGCACCATACGCTGGGAACGATGCTGGCCTCGTTGGGTATTCCTCCCGAAGTGTTGGGCTGGCAAGAAGAAGAAGGCGAATTTGTGGATTGACACCAAGGACTTATTTAAACAACGGACTTTATTTCGATTATTTGTACCGTATACCCTCCAATTAAATTAACATTAGCACTGTTACACTGCACATACATAACGAGAAGCGAGAACTAATCATCTAGGAAAGAGCAAGAGATAAACAACTATACATCACCAAGATAGGTCGCTCAGACGTACACAGTGGAGTCAAAACGACTTGTCGCATTACGCCCGCCTTCCCTTTTTGCGAGGAGGCTTATTGGAAACGACAGCTGGCGATATACCAGCAACTTGAACATCTGGGTCCTCGCGATTTTCTTTACATCTGCTGCAGTACCACTTCATGTCTTGAGGCACGGGCGGTTTCAAACCGACGCAGCCGAGGTGGAACTAAGGTCGGCAAAGTTAGTCTCCCACTTCCCCTTTGAGTTGCGCTAAAGCTCACCCATTGGATCTCGCAGTTGCCGTTATCGCAGCCAATCATCTTGAAGGGAACAAGTTAGATACAATTAAGGTTTTGGTATAGCACACATACCTCTCCGTATGACCTTTCGTTGCAGAAACAGTATAGGGCCAGGTCAGTCGGGTCAAGTTCGCTACCTTCCAGTGTCTCCCCCTGGCCGTCCGCCTCGTCCTCATCCGATTCCGCATTTGGTCGGCGACGGGAAGGCTGAGGACGCATTCGGCGGGTGCTCGGAGCAACTGTTGCCAGCACATTTGTTGAAGAGGGGCTGCTCATAATGGGAGTAGAAGCTCCGCCTGTTGTGGTACGGCGCCCTATGAAAAAACGTCACTAGACACGCGCAAGGAAACACAAAGGGGACCGACGTTTGTTTTGGAGCTGCATGCTGGAGCTTAGTATGTCCATCGGTGGGACAGGCGCGGGCATGCCTCTTGGCTCATGTGCCCTCACAGCGGTCGGTGGGAGCGCGGCTGTGATAGTAGCGGGGCTAGCTGCGGGGATCTGCAAAGTCGTCGGGATAGTGAAGGGAGGGAGCTCCGAAGGCGGTTCAGATACCGCTATCTGCGGGGCGGGCATCTCTCCACTCGCGATCCGCACGCGCATGAGATCCGCCTCGACTCGGCCTGCGGCCTTCATGGCGAGAGCCTGTAGCCGCTGTGCAAGTGCCAGCTTTTGGGCTGTGAGTTTTTCAACCTTTTCCTGTTCGGTTCTAATCTTCTGCTGCAGTTGCAGCTGAGTTCCGGTTGCGAACGGGTCCTTTGGTCCTGGGGTGGCGTTGGCGGGGTTGGCGGCGGAGAGGTTTCCGGTACGGTGAGCAAGTGCCTTTGCCATCCGAGCTTTGTTACGCTCCTGTATCTCTGAAACGAAGATAAGTTTGTGTTGATAGCTATAGAAGCAAGACGTCTCACCTTGGCATTTCTGATCCTTCAGCTTGATCTCGTTGAGAAGGAAAGCCACCTCACTTGGCAAATTATCTAGAGCTATGACGAGGTTAGTACAATAGTTATGAAGTGGCGGACAGACACATTTATAGACAGGTGCTTACAGGACACGCATTCCGAGGCAATGTTTGCAGCTTCTTCCATGGTGGTTGCGGCGAGTGAGATGTTAGCGCCGAGGACTTGGAGGTTTGGCGCCAGGCGCTCCTATGCCCATCACGGCGCAGATCGTCTTTCCCACTTGGCAGCTTCATATGCTGTTACCCCAGATGTCCCAGATGTCCTTTACGACACTGGTGTGGGTTTTACCAAGCCTATGCTAACTATAACTAGGTTTAAATGGGTGGGAAGGGATGTCTCTCTGCCGCCCGCTGACATCAGGAGGTTACGTTGAGGGTGGGCACCAAGTATCCACCAGTGCTTCGCGACTCCATTCCCGAGCCCCAATGGCGCGTGGACGTATGGACTGTGGACAAGTAGGGATGGCCGTGTTCATGCGCTCGGGTCTACTGCGGCACATAAAGTGCAGCTCCAGACCCGAATCTCGTGGGAGCCCCAAACTCACATTCAGTCCTTCTCCGTTCCTTGCAGCGTGGTCCATCCCTGCAGTTCATTTCGCCTACCCCAACCTTGCACCCCGTGATCCTGCTCTGGCACAGCTAAACGACCTGCGCTAATCCAACTCTTGGCCAGCTCAGCCTCGCGAATCAGCCCGGGCCTGAATACATCGTCCCAGATTGATCCCGCTACTTCCCGTTTTTAAAAGCTCCTCGGACCTGACTGGCCCCAGACGACAACCTCCTCCTCCCTTGCAGAGTTTCCACTCCAACTCTTGATCTGACTATGGCTTTCCTATCCCTGCCTGCGAATTCTCGTGGTCGTAGCATGTCGGCCCCATCATTGGTACCCCCGCCTGGGCCGGGGCCCAAGTGGTTAAGCTCTGTTCTCCCTACGCCACCCGATTCAGACACCAACGAGGACGAAGCTGCACCGCTCCGCAAACGTCCAGTTCGCCAATTTGCTGCGTTCGACATGGGATTCATCCCCCTCACGAGCACTATAGAACCACCCAAGGTGCAGCTGTGCTATGAGGAGCTCGAAGACGAACCCGAGCTTCCACCCACCCCACGCATTACACTCAAGGACGGTCGAGAGCTGCGTCCGTTGCTGAAACACCGCAAGCGTTCGGCTTCCCACAATGTGCCCAACTCTGCTCGATGGGACGCCTCTCTCACGCGTTCTCCTTCGAGTGTATCCATAGGCACTCCGTCGAACGATAACCTTGACGATGACAAGCCCGCGAGCGAGGGCGAGCACGAGCCTGAACACGAACACGAACATTCTCACGTGCATTTCTCCGAAGCGTTGGTGAATGTATGCGTCTTCGACGAGACTGCCCCTGCACACGATGCAGATCCGACCCATTCACCACTTCCCGATAAACCGTGCCTTCAACCTCCTCCTTCGAGCCCACGCACACGCACATGTCGCCAGCTGCGTTTGCCTGGTACGGTGATCGCCTCGCCCACGCACAAGGCTGCGCTTGGCTTTGATTCGTCGGAGCCCAACTCTCCAGCCATACCTTCTCCTGCTCCTCTAAGCGCCCGGGGTGACATGCGCCTCGCGCTTGCCTGCGACTCCGCCCTGCCTTCTCCCCAAAATGCTCCCCGACACGGGATGTTTACCACATTAGGCATGCGCATATCTCCTTCACAGAACGAGCTCACTGGAATAGTCCGTGCCCGCAACATTGCGTTTGAGAAGCGCGTCTGGGCACTCTATTCTGTGGACGATTGGCGGACTCAGCGCGAAGCCGAAGGAACCTGGACAGATGCATATCGGGAGGGCGAAGGCGATATTCCAGCTCGCCCTGACGGATACGATGACTTTGAGATCAGTCTTCCTCTTGTAGAGTTGGGCATTCAAGGATCGGTTGGTTCGGCCGTTCGAGCGCGCATCTTGCACTTTGCGATTGGGTACCATGTCTCCGGCAAGGGAGAGTGGTGGGATAATCGAGATGGCGCGAACTGGGTAGCCAGGTTCCGCGCAGTATGTCCTGGCTCGTACGCCTAGACTAGGAAGGGGG
The DNA here is from genome assembly GCA_015039395.1 of Ceratobasidium sp. AG-I. Classification (NCBI taxonomy): domain Eukaryota; kingdom Fungi; phylum Basidiomycota; class Agaricomycetes; order Cantharellales; family Ceratobasidiaceae; genus Ceratobasidium; species Ceratobasidium sp. AG-I. Next base: position 206,730 of record MU132151.1, on the reverse strand, counting down.
AAGAAGACCAAATTATGACCCTCTCAACGACATATCCAAACGGACATCCACTCTGCATCTATTCCTGTGTTCACTTGCTTCCTTGTTCACTGTCAAGACTCTTCGCATCAACTGTATCATTTATCCCTTTTCTCTCTCTCTCGCTGTGTTGCTCAATCCCCGCTCAATCCGAATGTACTCAGTTTGTATTCTCTTGGAATGACAATATCACATACACGACTGGAGTCAAGGCAGAATACGTATTATATTCGAAGTCCATGCACCAAGTAAGTATGTAGACAAACATCCGTTGCAAGGTCCATAGCCACAAGGAAAAAAGAAAGCGAGAGTGAGATAGGGGAAAACACAGAAAAGAGATGCATGATCGTTGGCAAATACAGGGGGCCACAAAACACTGTCTATACGAAAATATTCATAAATCTCTACTCGACCGTAGATTGTCGTCGGGCCCCATTGCCCCCTCCAGATGAGCCTCCGGTTCCAGGTCGAGGTTGACGGATGACAGCGAACGAGGATGTAGGTGCTGCATTCTCTTCCCCGCCGTCCCCAGCACCAGCGCCTTCATTTCCACCCGCGGCGTTGATTCCGCGCCGCATAACGACAAATCCACCCGAATTTCCTCCACTTCCACTCGCAGCAGCATTGTCCATATCCGCCTCACTTCCGCGCCTCCTCTTCCCAAACGGCCACAACGACGTCTTACCAGCCCCATCCCCCACAGGACCTGTCGCCCCCGAACTCCCATCGTCCTGTGAATCACCGCTTCCCCCACTTCCACGCCCGAACCAGAATAGCCGCCTAGGTGGATCAGAGCTCGCAGGCGAATCGTCATCGTCTACGGTAATGAGTGGTGGAGGGAGTGCGCTCGGCGCCAACGGAACTGGCATCGCCGCGTCCTCGACCACAGCTGTCTGGGATCTCGTACGTGCGTGTCTCGAACTGGCTGTTCCAGCCGCGATCGTCTCGGGCGGACGTGCACCAGGCGGGAGGTGGATCTGGGAAGACAACGGTGACGGCCGCGCGGGCGCACGAATCGCAAACGGCGAATCGTAGTGCGCCCTTCCGCCTTTCACGCGCGAGAACCCAGATGAAGTCGAGCTCGAAGCAGGAGCGGGTGCGGCAGGGACAGGCTGGTACCCTGGTATGGGTGGGTACCCAGCCGGCGCCTGCTGTGCGGGGTATCCAGGTCCGGGCTGTTGAGGAGGCTGCTGGTGCCACGACTGCATAATATACCCAGACTCGTCCTCGTCCGCTTCTTGATACGGCTGCCACACTTGTTCTGGACGAAGATACGACTGCGGCGCAGGTATAACGTTGCTTCCCCCAGGTGGGTAACTCATCCTCCCATTTGGCGGGTACTCCATCCCATTCTGTCTGCCCAGAGTAGGATATTCCATTGCCAGCGAGCTAGACGTCCGACGACCAGTCAGCATCGCTTTCGAGTTGGCGCTTTCAGACTGGCTGCCCGAAAGTTTGTACCTGTGTCCTCTGGAGCGACGGCGTCGCTTTCGTGTGCCACAGCATCCAGCTTGGCCGAGTGCGCCCAAGAGGCCGCTATCGATTGAATGGTGGGAGCGGTCGAACGAGATGTGCCAGATGAGGCGAACCAGGCCTTCGAGGATCTTGCAGAAGAGCAAAAAGATGAAGGTCGCGTAGATTATACCGATGATGAGAAGAATAGCGAATGCGATCCAGGTGCTGGCCGAGTCTCCAATCGCGACCTACAATACGAATGAGTTTTCGAAGAAAGAAGCGCATGAGGGGTGCTTACCGCCGGACTCAGGATAACAAGCAAAACAGAGGATATGATCCTCAATACGCAAAACAAGAAACTGACAAGACTCATATGCGCTCCCTTCCCCCAAGGCAGCCATATACTCGTCGCCAAAGCCGAAGCGACCTCAATAACAAGTATGATAATTGACTGGGCAGTCCCACTCTTCTGTCCAGCCCCAATCACAGACCCTATGCACCCCATCCACGCTCAGTACAACTCAATACAAGAGACGTTAAAGGGAACTCACCAAGCGCAATGTTATTCGCAAAGAACATCCCAGCAAACAATTGACTCCCATGCCCGTAATGGTTATACAACGGCCCCAACGAAAGCAGTGTCCTTGTTGCATCGTAAAGCTTCCCAGTTGGAGTTGTCGTCACCCTATAGATCAAAAACATTGGAATCCCAATCGAGAATATCGCAAAACTGAGGGCAGCCATGACAATGGACAACTTGGTCGCCGTGGATCTGCCGAGCGTGAACTGGTAGCACGAGAAAATCGTCACGGGGAGATGGAACAGCAGCAAAAGCCGGACAAGGTTACCGTGGAGAACACTCCCGTGGAACGAACTCTGGCCGAGACGGTACCTCCACCACCCCCTACGCGCATGTTTGCCTGCTCCGCTGCTAGCTAGTCCGCGGTGGTAGAGTTGAGACTCGGGGGAGGGAGAACGTGCAGAGGATAAGTTGGCGTCTTTCATATCATGGTTGGCAGCACTTGAAGGACCTCCAGAGCCAATTACAACAGGTGCGCGACTGGATCGGGTTGAGCCGCCGAAGACCACAGAGGAGATAAGCCAGTCGACAGCCCAGATGAACACGCTAATTACTAGAGCAGAGCAAACGATTGCAAGGAACGTCGCAACGCACATCCCAAACAGGTCTTGCTCGCGCAAACCAACTGCAGCTGCAAGGGCGGGGATTCCAGTATCCGTGTCTGTGGGATAGCTGGGGAATGTGAAAAGCGTGTTAGGGGCAGAGGCATCGATGTAGAGCGGTGAGGTGGTATTTGCGAGCTGATCACTGAACGTCGAGGGTGGGTTGTACGCAGGCGCTTGGAGGGGCCACCAATGCTCGATATTCGAGTCTGCCCCCTGGATGATCGTCACATCTACTCAAAAGTCAGCCACGCCCCGCTGTCGATCATTAAGACTCACTGTATAGCAAATGAGCCCATGCCGTATTGGATAATATTGGGTCTACTATAATCAGTTTTCTTGCTCATACAAGCAGCCTAGGTACTCACAAACAAACGTTGGCCACTCGACAGCGACCATTGCCAAGCACGCACACCACTGTGTATGGAATACGATATCACGCATCGACGGCGTCGCTACCCAAGCGCCCATCTCAATTCAGAAAACACACGCAGCATAGCCAGGCACGAGACCTACCAAATCTCAACAGCGCTGGTGAAGCTGCCAGCCTCTCACCACTGATAGCGCTAGCTAGGACAGTGCCGGCCCACCGAATGTAAACCCAGCGTTGGTTCGAGTCCCAGCTGCCGCGCCTCCATGCCGCTGCGATCCGTGCTAGGCCGACGACTACCCAGTAGCCTATCGCCAGGCCTACGCTCACCCAGAAAAGTATGCCGGCATAGTCAAAGGAGCCGCCGACGCCCGTATCGATAATCGGCGTGGTGCCAACATCTACACACGCGAGCTCCCTGGCAGGGTTGCTGGTGTCGAGAATTTGGATACGGGTGTTGAGCGTGATGAGTTGGTACGGGCTGCTGAGTGGGACCGCGACGCCGAATGCGAGTGCGCCGGCTGGGATAACGCAGTTTGTGTCGGTGTATGGTTGGGGTGGGATTGGTGCGGGCGGGACGGCATTTAGACAGAAGAACGTGCGGTTCGAGAAGACATTGAAAGTAGCAATGCTTGTGGTATATATGAGCGTAGCTACATCCTCAATCAGACCAAGCTGCACGATATCCGCGTGAGACGAGACAATACTCACTCGAATAATTTGTGGTGTTGGTAAACCCAACAAGCTCCTTCCCCGTCTGGGCCAAGAAGCTCAGCCTGAGCTGCTCACCCTTGCCGTCGTTAATATCCGCAACCTGGGCATACACGTCCGTCACGTTAATCCTCCCTGCGGGATCGTAGCGCGAATCGGCGAGGGTCTGGCTCGAGGTGCAGTCGGAGAATGGGACCGAGTTGGGCGTGGCGCGTACAAGGCCAATGTGCGCGGCTGCGAGAGCGAGCACCGCAAGCACGGGCTTCATGGTTGTGTGCCAGTCGTCGTAGTTCCTCTCTAACTCTACGGCGGTAGTGTGGTGGAAAGCTGATGGCGGCTGAGGAATTTGACATGGCCGCATCAGGTAACTGCCTGCACCGCCATGGACTGTTATAATTCATTGAACTCATTGACTACTGGTACAAAGAAATGGCACGGCTCGCTGGGCTTTATCGGTCCGCGTCAGAGCTGATGCTACATGGGTATTACAACAAAGCACGGAGGAGAAAGGACGAGGGGATAGAGGTTACGAAAGGCCGGCGTTCGGTCGCGGGTTTATACCAGCCCATCGTACAGCGAGAGCGCCTGGATTGCGAATGAGACCCAGTGCATGCATGTAGATCACCTCGAGCTTACCTGGACAATCGTAGGATCCTGTTTGCTGCCCTCGACAAACTCGTCGTAGGTCAGCCGGGCGTCCTTATCCCTGTCCATATTCCTGAAGATCTTGTCCACACGCTGCAACTAACGTCAGCTCGGCCCGCCCAGCGCAGCAACGAGGCAAACCTTTTCGGGCGTGTCCTCGTCAGCAGGGAGCTTGACCATCTGGCCGGTCATCTTGTATATGGAGCGAACGATCTGGAGCATCTCGTCGTAGGTAATGAAGCCATCTCCGTCAATGTCGTATAGCTGGAACGCCCCTGTGCACAACTTGGGTCAGCCACCGGCCACTGACCCTAGACCTCGACTTACATTTGAGCTTCTCATCCAACCTGCCCCGGCTGGTGACGGAGAGGGCACCGATGAACTCTTTAAAGTCGATGGTGCCGTTCTTGTCGTTGTCGAATACATTAAACACATAGTCGGCGAATTGCCCTGGATCACCAAAGGGGAAGAACTGCTTGTAGATACGACTAAACTCGTTCTTGTCGAGCTGGCCACTCGGGCAGTCCTTGAGGAAGCCCTTGTACCTACATGGTGGAGAGTGTCAGGAGACAATTATGCGAGGATGGCGGTGATGCCGTGATAGGACTAACCACTGCTGTAATTCCTTCTTGTCGACTGGAAGAGGTTAAATGGGTCTCGGGCAGAACTGATGGGCTCACAGTAGGTGTTCTTCTGGAGCTCAGCGAGCTGTTCGGGTGAGAGTTTGCTGGCCTTGTTGCCCATGGTGTCAGAGTTCAAGTGGTAGAGTCTAGGGTTGGCGTCATGCAGAGCGCCAGACGGCCATCGATTTAAATGAGGTCACGCCAAAGCTGTGTTTTCTCTTTAGACCTTCCACAGCGTGCAGAATCCACAATAAATCCAATCCGTGGTCAGCCGCATACACCCACTTCTGCTCACCACACGTGACCTGCTTCGGGGTGTCATCCACTGACACGGACATTAACTTAAAGCTTACTTCTGCACTAGACTTCTAATACCTAATCCACCACCACCCCCGCCCGCTATGTGCGTCGTGCGCGATTCACCCGATGGGACATACACGTGTTTGGCCTGCCGCGTGCTGGGCATCCCGGTGCGGGAGTGCACCCACCGCCAGTCCCTTGGCGTGTGCAGAAACCGCGCAAACCACAAGTAAGCCTCGCCTCGTGCCCAACACGAGGCCCGCTGCTGATCCCCTCATTCCCCAGGTCTGACGTCGTCTACTTTCGCAATACGGGTGAGTCGCATTCGCGAGCTGAGTGTGCTGGCTGACATCGCTCCAGGAGTTCCGACGATAAATGGATGTGGCTTTTGCAGAGTGAGTTGTCTTCATTTGTGTTCCCACCCACACTCACATCTTTCCAGTGGGCGCGCGAATACCCTCCTCCGCCTGGCACACAGCTCCCAAACAACCCAGGATGGTGCGTTCTTGTCGTTCCCACCCGCCAGTCACTAACCCTTACACCACGCAGGCCAGGATGCTGCCGCGCACCCCGCCCCGAAGACGCCCCGCTGATCGATAAAGAACACTACGCAGCGATCGCCGGCGCCTGGGACCAACGCGCCCTTCCCCAAACTGTGTCTACCATCCGCGGCGCACCCGCCCAACGGCGCTCTCCCATTCCCCAATTCTCCTCCGGCACAAATACTACACCTCCACCCACCGAATCCAGCCTAAAATCATCCGGAACTCCGCCCCCGAGCTCGGGTGCGCGCGGGTCTGGTACGGTCCGCAGGGACATGGGAGTCCGCGGCGACAGGGAGCGCGAAGACAGGTATACCGCGCGGCGCCAAGGATCCCATGACGCTCCTCCGCCCACCCAGCGCCAGGGTTCGTACGACGGCACTCCGCCTGCTCGGCATGCAACCATTCGTGGTGCGGACGGTACACGCACCATCGGTGTCCAGCCGCCCATTCCGTCTCATTGGGGCCGCGGGATCGTCCCAGGGAACGGTACACCCGGAATGGCCACGCCTCCGACTGGTCCCCCTCCCCCAGCCGAACCACTCTCCCTAACCTCGCTCTCTGCATCCATCTCTGCCATCCGCCTCTCTAACCCCGCAGCCATGTCCGACTCGGGCAGCGAGTCCAGCCGCGACTCGAACACCACCGTCGGCACAGACTCGACAGACTATCTTTCGGACGAGAGCGAGGAGGAGCTCCAGCGATTGGCGGTCCAGCGCGCGATTCAGGTCGAGAGGCAGAGGGTGGAGGAGCAGGAGTATGAGAGTGCACGGAGGGGGTTGCGCGATATCGAGTTGACGCCGCCGCAGGTGTGGGGGATGGGACCGACACAGCCATCCGTGCGGTCGACGCAGTATTTGTCGTTTGGGGATGCCGCGCAGTACAACCCGCGCAGGCAGCGCTAACCAGATTGACTAGGAGGCTGGGGTTGTATTAAACTAGGAAGCTGGGATCGGATTAAACTGGAGTGGGTGGGGGTTGTATTTTGAGGTCGATTTGTGTCGGGTTGCTATCAATCTGCTTTGTGAAGGAGACCATCTAGTAAGGAATACAGCAAGTGTAGCTTTAAACATGTCATCTCGCATTTCGTTTGTTTGTGCTGTCCATCTGTCTGTCCTTCTCTCTATCTCTCAATCTCGCTTTTTTTCTTTTACTTTTCGGGGAGCAGTGCATTATACACGACGATCGGTGCACGTCTTGGTTCATCGACCACGCCGCGCCCCGGTCTTAAATGTAATTACGTAGTGATTCTTGGGATGTATAGAGCATGTCTGGCTTGCGTTTTGAATGTGATGCGTCTTGGGTTTTGAGCTAGGGTATAGTCTATGCTTGAATGATGAATTCCACTCCAAATGAACATTTTCGTAAAACAAAACGCAAGGTCACGATCCGTTCCCTTCCTTATCATGACAAGGACATTACAAAACCAACATGACAGGACATTACAACAGCTTTCTATTTACGCATCGCGGGCGTGTACGGGACAGCTTCGGCCCCGCTGCAACCACGACGCGAGACACTCTGCCGGCGGCAGTTCGATTTAGTACCACGATAAGAGCGAGCAGGGGAAATGACGTACCGTTATGAAACGTACATAAACAGCTCAGTCGCGCTACGAGCGAGCCTGTAACTTAAATTGTCAGTGCTGCGATGACGATACCACCTGTCATTTAAGGCTCGCTGACCTTTCAAAAATTCATCTAGACAAATGACACCTGTACGCAAACCGATGAGCTTCCGTCTCGATCAGACATCGAATCAAGAGAGGCTTACATTCTGTACCAATGAGCGCACTTTCAGCTGGGAGCTTGTACACCAAATACCGCGCAGCTTGGCTGGACGCCCCTGCCCCGCCCTCCAAGCACATCCGCACATGGTCTTCTTGGACAGCCGCAGACCCCAAGTCCGCCAAGTTCTGGCTGCACACCGGACAACTATTTCCCAACCCAAGAAGTCAGCCAAGCACAACGAAAGATCGCACAGAAAACTCACTCGGCTAAATCGCTGATTTGCGAACTCTCCTGGCTTCGCATGTGGTTCGGCACAAGTAAACTCTGGGCGTCGACTAGAATTCGCTCCGGAGTACGTAGCGAACGCGGAACGCCGACGCTCGCGCTCGTCGCATCGTAGCACGGCTCGCACACCCTATGCGTCGATGACCCTCCGCCCATATGCGTTTCGCTCATCGACGGCTCGAGTACCACATCCGACGGGTCTAACACCGCCCGTCTCGACGAGCATCGGTCGCAGAAAATCTGCCCGCACCGGCGACAATGCTATACCCGCGCCAAGCATGAGTCGCCCACGTATAGCCGATGAGTTCTAGAAATCAAAACTCACATGTTTCCTCAACAGCCACGTAAACCGCCTCCGGCAGCTCCTACACTCTCCCACACTCTCGTCCGGCTCCCATCGCGTCTGGATCGAATGCGGAGTTGGCGGGGTCCAATGTGGCGTATGGACTTTCTGTGGCGCTTCGTGTGTCGGTACGCGGAATTCCGGCGCTTGAGAGAGTTGTGGCGTAAGGTCGGTGGGTGCCCCAGCTGAACGCCGGGATTGCGAGAAGTAGTCCGTAGTGGCGGTTATGTGTGAACGGATCGAGGCGGGTCGGGCGGTTGACCCCGGCGAGGTTGGGTAATGGAAGCTTCCGTCCGAGTCGTTGTCGTCGGTGCTTTCCTGCGGGTCTGTGAGTGGGTAGGGTAAACAGAGGGCATTGAATGGTGAGCGAAGGACATTGAGAGGCGAGCGGAGGCCGTTGAGGGAAGGGAGTAAATGCATGTGTGATCGATGAGTTAGTGAGTGAGGTCTCAAAGAAGAGGCGCCGTACCATCTGCTGATATAGTGTGTCCGGCGGCTATGGCAGCGGCGCGTGTGCGCTCCAACTCGCCCACGTATTCATCAAGCAGCGCTTCCGCCTGCCTTCTCCTCCCCGCGTCATCATCACCTACAGACTCCGTCAGTACACTACCAACCAGAACTTCATAATCGAACGTACTAGGTATACCGCCCCTCAAGTCATTAACCGCCCTCTCCAATTTGGCCAATTTCCTCCCGTAATTAACTGCAGCAGTCTCCCCTTCTCCGGGCGAATCCAGCTCCCCAACCACATACCTCGCTCTTGACACATAGTCTTGTCCACCACCCAGAGTCAGACCAATAATACCCATCTCTTCCCCTCCCTCCTCCCCGGCAGGAACCATCCCCCCGTCAGGAGCAACATAATACATCCCGCTAGGCTCCAAAAAGGGCAGCGGGGGTATATCTAACCTTCGACGCATCACGCGCACCCAGCGCCGCCGTCGCACCCACTTGGTCGCGCTCGTAAGACTGGCACTGACGCCGACACCTTCAAGGAGCTTTTCGAGAGCCGGAGGAGGGTCGGCAGTCCATTTGTCGTCCGAGTCCGAGAGGGAGTGGGCGTATTGCCAGCCAGAGGCTGCGTTCACTCGGGGGTGAGTGAGATCGAGTGTCCAATCTGAGCTGAAAATCCAACAAATTGGAGTCAATATCAGGCGCCGAGAAGCCTGGACGCATAGTCATTTGCATGTAATGTGAGACTCACAGCCAGAAATGACTCCTCTCTGCACCTTCGCGTGTCTTGCCCGGCGTAGGTGAGGGCAATGTGAAGGGCTGTTCTAACAACGGCAGCACCACATCGCTGCGCCACGCGCTAACATAAGTCTGGCCCCCAGACCCAGGTGTACCACTAGTCGCCCCGCCACTCCCACTAGCACTTGAACCAGGCGTCCCGGGAGTACGAGTTCCAGACGCCCCATTGGTGGCCGCACCAGGAGTTCCTTGCGCTGGAGCGGATATCTGTGACCCGGCGGGGAGACAGAGCTCAAACGGCCCACGACGACCGTGCTTCCCGAGCCCGGAGGCGGAGAACTTGGGCCGGCCGCCTGATGTGGCGAGGGTCTTGAGCCGAACGTCTAATCGTTGTTGTTCGCTTGGGTGCAAATTAGTATAAGACGTGTGCATAGACAAAGAACGCAAGGAAAGGGATTGGATATGCGTGAAGGCAAGATACGTACTGCAAGATAAGAGGGACGGTGGTGTGTACACCGAGCGGATTATATACTGTTTGAGAGCCTTGCCAGCGGTCTGCTTCTGCTTTTTGCAGAACCTAGCTATGGGTGAGTTTATGCTTTGATGAGCTGACAGGACCAACGCCATACCTCGCAAATCCAAACTTCAAACACAGCAGCAGCTATATCGTAGGCCGTTTCGCCCCAGTTGTTGCGAATCTGCCACGCAATCAGAATACTGAATTGATGGTGAATTGAACAGTCGGTCATACCATTGGGTCAGCGGCCTGTTTGCTCAAAAGATAAAGAACCACGGGAAGATGGCCCTTTGAGGCAGCGTTCACTAGAATATGTTAGGTAAAGAGCTAGCAGAGGTGTAGCTAGATAGGGCTTACTGAGTGGAGTCCATCCGCCTTTGCTCTTGATATCAACGCCACGAACAGTACGTTGGTCGTCAGACTCGAGTTGGTCCGCTGCGCCTGCGCTCTCGCACATAAAACGCACGATATCAAGGTATCCCTATGATACGAAATGAACAAGAAGCCTATAGTGCGAAAAACAAACATACCTTAGAACAAGCATTATGCAAAGCAGTCCAACCGTCAGCGTCCCGTGCGTGAACATCAGCCTTGCCCTCTGGAGAGAGCAGGTAGGTAACTACTGCTAAATGACCGTGCAGCGCGGCCTTGTGCAGGGCCGTCTATTCACACAACGATAAGCGTCTGATGCACATCACAAAAGAGCTAGCTCACCTCGCCCTCTTTGTCCTCCAAGTCCGCCATTGCGCCGCATTCTTCAACCACTACAATACTAGATTAGCGGGGTACTACACGTACAACTCAATCGACGTACACCACCGAACCACCGCCAACTTTCCCCGACTCGCAGCGGCATGCAAAGCCGTAAGACCCGTACGCGGCGCGGCGTCATTAGCTAGCGCAAACGCCGGGATACGCGTGTCCGCAAACAAGCTCTGGATCTCGAGCAACGAACCGGCCGTAGCAGCACGATATATCGCGTCGAGCTGGGCAGACGTCGGCTGTGGCGATTGCGGCTGAGACTCGACCACGGTGGGAATCGCGAGCGTGAGCGGCGGATCGTCTGGCCGTACACTCAGCGGGTCTGTCACTGGCTCGGGCGGCTCCGGAGACCCAGGATACACGAACTCTTCCTCGTCGTCGTCTTCGGCGGGCTCGACGATCAGGTCGGGCACCGCTGGACTGGGCGTCGTGCTAGGCAGCCTGCATACAGTCAGCCAGGTCCATATCAGTTGTTAACTACTTACTCATCGATGGTGCTGAGTGGGTCGCCTGATACAATACTCATCGTCTGGGAACGGCTCGACGTCGCGGACTGAAAGTCAGGTTCACGTGACCGTTTGCTGGCGGATAAGCACGGCACAGCCACGCATTGGGATCGCCACTGCGTCAGCTCCACCACCATGCCAGACCTCCTCGATGCTAGCGCTGTTCTAGGCAACATCCACAACTTGCTTCCAGCTGGATCATCCACGCTATCGACGCCTCAGGATGCACTCGCTGCGGTGCTGCATGCGGCAATGACTGCGCTTTCGTTTAGACTTGTGGCGACAGACGAGGCCGCCACAGCCAAGGAGCCCGAATCAGGCAGCACACCGGGATCGCTGCCAGAAGATTGGAACAGGAAGGGACCTGATGTGTACACCTTCAAGTACAAGCACGATCAGAGCTCCCTTACCTTTTTGTTGAAGCTTGTCAAGCTCGCCGGGCGGGTCATCGTGCATGGCATTGCTGTCGAGGTCAGTCTTCTATCTATCTCATATATGCTGGATACTTAAGCATATATTTAGGATGACAAGACTAAGTCATTCGAGGTCAATGTCCAGGACTACTTTTCACCGTCATTTTTCCCGCATGATGTCAAGTCCACCGATCGCCCTCTAGTGCACGGATACATCTCATCCTCACGAGTCACAGACCTCATTTCTCTATTCAAAAGCTCAATCATCCAACCTCTTCTTCCAGGCCTCCGTAAAGAAGGCTACCAAGAAAGGTACACATTACTTGTTACCACAGCATCATCAACTGACTCATCCATTTTCAGCACAACCACTTCAACATCCGCCCCAACATCCAACCCAGCCCCCCGCCATCCCCTGCGAGAGCCCTCCCCTCCACGTCTTGACCGCCCCTTTGCTCACCCCTATGCCTCTGGCATTCCCTCTTCCAACCCACTGCAAATTGGGCGCTCAGACCTAGACCCTCTTGGTGGGCGCTCGAACCCATTTGCGCCTCCGCCGCTATTTTCACCTCCCGACTCTGGGGGTGGGATGTATGTCGGACCAAATCACCCAATGTTTTCAGGTGGGCGCGGTGGTATGGGTGGTATGGGCGGACCGGGTGGATTTGGCGGTATGGGAGGTATGGGAGGCCCAGGCCGTATGGGACCGTGGGGCGGAGACGGATACCTACCACCCATGGGCGCACCGCCCGGCGCTAGGTCGGTTCTCCTCTCCTCTCTTCATTCCACTTTAAATCTGAAACTGATTTACTCGCTCTAATCACACAGGTTCGACCCTATCGGACCCGGCCCACTCAGCGGTTACGGACCTAGCAGAACGCGTCCGCCTAACACTGCAGGCAACCCGGACAACGACGAGTTTATGCCGCCCGGAGCGGTAAGTCCACAGCCACTATCCTCTAATCCTAGTCATATCACTGATCTCTGCGCGTGTCTGAAATCGATGTAGGGCGACATGTACATGTAGCTCGATCTCACAGCCAAGAAACGGCGCATATAACCCGCTTTCACATTACATAGGACGTTCTCATGCAAAAATAAACAACGCTTCACATTGTATATTACTGTAGTCTAACCCTTTGCCCATATAAAGCAATCAAAGAATACAAACCTGAGTCTAATTACGTATCAACCCCTAAGTTAAATACCACGCTCCCTGGGGTAAGCGCCTCTGGGTATCTGCTTCCGGGGTCCGGTTCATACAGAGGTTTGTCCGTGCTTGCCTCTCTGGGTGGTCATATAAACCGGGGGCGGCTGGCTGCTATTCTGCCATTCCACTCAGCCTCCAGCCTTTTGCTCACCAGCGCCAACGACGGCGACGACAACAAGCTATACAGTGACTCTATGATGATGGATACGATGATGACGTGTGACGCTGGGCCGTCGCGCCCTCGCGGGGTTGCGACGGTGGTAGCTGCACCGTTGATCGAGAACCTTGATAGGTTTGGAGTGCAAGAGCTTGAGAGGATGAGAGAGAGGCAGATGAAGATCGTTAATCGTCCGTGAGTGCTCCGTCTCTATCTTTATTTTGAACTGTGTATGCTTGAGATGATCTCTCATTGCTAATGCATCTTATCCTTGCACATTCCACTTGACCTCCTATCCACTCCACTACTTTCCATACCGCCTCCACTCGTCCATATATATTCATCACACGCTAACGTACTCTTGTATTCTCACACAGTCGACGCGTCGCTGCCCCGCCTTCAGACGAAGCCGAACGTAAACGTGCTCGACTCAAGGTCGAGTCTATCGAGCACCGTCTATCAGCCCTTCGCGCCCAAGACCCGCCACCCGACCGAACACATGATATCCTTAGTCAAATGGACCGCATGTCCGTGGGTAAACCCGTGCAGGTCGAGCTAGGGGTGAAGAGTAAGCTGTCGATGCGACCTTATGTAAGTTACTACCCTCCTTGTTCTTTCTTCCTCGGGTTTGTTTTGGAGTGTGGGAGTAAGAGTGATGACTGAACGCGTGTATGTTTATATTAGGGTATGGTCGAGCCACATTCGCCCACGTCGCCAACCGGGTTCCGAGCTGCGATGTCAGAACAAGAAGCGATGCAAATTCAGCGCGAGGCGTATGCACTCGCGCACGCGAAGAAAGAAACGGATGCGCAGAGACGGGCGTTGCATCAGCAAGCCACTAATACCCACGGGATTAGCGAAGAGGAAAAGCGCAAGAGGATACTTGCATACATGTGGGTCTTTTGCTATTTTTGAAATTTATATGGTAGACTGATTGGCGTAGCAGGTCATTCAAGGGTGAATCAGATGACGAAGAGGACGATGAAGATGGCATGGATGAAGATGAGGACGGGGACGACTTGTTTGGGGAGTATGATGATGATGGGGAGGCGGATATGGAGGCGGACGAGTATGGGCTCGGTGGTATCATCCAAGTAGAAGCGAACCGTTATGCGAATTATGGGGATTGACGTTGACCTTGCGAGCTGAGCTCTGTCGTGGCTTGCTTTTTGCAGCCCGGGTCAAATGCGCAAGGGCTCTACTGGATATGATACATAGGTATGTTTTACATCACATCACCCTATTCCTGAAACTCTATTACTTGGATTCGGCTGGCAACTTACCCCACTTGCGCAACAGCCGTTCTTCGACGTGTTCTCCGGACCAGACGAACAGTCCTCCGGCGAGCTCGAGGTTGTCCTTCTCGGCGGCGAAGATTTTGGAGAAGTCTTGGGGGCCGGCGGGCTTGGATTGCGCGGCGGCGGCGGAGGCAAATGGTGAGGAGGTCATGTCGCGGCTCGAGTCGGCGGCTGGCGAGTAGGAGGGTAGTTAGTATTAGGATACGTGACGAGTGATTAGGTGGAGTGGCGTGTGCACATTGATGCGAATGTGGGCGTAGATATAGATATGATTGTATTGAAGTGAAGTTAATTGGACACGTATTAGACACGTACCGTTGTCGTTGCCGAGGATGAGGCGGAAGAGACCATTCAATCCAAAGAGATTGAGAAAGTACCACGAGAGGGAAGAGACCCAGCGCGCGTCCATTTCTTGTGTGTCAATTCCACGTTGCATCATCGACTTGAAACCAAGCGTAAGTGGGAACGGAAGCTTAACTGCATGTACACGCATACGTCAACGCGTGCCAGCGAATAAGAGAAAATGCTCGACGCACTCAGTACGAATCCTTGGAAGAAAAAGTTGATCCAGCCCATAATGACCATCTGCGGGACCATCATCACGAATTGCTGCTTCATCCCGTCCATCATTCCCTCCATCTGGCTTGGGTCAGACAACGGATTGGCGGGTCCGGCGGGCTTCTCATCTGGTTTCGGCGGGCCGTCTTTCAGAAAAGTGCCAGCGGTGAAAGCTTGAGAAAGGGATTGAGAGATGGATTTGTACGCCGCAGAAGGAAGGGGAGAATGTGTAGATGTCGAGCGGAGAATTTGGGAACGAAGGACGGCACGTCTGAGATAAAATGGGTGAGTAGGTGGGTTCAGTCTTTAGATAGACGCGCTGGACGTACTGTTCGCGGATTGCGAGGAGGGATTGGCGTTTGGGCGCGGAGACGAGGAGTTGGGTTACATAGTGCCGGAGGACACCGACTAGAATCTGTGGAATGGTGAGTACGGGGCGATGTATTGAAGAATCATGCTCACCATAACCAGTCCGATGGGAAAGAGGACCTGAAGGACGTGTCAGACTAGAATTTTAGCGGGAAAAGGCGCGGCATACCCAGTCCCGAATCTGGGGGTCTAGTAGTAGCCTGTAATTACTGTTAGCGGGCGTCGAACAGCAAGTAAAGCACTTACGGCGCGGCTGGCATGATGGACTGCTATAGCGGGGAGTAGAAGTGGGAAGGTCACGTGAGGGCGGTAATTTGCAACCAGGGCGGGATATGAGGTGTGTTTTGTCGTGTTCAAACTGCACCTGGCCTCTGCCTCGACCTCTCTCTTGGACCCCCTGACTTTCATTTACCGACGATCCCTCACAGAACACTACAAACCACTTGACTCTGCTCTTGCGGCACCCCCGCAACAACCTCATTTTTTTGCGCATCACTCTTTTTTTGCTGCCCCACCCACAATGACTTCCCCTGTCGTACACGCCCCCAACCGTAGTCGCGATGAGATGGTTTCCGCCGCGCGGAAAAAGGTGTGTCCTAGCCTGTTGTTTCTATAGTTTGGGAGACTTACGATGAGCAGCTCAAGACTTTCCGTGCCAAGCAGGGCCATTCTCCCATGTCCAGCCTGGGCAACCACTCAGTCCGCCGTTCCCACTCGCGCGGCAGCTCAATATCCTCGCTTATGGACTCTCAGCAACCCATTCATGCTGCATCAGAGGCAACAAGGCACGCGAAGCGGCGCTCTCATTCCCGGAGTGCTTCCATCCTTAAGCTTGATACCGATAATGATTCGTCTTCCATGACGTTGCCCTCATTTACACGTTCTCCCCAACTCGAGTCAAAGCCTGCGAACCTTGGTGGTCTCAACCGCTCTTTCTCTTTTGGTGGTTCCCAGCCCCGCCCGACCTCTGCTGCGCCTGTCATGGTTGCTATGCCCTCTTCTCCTATTCGCGCACAGCAGAACCCTGCGCGTCCTCGCCCTTCGTCTCATCACCGCCGCCGCTCGTCTATGTCTACTCGCCGAGAATCAGCCGACATGATGGGCTTCGATGCCGCTGCTCTGAACGCTCTCAGGTCTGTTGACGAGCCTATCAAGGACGATGTGGCTAAAGTCCGTGAACGTGCGCTTCTTGCGCTCGAGGGCAAAGCTCCCAGGCCTGGAAAGGCACGCACAGTCCCTGAAATTGTCCCCAGCCTCAACCTTGGCTTTTCAAAGGTTGAAATTCCGGACTGGAAAACCCCTGACGTTGAGCGCACTTTTGACTGGACCATGAGCGGTAGTGAGTAGTGCTAGAGTGCTTCTGTTACCATCACTGATCAACGTTCTTTAGACAACAAACCTGCTTCCTTTTCGCTTGGCCTCAACAGCTCTATTGCCGGCAAGCGTGACAGCTTTGGAAAGAACCTTGTCCCTTCGAGTTCTACCAAGGCCGAGCTCTCGGTTTTGCTCGAGGAGGAAGAAGAGGAAGAGGAACCCACCGAGGACAAGGACACTGCGCAGGCGTCGGTCGCTGTCTACGTGCCTGGCGCTCTCTCCGCCCCGGTGGCATCGCCCACCAAGATCCAGCCGGTTCGCAGCCCTTCCCCCAGTGGTCGTCCTCGCCCCGCATCTCTCAACCTCAAGGCTTTGGCTCAGGCTTCTTCCGCTGCTATCACTGCTCTCCCTACACCTAGCCCGACGCCTTCGCCCACCCCTCGCTCTTTGCCTGGCATGAGGCCCCTCAACCTTGGTAATGGCACGACATACGCCGCTCGCCGCCAGTCTATGATGGCTCTCGGTGCATCATCCCCGCGTAGCAGCCTCATTGCATCGCGTCGCCAAAGCTTACGCAGTGAATCACAAGGCTCTGGGAGCACCCACTCGTCCCGCGATTCTCTCGGTCAAGGCACACTTGTCAACCGACTCCCGCCTACTCCGGCCACGGGCAGCCCGACATCCGCCAGCTCTGCCGCGGCTGGCGTTGAAGGATTCCTTCAAAAGAACCAGGAGGTGCTTATTTCACGTATTCATCAGCTCGAGAAGGCTCTCGCAAAGTCGCAGCGCTTGTCTGGCGTGTCCGACGCGGGCAGCGTTACGCCGTCACTCGCCGAGGAGCAGATCGCACTCGTTGCGGATTTGAAGAGCGAGCGCAATACCCTGGTCGAGGATGTCGCTGGATATCGCGCCCGTGTGTCGGATTTGGAGCGTCAAGCTGCTCTGTATGCCAAGCGTGTCGAGTCCGAAAGGCGCGATGCTTTTGCAGCCCGCGAGCAAGTCAAGGAGCTTGAAGTCGAGCGGTGTGCATGGGAGGCGGACCGAGTTACGTTGGATGAGACGATTGTGCGTGCTCGGGAGGACGCTGCTGCATGGCGCGGCAAATTTGAGGAGGCTAGCAAGGGCGAATGCCACTGGCATGCGCGCGCCGTCAATCTTGAGGCGGACGTACGCCGACTTGAGAAGGAGCTTGCGAACGCTCGTATGGCACAGTACGCTATGGGACCTACTGCGTCGCCCAGCAAGCAAAGGAATGCACCTATGGCACCCAGGCGGTTCGATGGCAGCGTGAGCTCAGCGTCGACCACAGATGTGGAGGATTCTTCTATCATGTCAGGCGATATGGACCTGTTCAAGGTTCGACCCCGCGCCCCGTCGCCTCTACCCAATATGGACGTTCTCGTTGAGGAGGAAGAGGAGGTGTATGAGGATAGCTATGAGGAGCCTAGTCTGGACGAGGACGAAGAGGAGTCGCACGGTGTCGAGGAGGATGAGGAAGATGTTGATAGTGACGTTCTTGGTGAGTGCTCTACCATCATTGTAGCATATTGGCCTCTAACTAGGTTGATATAGAAGAAGTCAATGGTGATATGACCATCTCGTACTCAATGGACTCCTTCACCTTTCCCTCTACCCGCGCCGCCGAGCTCGCCACCCCCGTTCCGGCTGAACGTACTGTTCCCGGTGCCTTCCCTGCCCCCGCCTCTACCTCCTCGCACGCCCGCACTGGCTCCATGGTCCGTGGCTGGCAAATGCCTCGCGGGCCCGTCGCGATCAAAACCCAATCTGCTCCCAAACCAGATTGCTTCTTTGACCAGCTCGAGCACCTGTACGCGTCCAGCGAAGACGAGCCAACTCACGAACGCGCCGTCCCTGCGTTTGAGTTCGGATCCCCCGAGTTGGGGATGGTCAAGGGTGATGGCGGAGCGAGTGCATTTACCTTCGGGACACGCAGGAGCGTGATGGCTGGCGGTGCAGTAAGGGGGCATGGCACCAGGGCTTCCAGGGCGAGTATTTCGGTTGGTGCGTTTGATGGGTGTGGAATGCCGCCGTTTATGAACCCAAAGCCGGAATGGATTGTCAAGACGGAGGTTGCGGAGACTAAGGCCGAGGTTGCTGCACCTAAGACTGAGCCTACTGCTGCTGGTGAGTTGTTGTTTTGTTTTCGCTCGGTCAATTTGACGGCGGCTTTCCATGTTTTCAACAATTTGACTGACGTTCCTTTTCTCGATCCTCCTCGATTCGCACGAGATTAGCCTCTAACGCATTGCAGGCACAGGTAGCCTTGGCTGGCGTCTCTCGGCCCCGCCCGTCTCCGCGTGCGCATGATCGTAACAATCAGGGGGATGCGGACCAAACTCCTACCATGGCCAGGCCCCCAAAGTTTATCGCCGCTCCTACGACTCGGTCCACTCCTGTTACTGCCAAGAATTCGTCTACTTCCGCCACGCGCCCTTCTACTTCATCCTCACGTTCTACCACCTCCACTTCCTCTACGCACTCTTCAATGACCCCTCGCTCCCTGGTTCGGCGCAAACCTTCTCTCACGCGGGCGCAGCCTACGGGTCGCGCACCCCCACGCGTGCCTTTTGACACTTCGTACGACAAACCCCGTTCTCCTTATTCGATTAGTTATTCGCGCACCTCGAGCCGGTCTTCGGGGTCGCGCGCTTCTATTGCTGCTGGGCAGGCTGAAGCAGCTGCGATTGAGGCTGCGATTGCGCAAGCTCGCGCGCAGGCACAGTCTCGGCTTACGCTCGCTGGGCTTACGAGTTTTCTTCCGTGGAGTAGTATGGGGTTAGGAAATAACGCAGGGACGGGTAGCGTTGAGCCTGCAGCCGCGCGCGTGAGCGAGGAACAGAGGTCTTTGGTTAGGCACGAGAGCGGCCGTGTAAGTCGGGAGGCTCAGTTGGCGCGCCTCAAAGCGGCAGGTCCGCCCCAAGCGTTGTCGGTATCGTCTGGACCGTGCTGTTCGCGGTGCCGGTCGGACATCATTGAGCTATGATCGTGCCCTCTTGACTTGTACATTGTCATGACCCCCGCTGTGCCTCTGCCTCGTCTTCCTCACTGTACCCATTACCACGCACCCTGTGTCTTGCTTCCCGCTGCTAGGCTTCATGTAGCTTGTGTTTATATGCTCTTACCTAGTGCCTTCACGTTCGTATTCGTTCACGTTCACGCCTGCCTGCTTGCCTTGAGCATTTTGTTTTGTATTTCGGTTTCCTTTGTTGTGATGCCTGACTCATTAACGTTTTACGCCCTATATGCGATTGATTTTTTTCCTGCGAAATATCTTGCACCCTGTGAACCTCTCGCGTGTGCATACCGGCTAAAATATGTTCAACTAAGTTCAGACAACTAAATGCCGGTGTCAAGACCCGGATTGCCTAACACCCTCGCTCCAATCAACCCAAATCAAACACAAGCGCAAGACAATTCATTCACATCTGTCCGTAACTTCAACACAATAAGAGACCAAGAATAGTGTGGCATGGATGATATACAAGGTCGGAAAGAGAAGATCATTAAAGCTGAAAGAACAGAAAAAAGCAGCGCATATATCGACGTGAAACACACCATGCATTCGTTTTCTTGGAGGCTTCTCTCGCACTTGCACTTTACCACCTACGAACTAGGTTTGTCTACTTCGGAGTTCATTCACTCCTCCAAGTGGAGCCCGTTGGCATGCGCGGGGTCGTCTTCCATCCCTCCCCCAATCCAGACAACATAGTAATCCTGAAACAAAGTGAACAAACACCATCAGCTTATGTCCTCGAATCACATCATTACACAGTTCGAGAACCCAATCCTATACACTCCTTCCCTACGCAGGACAGGGTACTCCCAACCAAAACGAAACAATAGGCTGAGACAATATGGGAAACAGGGAAAGTGAAGGAGAGAGAAAAAGCGCTCACCCCTCGTCCTCTACACACCCAAGCATAGCAACCTTCCTCCGCTTTTCGCTGCTTCTCCTTCTCGCGCTGATGTTCCTGAACGGTGGAGTCCCAGCTCGACACCGACCATGCGGAATCGGCCCTCTGCACTCCCCGTCGTTCTCCTCGCTCCCCGTCAGGACTGTCTTTAGAACCGAATCGATGCCATCGTCCACCCGAGGCAAGGTACCCAGCTGGGCCACCCACGTCTACCTTGACCAGGCTAACCTCACCTGATCCTCCCGCCCCTGTCGCTTTTCCTTTGCCCTTAGAACTAGGTTTGTCTAGCCTAAGCATCGACAGCGGGATTTCTGCTACATCCACACCCTCCTTGAGGAACGCGACGATTTGGAGATAAGCGCCTTGGGATTCGCCGGTCGACTCGCCGCTACTCGGACCCGGGTAGCATACCCTTGGTGCGACTTTGCTCGGTGCGGTTAGCCATTGGACCGAGCAGAGCGGCGCCCGTGCTCCAACAGGTGTACGCAGAGGTAGGGCGATCACGTCCGTCCTGCGTCCACGTGTGAGGAGCGCAACCTGCGTGGGGTACACGGATGCGCCATTTAACATGCTAATCGGGGTGGGTGGGGAGGGTGCAGATATGGGTGGAGCCGTGGCTGGGATAGGTGATGATAGTGATATAGGGGAATAAGCGCCTGTGTTTGTGTCAATGCTGGGATGAGGATAGAGTTGGTTATTGCTATTGAGGAGGGGGTATGTCGACGTTGTAGCAGACCAGGCTGTCGTGGAAGGGTACGCAGACGTCGGTGTAGGGGTTGAATTTGAATGCTGCGGGGAGCGATATCCAGAGCTCAACGCAGACGGACCTCGATTCAGCCCACTCTCCTCCTGGACAGGTATGTTGCACATCTCAAGTGGAGCCCATGCCCCTCGCTCCTTCTCCACCCCAAACCCGCTATTCGTCAACGAGTCTACTGAGCGTCTGCCACCGCCCAGCGACATAGACGCGCCGGGACCCAGCTCATCGTCCCAAAGTTCGACCTCTCCGACTGCAGCATCTCCAAGTCTAATCAGACCCGCCTTCTTGGCAAATGTGACAAAGAGCGCAAGCTGGGGCTGAGCGCGCGGCGGTTCAGTGAGCGATGTGCGCCGAGTGCGCTGGGGGACTGCTTGGGATGCGTGGCGACTGTGCGAATGAATGCGGCTATGGGTTGAATGGGTGGTGCGGGTAGAGAGTGAGGAGAAAGAACGCGAGACAGTCGTAAAACCTTCATCGGATGACGAAGACAGCTGCTGTACGAATCGGATGCTGCGTGCGGGGAGAGGAGTATAGAATTCCTATAATATTATATGTGTCAGTAAGAGCTCTGGTTCTGAAACGCATATAGCACCACTTGTACCTTAACCACACGAAAAGCGCGTTCTCCTGGTACTGATTCGTACAAGAATATACATTGGCGGGTTGCGACTGCTAGGTATGTACGTTCTGCACCAGGACCTCCCGATGTGTCGCGCCACAGCTCGAAGAACAACACAGACAAGCCCGCGAGCTTGCTCCCTGGCCGCGAGAGGCTTACGTAGTCAGTTGCCCAGCGTAAGGGCAAATCATCGATAATATCCCAGTCACCAGGAGTGTCGGCTGTAGGAGCACGAGATGGTGAAGGTAAAGGACGCAAAGGCGAGGCCTCGCGTGACTGTGGACGTGGCGCAGCAAGACTGGGAGTTCGAACTGAGGAAACGGTGGGGGAAGCTGCCGCCGAGGGGTCGTAAGGTTGTATGAGATGTTGCGGTTGTGAATCGGTAAACATAGCCTTGAAGTTACTAAAAACGCTGGATGTAGGACGGTGCTTTTTTGGAGTGGTGGGAGGCTGAGTAGGGTTTGTATTTGCCGGCCGGCGGAGGTCGATGGGGAGTGCATCCTAAGTATAAGAAAAAAGGGATTAGGATAGCGGACGAGAAGGTTCGAGCACAACTTACCTTTCTAGTCACACTCCATTTGACGAGGCTCGTAAGTGAGGCCAGATTGTACATTCGGATAGTGCGCATGGGTTCTGCACCTTTGCGGTCCGCCACAGCCTCATTCGCGTCAGCGCCAACCACAGCAAGGACGGTACCCTGAGGGTTTGGACCACCCAGACCGTGAGTCTCCAGTAGCTCAAGTTGCCACACTCCTTCCCCAGTCCAAATGTCACGCGGCTTGGCTTCTTCGAGTATTCGAGCGGGGTTAGACACAGGTTGTGCGCCATGCAATGTCGGAAGAACGTCCAACACCGCGAGCCCATGCTGGGTCCCGAGTAGAAGAAATCGATCATCAAGACCGAGAGGCAAGAGGGTTGAAATGGGAGTATTTGAGTGAGGAATAAATCGCGAGCCAAAATGGGCGATAGAGAGGCAACGCGCGACGGCACGCGTCACGGGAGGTGGTGCAGGCGCTGGTACAGGGAGAACCTCAGAAGGCCTTGAATATGCCGGCGGTTGGACTACTTCTGGTGCCTCAATCTGCGAAAAAGTCAGTTGGGACCTTGACAACCATAGATACTTACCGTTGGTCCCCATCCGGTAGTTTGTCGCTGTCTCTGAGGTTCATCTGCATATCGCTCAGCCGCGCTAAATTGTCTTAATTAAAAAGAGAGCTCTATGTCGCACATACCCACTCACCGCTTTTCTACCCATGCTTGCCACCGCCCAAACCTGCACCGGAAGATCGTGATTAGGCTGCGGCTCAGCGCTTACTTGCAACAGACCAACCTCGAGTTCGGACCTCCCTCTTTTGCAGCCAAGGCCTCGTATGTTGGAAGAACCTTTCCATCCTCCGCATCGTCGCCGTCGTTGTGTTGGCCACCAGCTCTGTCGTCGCTCATGTCTCGAATGGTGCTTGTTGCTGACATCATCCCTGTAGCCTCCCAGCCACAGTCATGTGACCTTTCTTAGGCACGTGATCGCGTGCGTTTTCAGGCCTCGATCAAGAGCCCGGACTTGCGACTCGGCCAGCAACTACCACCACATCTCGCCCCGCCAGTTCTTCCGAGCGGTATGGAGCTGTCAGCTCATATGCATCCATTTATTCTGCAAGCTTGGCGCTCAATTTTTTATTCCCAGAGCCGGACCTTCCCCAAGTCTACTCCTCTGCGCTTGGCTTCCTTTTCCCGTTGATTGTGCCATCCGCCCTCCCACTTCAACCGACACAATACCCCTCCATTATCCCGACTACACATGTCGAGCGCGGATCTAGGGCGTCCCGCTAAACCTTTACCGAGCGTCAGCCGCTAACGGCTGCCCATAAGTCCAGATGCCCGTAGTCTGCTGACGGATAGGTCTTGCCTCAATCCCAATGCGCCTTCTCACTGTCTTAAGGTCAGTATCCTGTCACCGAATGTCTAGAAATGATACTCATTGTTTCTTTTGGAGCATCTGTATCGCCTTTGGGTCAACGGAACGCATATATCTCCCATTACCAAATATATATTGTGTTTGTTTAACTTCGCTTCTCTAGCGGCAGGCTGAGCATCTCGAACAAAAACATTCCTACTTCTATTTCATTTCACTACCCTCCAATTTCTCGCATTATACTTCATCCTATCATTCATTCCATCCCAATAATCAGTTAGAATTCCACTGCCTCCCTCTAGCCCCACATTCATCCCACGCCCGGATTCCCCCGTTTTTATCCATGAAAATCCCATTGCTTTGGTGCATTTTATTGTGCGAACAAATTGGGCCGCAGTTCGAAGGCGTCATTGCCAAATTGGTTCCAGGGCTGATTGGTGAGTAGCTTCCGCCGTCTACCTGGGTTAACGCATACATTTGCCATGCTGAAATGCAGCACTCGCCTGGATCCACAAAGGACTCAATCAAATGCACAGCAGACCCCATGCTGTTCATTTTCTTCTCAAACTTCACTATGCTCATCTTGATCGGCCAACCCAAAGTCTATTCTCAGTCAACCGCCCGAGCCATTCTATCTCAGCAGGCTGAATAACTGGTTGAGAACCACCCACAACGCAAGCATACACCTTGATATCTGGCTGTGCGGCTCCTTCTGGACTATTATTGCACTGGGTTGAACTTGCTTGTAAACCTTTGGACACTTTGGCGCTTTGCAGACGGCCATGATCATCCGCTCGTTCATATCCTCCAATGCACTAACCTTGATAACCTCCGATCTCCAACTACAAGACAACCTTTTTCTACTTGAGGACGATCGTGCCTGTGCTGACTGTCTGATCATCGAAGCCGTTACGATGTTAAGCACAGTCCCGAGGGCTAGTTTGTGGAAGGCTAAGCTACTCAAGGTAGGTTTAACAAACCAAGCTGACATGTACGGAAAAACAAGGCCGTGATATGGCTTCGAACTTGGAATTGCCACAAATATCCATTTCCCACTCAATCGAAACCACCACGTGACAACGCCTCTATCAGGGGTCACCCCTGTCATATTTTGAGAAAAACTTAGGTTGCTACCCAACACTTCGTACTCATCCAGCTGCCATATAGTACCAGCGCCGACCGGAGGTGATTTTATGGCATGTGAATTACGGGCCAAATTGGAACAATACCCACATTTACACACGACAGTGGTCAAATTTTAGATTTCCAAAGCCCTCACCCCCATTACGTTAATCCATTCATTTCGCTCTTATGGCTCAGCGGATAGAAAACACACAATCTCGGTGTTTCTACTCCCTTGCCCACACTTTAAAATTTTAACATCGAGCCAACACCAGTTTATGTTCCTCATGCCATTCGCTCGGGCTAACCGGAAGAGGTTTCAGTGGTTGAAACCTATGGTACTTACCCACTTGATCATGCGTTCACACTCAAACAGGGAGCACCCTGCATGGACTCAAAAGCTTTATTGCCTTGTCATTTCACAAGCTCCACCCGTCGCAAGCGAGCGACTAACCCCAAATTTCTCGCTCCAGTCATGGGAACCGGCGGAAAAGCCGGACGTTGATTGACCCGATAACCTGTGAGGCGAGCGTTCACGCGCTTGAACAATATAATGCTGTATGTACCAACGAAGCCAAGTGCGACGTGTACCTCTCGACGTTTCCCGCGCCCCAGTGCTGTCTCGACTTGGGGTCATGTCTAGCCCACGCCAAGGTGTGATTCAGACTTGCCGCTTCTTTGTCCGCTTTCATCTCGACGTTGTGTCAATTTTGTCAAACGCCAGTTGAGCTTCATCGACGCAAACCGAGTCGAGCTGCAATCTAAGGCAAGTGGAAGGAGATATCAAGCGCCTTTCTGGCTTGTATTCAGACAAGCCTGTAGTCGTGCAGATCGCTTGTTGGCCAGACTTGCTTCGTCAAAAGAGCCCATGCCCACTGGTACCTATACCTTCTTTGGCCTTCATATAACCTTTGGGTCAATCGGTCAGTTGTGATTCACACTAAACGGCGCGTGGGTTGAATATGCAAAATTACGGTAGAAACTGAATATGACAGCGTTGAGATGCGAGATAACACTAGAGTAACGAGAGCAATGCTTGGGGAGGAATACCTGTCATACGAGAAGGACAAAAGAGAGCAAAACACCTGTACTTCCATGTCAAGGTAGCCGGAATGTGATTATGATAGAGAAAAACGATGCAAGTCCATGTTTGAGGTTATATGCTAGTTGAAAAAGTCCGCGTAAGATCAGGAGCCATCACCCTCGACCCCTCGTCTCCACTGATCCACTCGAGTCAGCTTGGGATCCTCGACGGGCATAGGCACACCGAACATAGGGCCACCGAACGAGTGAATGGAGCCCGGCCCGCCGAGTTGCGGTTGGAACGAGAGAGTTGACCCCCCAAAAGCCATCGACGCCCGCATGGCCGCCTGCTGCTGCAACAGCATCTGCTGTTGTTGCTGCTGCATCATGATCATCTGTTGATATTCCGCCTGTCGCCTCTGCTGTGCAGCATTCGGCGCCTGACTGAGCCGTAGTCCAAGTGGCTTCTCATCGTCGTCATCATCATCATCGCCAGCGCCAGGCTTGAGATTCGTAGGACTTTGAGGCATCATAGACTGGCGGCGAACAGCAAGCGGAACTTCGTCGTCGCTATCGTCTGTTTTGGCCGTGTTTGTGGGGTTAACGTCAGGCGCTAGGCCCAGAGAAGTAGCCAGGTCTAGAGCCAACCCCGACTTCATGTCGGGTAGAACGTTTTCCTTGGCTTTAATGAGACTCGATAGCGGTGCGTCTTCGTCGTCGTCCGACACCGGCGCGTGTACTTTGATATTCGTGAGAGGAACATCGTCATCTGAGTCTTCATCTCGTGCACCAGAAACCGGCACTGTTCTAGGGACCGAGCCACGCTTTGCGCCTAGCTCTTCTTCTCCATCAGATGAGCCGGCAAACCACCCTCCTGCGTCGAGGGTCGCAACACTCCGCCGGCGGCGATTTGCGGACGGCAAGCTAGTCTCGCTCTCTCCAGGAGACGCGGGCGGGGGTAGTTGGTCGCGAAGTGGGGTGATAGTCGGCAAAGTAGGAGGGGCCGAGCTCATGCGGTTGAGCTCGGGAGCAACAGGAGATAGTGCTTCATTTGCAGACGCGGACGGAGACACCGGTAGCTCCTGTTTGCCTTTTCCCTTTTTTCCCTTGAGTTTTCCCTTGCCCTTCTTCTCTTCTTGTGCCTTTCGCGCCTCGTCGGCTAGTTTTTGCTGTTCTTGCATTTCCTTTAATTTCGCCATCTCCCGCTCCCAGACGGTGTCAACTCCAAAGACAGATTTGCCATTGGCCGCCCGAGCTTGCACGTTCGATTCGAAACTGAGCAGAGGCTGGATTGTGGATGCGCGATTGGCACCTGGGCGTTGTTCCGTTCCGGCCGTGACTGGGCCATGTGGGAGCAAAACTGTTGCTGGGCGTGACTGGAGCGCGGCCGAGTCAATTAGAGTGCTTTGCCTACGGATTTGCCCGCGCTCCATCATTGCAGGTCGGTTGTCCCCACGAAACACCCTGTATTCAGTTCATGCCAATATTAGTATTGCGTGATCTCTAATCGGGTAAACCACTCACCTTTGACGCCCGTGAATTTGAGCCTTCCTCTCCTGCAGATCGTCCATCAAGCTACGACCGTATAGCCTTCCCGCAGGTCGCTCGGGCTCTGGCGCTTCTGTCTCTTCATCTTGGTCATCCCACACTTGTTCGACTTGTTCCCCTTCAGCTGCGGCGCGTTGTAATTGCTGTTCGATATCCGTGTATGCTACATCGCGAGCGCCATCAACCATCAAGTTGTTTCGGAACGTGAGTTGAGACAATGACATGCTGGCCCGTGGGTTAGGAGTAAACCCGCTACCCATTATGGACTGGCTAGAACGCGAAGTCGCGACTCCTGTCAAGGGGCGCACCCCAGGACGGACACCAGGCTGGGCGCCAGGAGGAAGCGGGGTACCGTCGGAAGACAACATAAAACCCGTACGACCGGCATTGCGAGGCTGTGCCTGCGATCCTTGAAGAGGACCAGGCATGACAAGCACCTTAGGTCGCATCAGTTCCGCGCGAGACAATGGCTTGTTTTCGGGTGGATCATCCAACGGGCGCCCAGTCATGTAAGAAGCTCCATCGTCTCTAAAATCATCGAGCAACACTCGTGAGCCCATTGAAGCATTCGAATATGTGCGTAGATGTGCAGCCCCATCTCGTAAAGTCCCAGTGCGGACGCTTGCTGTATCTCCTTGGTGCTCGGGCAGCCCGAGCTGAGACTGAGACCGCTGTGCCTTCGGGTCGAAGCGAGACAAACGTTCTTGAGAAGGAGGCGGTAAGGCAAAAGGATTTGGCAGATCCGTGCCGTCGTCTGCCAGTGCGGCAGGGGAGTTGGTAGATGGGAACGGAATAGACTCGGAAGGGAGAATGCCAACCGATTGGCGCCGTTTCTCAAGCGAAATGTGAGGGCCTTTAGCACGATACTCCTCAAGATCAAGGGGATTTGCCACCGAACGGCGCCGGTCTTTCTGCACCAATGGGAGGTCATCCTGCGAGCCTTGTGCGTCAAGAAAAGCGTGCCCAGCGCCAAAGTCGCTATGTCGATGAGCGTGCGTTGGTCTCTTGGGAGGACCAGAAAGAGCATCACCAGGTGTCTGTATTCCAGCGGATGGGGTCGGTGTGCGAGCGAAGGGATTAGGTAAGAAATCGGATGCTGCACCAGATAACACGGAGGCACGCCTATCCAAAGTGCTCTGACGATATTTAGATCCACGCTTTTCTTCGCCTGGCTTAACAACATACTACACGAATAAAAATCCCGCGCTGTTAGACAACTAGATGCAAATAGAATAAATGACTTACTTTATCTAACCCCCAAGATGATAGATCCATACCCCCTTCAGGCGCGTCTTCATCTTCATCGGGTGTATCCAGGTAACCCAGCTCTGAGGGGTCGACTTTCGACGCGCGCTTGTCGGCCCAATCGGAGCGTAAAACGTCGACCGACTGTCGAGTATCACGCACACTCTGAATATCGATAGACCGACGAGCCCCAACACTTCCGCGAAGGCCTGTCCCAAGCTCTGTGCCACTCGGCTCGATTCCAGGTTCACGGGGTGGTTTGGCGTTCAGATAATCCACGCTACGCCGAGGTCCGGCACCTGAATAGATCGTAGCAGTTGGTCGGGCAGGACCTCCGGCGCGTCGCAAATGCGCAAAAATAGCACTTTCTTGCGCAGAACGACGAGGGGCGTCAGGTGGCAGGTCTTGATTATCGTATTCTGTTAAAAGGTTAGTGCTTTTCTCAATAAGACAGACGCTGTTGCGTTACCGAGAAGGGCTTGGGCTAATTGTAGCCGAGAAAAGGGCGCCATAATGACCCACGCAAGATAGTAAAGATAAGAGAGCTCTGTTTCGAATAGTCCGTCGATCGAGAAAAGAAAGCGACTTGTTTCGAGACCAATCAGTTAGCAAAGGGCTGGGATGTGGTGTGCGACAGACAAATGTCACGGGACCGGAGCTCTTCTTAGCCCAATTCGTAATTCGAGTGACCAAGAACCTCTCAGGTTGTCCACCAACCACACACTCACTAAAACACGCAATAAAGTTCACTATCATTTAAACCTATGACACCCCGTTTGTTACCTTTTCTACCGTCAACTACGCCCTAACTGTGCTGCAAAAATGGAAACTAAGGCTTTGGGAGCTAACGCGCCTCGGTGAGTCTGTTGCGCGCGGCCACAAACCGCCGACCACTCTAATCTTGTCCCCAGTACGACTGCCTTGAATCACTCTACTATCACAACATCATCTTCAAGCAGATCGTATTTTACTTTAGCTTTAGGGTACAAACGCTTATTCCCGAACCAACATCCCCCATTATAACTAACCACCTACGAGTTTGTCTTGATTGATCTCTACCTAATCATTTTGCCATTGATTAGGACCTTAAGGATGATTACCCAAACTCTCGGAACCCGGGGTGATTGGCATGATTAAGTTGATGAAGTCGGCATGCTGAATGCCATCTTGTAACTCTCTGACCTTGGCACAACACCCCATAGGCACATACTATATCTATTTAAAAAAATCAAACATCAAATCAAGCTACCTTGCGAACCGTTCGGGCCGCCTAGACTGCACATACCAAGCTTCTGCGTTATTCTGGCCCGTTGCAATATCGTTTCCTTTGACCCTGTGTCAAATACTCACCCAACTGCTCAACTTGCTGGCTGGCTCGGCTCTGGTTGTCGGCGGACTTGCTTCTACTTGGCGCTGCTATACCTTTATTGTCTCATAACTTCGGACTGAGGATATTACGGCCACAATTGCTCTGCGATTCCTCGTTCCTAGATGCCCCCAAAACCACTACGACCCTAAATGAGGATCTGGCCTTTACCGGTCTCGTCTCGAATCTCAAAGCTTATTGGCAGGTCTAAACCCGCGATCTATCTAGGATTCTAGCTGGCGCGCTTTGGAATTGCGGTGAAGGCGGGGAGAAACACTTGGCTTCGATGAAAGCTCCGAAGGCAAACACCCTTGCCTGCTCGGGGGCGTTACCTCTGGGGTGGTGAGTCGTAATCTACTTCACACGCCACTTTCTGGCGACTTCCACTCAATGCGCTAGCAGGTCATGTCGGGTGGCTAAACATGTAATCCCTGGCAGACATATTTGTGTATTAATGAGTGAGTCTCTGACGTTGCACCATGCCGCATTCATGTCACTGCCGACAGCTCCTCAAACACCCGAGCAGATAACAAGCTGCCTTTCTCTAGCTGTCTCGCATGCAAATGTCACCGGCAGTTGCCAGATCCCAATATATTATCTGGAGCCCTCCCTGACAATGTTACAGGCATCGACCTCAACCCAGTCTAACCAAGGCATTGTGGCTCCCAGTCAACCAGATATTTGGCTTGGAAGGTAAGCACATGACATCCTACGGGATCTTCGCCCCAACGGCAAGACGGGCTCCATAACCTTGTTATCGGACGGCTCCGCGTATTTTACCACTCGATCCGCTTCGCACGGCGTAAGCACTAAAGCATGTTGTGAACGCAAGGTTAGCTTATGCCCATCTTAAACAAACAAGCTCGCTAACCGACACCGAACAGTTGCCCCAATTCAGTGGAGGTTGTTTGCGAAGCCCGCCTCACAATTTCAAGTCGACTCAGTTGCAGATCCTCGGCAGCTTGAAGCAATGGTCGAGGGCTGTTTGAGATGATCGGATGTGGGATATTGCAGAGGTGGGAGAGAGAGCAGGACTTTATCTCGGCGTTTAGGCCATCCAAACCTATAGCGTGTGGCGAAGACTCAACTCAAAACCTCGACACAGATACGCAAACGGTATCTTGAGGTCCGTAGCAAACGTTTGACAGCTGGGAGCACATGGAGTAATGCTGAGCTGAGGTTCAGGTCTCGCAGGAATCCTGAATCCGATTTACGTTGACCGTCGGGTACCGTTGACTCGTCAATCTACTGATAATTGCCCGAGGGCCGATTCATTACCGGAATCTGAGCTTTACATTACTGCCTAAACCAAACTGGGCATTTGTAGTGCAATATGGTCCCCAGGTCTTGGACGAACCCCAGTCTGAAAACAGTGGAGATATAACTGAATTCCGTTGTTTAAGCATACAAGCTCTGTCACGCCCATTGATGTTTGATTCTGAAATGAATAGCGACTTAAATACAGTTCTAGCGATTGCACCTTGGATGTCGCTCGTTCAGTCAGATAATAATAAAGCTCGCCGGATAATCCCAAAACGAGAGCAAGTGCCCCTGTGATAGAGCACCCCACCCGGTTTGCAACGATCTGAGCTCCAGTACACAATAAAACATGGCGGACCAGTCGAATTATCACAAGACACCTAACCCTGCAGCATATACATTGGGTCGCGGGATTCCGTAGGCCAAGCAAGCCATACCGCACCTAGCCCGTGGCCGTTTGGGAATAAGCGAGCCGGACAACCCACCGATGGGCACTCGGCATTGAGACGGCATGTATCCGTGTGCATGTGGTCGTTGATAAGGATGCGCTCCTTTGCCAAATGGGTCGCGGATGACGCGCTCTGCCATTGTCGTGGTGTGTTACGGCTCCTCACCAGATGAGCTATCTTCGCTGCGTCTGGGCCTAGGAACGCTTCATAAGGTATGTACCTGCCGATGAGAAGTTTAATTGAGACGAAGTGGGGATTCAGCGGCTGAAATCAGCCATTCGTAACCCGCATCTGTTCCGCGCAAATGATAAGGTATGCAGAGCCTGTTTGTTTGTCTATGCCTAGCAACTGTTCTTCAGCAAGCTATACTGATGAACTCGTTGCAACTGAGAAGTGCCCAGTGCTGCAGAGTACAGCATTTGTTTATTTTTGCTCGGCCAGTTGCGGCGCTTCGGGCGGCTGTACAGCACAGGGGCTTCTCACCGAGGAGGCACCCCGATTCCGCCACTGCCACATTCAGTGCCCGGGATCGCCTGCGTACCACATGCTACGACTACGGAGGGATCTGTTTCGCACGGGGTACGCACCATACCAGAACTTCCCCAGTGCGTAGGCACGATTGCGTAAGTCGATGACCAACGGCGTAGTCCCGGTTGAGGTACCAACTGACGCGTTCGAGGGGACTCCATTCCATCGAAGCTTTGGATATGAGAGGGAAGTAATACGCGCAAGGCACCAAGAACGGCGCCCTTGGTGGTTGTCCCCAGGTCGACGGTACGGGTGCGCTCTTCGTAGATGAAGAGGCAGGCGGCGGAGATAAGAAGCATACGCCAGGGACACACTCGTCACTCGCAGTACAGTCCTCACAAGTAACAATGGAAATGTTTACCAAGCGAATTACCCCGTATGAGCCGTGTGAATCGAGCTGACAGGTGGGTTCTTGTTACGTTTAGTCTAGTCTCAGATTGAGGTCAGATAGGCTCGCGGATGGTTCCGTCACAATAAAATCGTCGTGCCTATGAAGGTAATACATTTAGGTTACTCAGGCTGACGTTGCGTAGCTACAACAACACTTGCGGATCCAGTAATTAAGAGGATAAGTCACCGCCATGTGGACGCGATTCGATGTTGGCTAGGATGTCTAGGGGTTCGTATCCTTGGCCGAGCTACTGAAGATTTCAGCGATTTGTTCGAGCAAATACGAGCCCATCTATTCAACAATAGGCAACGCTTTTCGTAGTGTGTCCCAGGATTACGCCCCACACCGCTCGAAAGAGAAGCACATCTGTTTGCCTTCTTTTCGGCTTCGGCAGGCACCATTCCTTCTGCTGAGTGGCTGAAATCCCTGGGACAACCTGAGAGGCTTTATGGCGGGGGTAAGTTGTTTCTAGCCAAATTAGAGTGTCTAAACCTTCTTACCCATAGTCGTACCAAAAGTGGGACATACCAGCGGAGGCATATAGGGCGAAGCCGAGCGGCATGTCTGCGTAGGTGGTTCTGGACTAAGTCATAAGCAAGCGCCTTCGGCACTTGTCTGCGCAAATGCTGGCCGCCAGCACCAACGCCCGAGATGCCCGAGCGCGGCGCGCGCATGGAAAATATTTTAACTATATGGGGGTTCCTCGGGTTCGTGGATTTGATGTTTAGGACGGCTGCCGCGGCCTAGACTGGGTTCATCGATCGTGGTTGTGTCAGTAACTGCAGTGTAACTATAGTCAAGGCTAGGAGGTCGAGCATAGTGCTTGCGTAGGTGGTAAGTCAGGGACTAGGACCTAGAAAGAAGCACTGGCACTAAACTTCTCAAACCTGTGCTGCTGGATATCTATGGACCACATATGGTTCATCACGACGAGAAAGCTCCGCGCGAGCTGTGTACTGCACGCGGCAACGAGCGCTCGCCAAGCGCCGTGGAGGACAGGTAGGATAGTGGAGGACGTCATTGTCAACTGCTGAGAGATTGGAGTTGATGATTCGAACGAGTGACGCGGGATGTGCGGAGTGTAGACCCCTCTAGGCTTTGCCATAGACCATGTGCACGAGCCGGATATGGTCGTGAAAGAGGAAAACTGAGTTGAGGCGAGATTTGCACACGATCGAGGCACTCAACAGACCCAAAGAACGTGTCGAAAACGACGCTAGCCACATTAGACATGCACCAGAACACTGGATAGCCCCATGCTTCTGCAGCACTGCTCTCTATCCGCGACCGGGAGACGTCTGCCAAAGCAGCCAAAACCTCTGCACACCAACACCACAACTTATGATTTCTATATCTCGACGAGCTCAGGGCACCCAGTCGCATCATTTCCCTCGAAACACGCTTTCCGGTCTCCGCACCACTCCTTAAAGCTCGCAAGCATCCACCTCCAGCCGCTTGATGCTCCCTGCCCCACTGTGAGCCCCTCCCACCTACGGTCGCGAACATCGCATTAACTCCTCCACAGGATTGCCCTCCCCGAGCCACTCTAATGGACGCCTACTCCGAGACTCACTCCAGCCTCACCTCTGCCTCGTCCAGCTCCCCCTACCAAACACCATCTCCACGCACCAGCATGTCGTTCGAGGAGAGACAAGCTCAGATCGCGTACTCTGACGACGCGTCGGCCAAGATCCTCTACGCCGAGCCTCAGCCGATGTATTACTCGCCTGGATGCATCAACGAGGACCCTCAGTGGTCGAGCCCGTCCATTTCAGAGGGACAGTGCGCACCCGCGTACTTGCATGGTCTATACGGTGCACACTCCAAGATTCCTGCTCTTGCCGATTCGCGTCGCGCAGTTGACGGTATCCCTCGAGGCTTAATGCAGAGCGAGTGGAGCGACGTGGGCCCACTCAACGTGCTGCCACCGTACCCCCAGCAGCCCCCCGCGTACATCCAGTCCCAGCCGCAGATTTATGGCGCGGCGCGCATGGTCGGCGTTCCCGACCTCGCCGAGGAGCACCGGGCCCGCTTCCAATATGCCGACGGCATGAACGGAATGCACTACAGCGACTCAATGCCCCCACCTCCTCTGTCTTCCAGCCTCGACGACGTTTACCCCAATGCGGGGTCGGTCATGGGCCAGCAGATCAAGAGCGAGCCACCTTCCGTGGTCGTTCCGACACAGTCTCCCTACTACTCTCGTCCCCCCTCCGTCGCGTCCTCTATGTCCTCCGGTCCGATGGCCCCGCATCATATCGTTCACGTCGTCTTTACCGATGACGCCGCTTCGAAAGAGACACAGTACCTCCGGCGGCGGTGTCACAACTGTCAACAGGTCGAGCCGCCTAGCTGGCGACGTTCGCATCTGGTGCCCGGGAAGATCGTCTGCAACCGATGTGGCCTCTACGAGAGGACCCACCTGCGACCTGTAAGTCGGTTCCCGGCTGCTATCTAGAGATTGTAACTCACAGGTCACGATTTCAGCGCCCCCACCGCTTCGATGAGGTCAGGACCGGTAGCAAAGGCCGAAAGCCGAGCAAACAATCAGGCTCGAGGCAAGGGAGTCCGCAACCTCCCGCAGTCACACAATTTACTGTCAAGCAAGAGTTTGTCCCCGATGTCGACTTTGATTCTCGACGAGGTGAGATCTTTAACTGGTCAGGGCGTGACGTACAAGGCTAAATAGCGTTTGAAATAGGCTCTGTCGCGTCCTCGTTCTCTAGCGTGAGCAGCCACAGCGAATGGGAGGACGCCAACTATACTACCGTGCTCGGTGCCGGCACTCCTTCGCGTCTCTCCCCATCCCAGCAGCATTCTATGGGCCACGATGGCGGAGTCCAACGGGGAGCACACTTTACCGACGCGTCTCTCACAGCACGGCTTAGGGCGGGCCGCAAATCTGCCACAGCCCCCTATGAGGCCTTTTCGGCTGCCCGGATGGGTCCCCCGACTCCCCCGCTGGTCCCAGGCGCGGAAGGTTCCGGACCATTTGACAGCAGGCCGATGACTGATGGCGGCTTCCCGACGTCGAGTCCCCCCTTGCGCCGTCACACTCTCGGCACAGAGATGGCGGACATTTCGGGCTGGTCGACACTTCCTACGGAGTTCGCGTCTACAGTATTGCAAAACTCCCAGCAATCTGTCGTGACGAACATTGCGTACTAGGCGCACAAAACCATTGCATAACCGACTGCCAGTTGACTACCGGTTTATTTATTTATGGCTACGTTTAACTAGTCCATTCGCAACTTACTCGTGCTTGTGCGCGCTCCTTGCGTGTTTGTAATTCTGTCTCAATTGTCCGTTTGGCGCATTTCATTTGTTGTTTGTATCTCACTGCTGCATTTTTTTGTTCTCTGCGTTTATTTATTGGCTAGACCGTTTACACAATTGTACTTTTGGGATATTATTTATCTTTCGCATATACAAACATCCACCCTGATCATACACTTAACCTGTTTGCCAAACATGATAAAGTCGCAAGTGATCTATCGCCCGCCATCGCCCTGCCCGATTAAGAAAGTCTAGAAGGATAAGCAATACACGCTTCAATTAGCTACACGAGAAATGACCCTGTAACTGCCGATAGTCTCGAGCCAATCGTCCCATGGTAGCAATGAACACGTCTATTCAGTTGGCTCCTGAGAGCCTCAGGACCTCATTTCCAGACCCTCACACCGAGTCTGTGTCCGGCGCGTGAGAGTACCCGCGTTGCGAGTGGGACATGCCGGAATCGCCCTCCAGGTCAGGCGCGCCCGCTCTGCACTTGACAACGTTATCGAGATCGACATGTGGCGTAAAACATTGAGTTTCGGCAGACACAGAGAGTGCGGCACTCAGGCGCGACAGCCCAGCCAGTCCTATTGCGGTAAAACGAGTGGTCAAGGACTACGTGGACACAAGTGTGAGTCAATGAGGCTATCATCACCGCCGGAGATAATGGAGCCTGAAACTGGATTAGGCTGGAAGATGGACGTACCTGCAACGCATGTCCCCCAGGGATAAGATATAATAATTCCCTCAAATCGCAAACATCCTGGTGATGGGTAATCCGACCTTGTTCGTTGAACGAGAGGATGGTGTGGACCCGGACCCGCCGATGGACGGAGCCTCCCAATAACCGAAAGTGAATCGTATGTTCAACGATGCTTTTCCTGTGCCCGTCTTCGACAAAAGCGGGTCAGTCGCCGGGTCACGTTCGGCCAAGCCAGGCTTCCGGGCTTACCAAAGCTCTCTGTTTCACATACCGTGCCGATTTCACTCCATACCTTCCAAGCGTCCCACATTTGGTTCGCACTGGTGTTGTATCCTAGGACTTGGGCAATCAACGCGGAGGGTCTTGGGACCTGGACATGGCATAGGCGATGTGTCAAAGAGTGAATATCGCGAATCAATGGGAGGGAGGTTGCAGTAACAAAAGTGTTCTTGTAAACTGGCGACAAAGATATTAGGAGGGTCGGCTAGACGCATGTGGGCTACAAAAACAGACCGGCGTCGCTCTCATATAATCTATTGAGTCGTCCCGAGACGTTGCTAGACGACTCGGACAGCCAAACAAGATCATGGACCTCCAAGGCAGATGCTCGGAGAGAAGATCTGCTTGTGCGAGCATATCCTGATTCACCGGATATATTTGGAAGATTCGGGTAGATTGTCGTCACAGGTGAGGTGGGACGTTCGGATAAAATGCTGCTCGGAAAGGAAACCGTCGAGGTAGAAACATTGACAGTTGGCATGATACCAGATAAGTCCTAGGGAACTCCGAGTTTACAAGGTACGAGCTAAGTCCGTTGTATGGCAAGGAGCAGCGAGTTCTAGCGGAGAACAAGGTGGTGGTACTGTAGAGGTCGACTGTGTATTGTTCGGGGGTCGTGGTTAGCCGTTGTCCGTCAGGCTTACACAGGGATTTGATAAGCTCTCATTGACTCGGTTCGTCTACTCGACCACAACATGACCTCGCCTAAGATCTGCGTGGTTGGGTTTGGTGGTACGAGCTGTTACTCAATCCAAGCCTTGTTCGGAACTGATTCTCCTTTCATTGTCGGTTCGCAATGCAATAAGCCCTCGGCACCGTCTATTCATTCCTACTCGAGAAAGCCGGCGCCCAGGTAACAGCTGTCTGTCGTTCGAACTACGTCTCGATGCAAGGCAAGGCTACCTTGTTCCTCGGTCTTCTTAGTACCTAGAGCCTTGTTCGCAGAACACGGCGTCGATGTGCAATCCCTCAAATTCGGCATCTATCTTGGCTGGCGCCCGCACCGAGGTACGTCTGCGAGTTAGATTCCCCATATTATGACGTGATCTAGGATCAATATTCAACCCCACAACACAGTTGTAGACTCTGTAGAAAACGCCGCGAGTGCCGAAGACAGCTACGATTATATTGTTTGCACATTCAAGTACGCGCCAGCCCCGCAGCCAAATTCCGGAAATAACATTCTTGAAACGTCCCTCAAGGTGTCTTCCAGATGTTCAAACGACCCCTCAGATTCTCGGCCCCCTGCTTACCCGCAGCCGCAATTTCGTCCTCATTCAAAATGGAATAGGCATTGAGCTCGATCTGCAA
Source organism: Ceratobasidium sp. AG-I (assembly GCA_015039395.1). NCBI lineage: Eukaryota > Fungi > Basidiomycota > Agaricomycetes > Cantharellales > Ceratobasidiaceae > Ceratobasidium > Ceratobasidium sp. AG-I. Next base: position 168,507 of record MU132151.1, on the reverse strand, counting down.
CACGCTGCACCTGAAGCTGTTGTCATGAGCGGTTGTGCATGGATCGACGCGACGATAGTTGATCACGGGCGCACCCTCAAACACGGTCCGTTGGTGAGCGCAGTCAATTGAATAGACTTGAAGCATTTATGCACGTAACTCGCCCGATATAGGAGCGTTTAGTGGTTGGCGTTCACTCTCCTTTGGGAGTGTCACCAAAGGCAACGCAATCTACGGAGGCGCACACCGCACTGACGACTTTCGTGGATCTCCTCAAAAACGGCGGTGGCACCCCGGAGCAAGTCCATAACATTGACGCCGCGCGCTGGAAGAAGATCATTTGGTATGAAACCCGGCTGCGGTGCAGACTTGCGACTTTAAGTTGTTTTAACTATGTCTATATCAGGAACGCAGGATTTTCAACATTTGCCACTCTAGGCAACGCCACACTACCGGATATCTGCCACGAGCCAGCTCGGTCTTACACAATGCCAGTGGTGCGAGGCTTTATGGAAGAGGTACGTTACTGCCGTACGAGCATCGCGTGAGATTCACCAAAAGTTTGGATATGGAGGTCGTGGGTGTGGCTCGAGCGCTAGGTCTAGACGAAGCAGACTTGCCTCAGTCCAGCATCGATGAGGCCATAGACTTGACCCTCAGTGAATACGGCACCGCTGGTCCCGCATACAAGGCCTCGATGCTCGTTGATTTCCTTGCCGAACGGCCAATGGAAATCGAGGTGATTATTGGAGGTGTGCTGCGCTACGCAGTTTCTAAACAAGTACCTACCCCAGGGTATGCTATATCCGCATTCAGTTTGCCTATCCATTTTACCGAAGATTTGCGTTTAGACTCAGCACAGCATACGCACTACTCAAAATGCACCAAACGAGATTCATCCTAAAAAGTAAGGAGAAGGGAGCTTGAAGCAATACAATTAACTAGGGGAATAGTGAAATGCACATCTGAATAGAGATACCAGAACGGGGAAGGCGACGTTCACACAACACTGTAGCGGCCGGCGGTCGCCGTTGGGTTTCTTTGTTCCGCAGCGAGAGCAGCAGTTGAGGCTTCGATGAGAAGTCGTTTGATCTCCCGCACAGCCTGCTCGACCTAAAGAAGCAAAATTGATGAGCGCTCAGAACCAAGGTACACAATCAAGACACAACGAACCCGAAACTCGTCGTTCGACTCCACGAGCAAGTGCAGTTTCGGGGGGCCTTCTGGTGGGGGCTCCTTGCCCGAGTCGTAGTAGATACCTAAGAGAGATTGTTCAGCAGCAGTTAATCATGCGGACCAATTGCGGTGCAAACCTTTGTTTGTAACGGAAGCTCCTGTCATATCGATCAACTAAAAGTGACGCGTGAGCTCATGCCAAATTATCACGCGAGCGCACGAGCATACCTGGACCATAGTTTCCTTGTTCGTGACCCTCCAGCGCGCTTTCTGCGGATAATCGTTGATTGGGATGATAGCATGGAAGTCCGTCGCGTCGGGGTCTTTAGGTTTGCGCCCGGCCACTTCATCAAGCTGCGCCTGGCTCTGAACCATGAGCTTTGTAGCGCGCAGCTGGGCGTTGAACTTGGCAATAACACTCTGAGCCTGCCGATACTCAACGGAGTCTTTGCTGCTAATCCGGGCCGCAGCTTCTTGAGCTGCTTTGAGGTTCGACAGCGCTTTTGCCTCGTCGTCTTTCGACTTGTTCCACCGGGCGGCGGCGCCAGCGGGCGTAGACGCAGCCTTTGCAGAGTCAGGTGCAGGTCCCTTCCTAATCTCGACCTTGAAATTGCCAAAGGTCATGTCGTCCTCCTTGACGGTGGCCGTAGGGCCTGCGGCAGCGGTTTCCTCCTCTTCGACCTTGGGTTTCTCTTCCACGGCTTCGCCGTAAGCGGCTCGTTGTGCACGCTCCTTTGCATCGCGCTCTTGATCGAATTTGTCCAGGCCCTTGCCACCGAAGCCAGCGCCGACATAACTGTGTGCCTTGCCAGACTTGACCTTCTCGAGGAATGCTACGCAAGGTACCCAAAATTATGGTTAGGAACATGCGGGGTGAGAACTAAATGCGTTCTTACCTTTGGCCATCTCCTCGAGATCATGTGGAATGGCCGCTTTACTTGCTTCAAGCGCCCGGAAGACGTCCACAGAATACCGTTCTTGGTCGGGCGTAATGAAGGTGACGCATGTGCCCTTGTTTCCAGCGCGTCCCGTTCGGCCCGCGCGGTGTACATAATCTTCCATGTGGTTCGGAGCGTCGTAGTTAATAACAAGCTTCAGCTGCTTCACATCCAGCCCACGCGCGGCAACCGAAGTAGCAGTTACGATTGGGACTACTCCGGACTTGAAGTCCGCGATTGTCGCGTCGCGGTCCACCTGGTCTTTCCCACCATGCAAGGACATGCACAAATAACCTTTCCGCATGAGTTCACGCAGAAGATTATCGGCAGCTTCTTGACGATCAACAAAGATAAGAGTTCGAGCGTCGCTATCCTCGTTGTACGTCTGGCCGAGGATCTCGAGCAAGCGGTTGAACTTGGAGTCCTCCGTGCGAACCTCAACGATTTGGTCAATCTCGGCTGCGACAACACTGCGACCGCCCACGGTAATCTCGAGGGGTTTCCGTAAGATTTTCCGAGCCAGAGAGTCCATCTGTTTGGGGAAGGTGGCCGAAAACAATACGGTTTGCCTGTCAGGTCGGATATTATTGACGATTTTCATAACCTAGAGCCGAGTTCATAAGTGTAAATTAATGTTCGTAATAGAAGAGCATACCTGGGGCTCAAATCCCATATCAAACATACGGTCCGCCTCATCTAGGACAAGGTATGTTACTCGGCGCAGGTTCGTCACGCGACCCGAGTTCGCGGTGAGCAGGTCAATCATTCTTCCGGGGGTGCAAACTATAATCTCACACCCTTTTTTCATCTCTGCGATTTGGTCTTTGATAGGCGAGCCGCCGTACGCGCACACAGCCTACAGTTAACATGAGAATGGCTCGGCGTTGTTCGGAGAGAAGTGATTGGCTTACTCGTAGATTCAAGACTTTCAAAAAAGGTTTGCATTCGCGATGAATTTGAACGGCCAGCTCTCGGGTTGGGGTCATAACGATGGCCATTGGTCCCTCCATCGTTTCTAAAGGCCTCTGGTCTTTGATGTGCCGGAAGAGAGGTAGTAAGAACGCAATTGTTTTGCCCGAGCCTGTCTTTGCGACACCAATAACGTCACGACCTGACATGATCGCTGGTATAGCCTGAGCTTGAATAGAGGTGGGAGCCGTGTATCCTAACCGTTTGATGACATCCAAGCTTCAAGCAAGTCCCAAATCAGCGACGCATAAGCCGAGGTTACAGCTAGGAACTTACCAACTGCTCGGCATCCCACAATGGCTCCACTTCGTAACTGGTTTAGGACAGTCAACTCCACGAATTTTAATACCGTCAAGGCTCAACCTCAAAAGATCTGCTTCGTCCTCCGTCATCGCGGCAACGTCGGGCGGGGGGTGGTAGAAGGCCTTGCGGAATGGTTCGTATTTCATTTTGTCGTGGTCAACGATGGCCAAGTCCTTTTTCTTAGCCTTTTTGGCGGCGAGACTATTTCCCAAACAACCAATAAGCAAAAGCGTCGAGCATTATTTAATGGACGTACGCTAAGATATCCTCAGGGCGGAGGTCAGTTGCGTCGAGTTCGTCAACGTCGCGGGTTTCTTCTGCTTCGTTGTCGTCACCGTCTTCGCCGTTCATGTCAAGCTGTTTCCCATCTCCAACCATGCGCTTGCGGTCTTCATCGTTGACCTTCTTTACTTCCTCTTTGACACCACTCATGAACGCATCCAGGGGGTCCTCCTCTTCCTCCTCTTCAACTACCTGAACTGGTGCTGGGGCCTCAACCACCATAGGCTCTGGTTCATCATCGTCATCAGCTTCCAAATCGCCAATGCCGTTTGTGGTGGTATCAATCGCAAGGTCGATCGCAGGCATATCCCCAAGTTTAACCAATTTGCGACCAGATTCCGCGAAATCGTCCATGGAAGCAGCTGCCCCACCAGCCTTGGGAAGGGATTTGTTGAGGTCCGGTCGAAGTGGAAGGCCTTTAATGCCAATGCCGCCTGCACCAGATCGGTTCAAAGCCCCTGTTGTTTTAGAGCCTGGAAAGAGGGATGATCAAGTGTGTACTGTAGTAGCAAATGCGGTACAAGGCGACTCACCTGAAGATCCACTCGTGCTGTTTGTTTTGCCAGTAGCGTCTTTTCCTCCTTTCCCCTGCTGCTCGCGTGCCAAAGCTTGTTTCTTCTTCCAAGCCTCAAGACGTTCACGTTTGGCTCGCATTTTTTCATCTTCGACCGTGGTAGGTCCATTGGTCGCTGGTGCAGAAGTAGTCGCAGTCGACTCGACAGGTGTGGCAGGTGTAGGAGGGGTATTAATAGCAGACGGTAGGACTGAAGGCGCTGGCGCTGGCGTGGTAGATACCACTAAAGGGGCCACCTGGCTCGGTTCTGGCGTAGGCGCGGTTCGTGTTGCAGACTCGATGGTAGGCAGAGAGGGTGTCTCCTTCGCAGGAGAGGGAGCAACATCACGAGAAAGGGACCGAGAACGTTTCCTGCCACGATCAGCTCGTTCACGTTCTGGCTCTCGCTCACGTTCTCTATCTTTATCCCTATAATTTCGGTCCCTCCGACGGTCATTGTCTCGGTCGTCACGATGGCGATCATCACGGCGCCTGTCCCGCTCCCTATCCCTCTCGCGGTAGCTATCCCGTTCTCTATCTCTATCCCTCTCCCTGTCTCTATCGCGAGGCCTATCCCTCTCCCTATCACGGTCACGGTGGCTATCCCGTTCTCGCTCCCTTGCCTGATGATGGCGCCTGGTCGGCGACGGGGAGTCTCCGCGAGAGTTATGATGCGACTTACGGCGTTTGTAGTCTGGAGAAGGCGAGCGTGAGTATCTTGCCATTGCGGTTGAGCCTGTGTGTCGTTGGGAAATGATGCTCGACACGCTGGTGGTGGACGTTGGGCTCGTGCTGTGATTGTGTGGCGAAGTGCAATCACACAAGCATACAACTAGCATTTGTAATCACTGGTACTGTACTCCTTGAACCAACCAGCGATGGCGACCTCGGTCTGAGTGAGATGTATGCGCCTTGGCGGTCATATCGAAGTACCCAGTTCAAGCGTTGAATGACATAACACAGAAATTTAATTCATGGTAGTATTTCTTGTTTTAATACATGCAATCCAGATTCAGCGGCCTAGTTTGAAGGTTGCCGTCAATCAAGATCGAGCCTTGCTTGGACTTTTTCAGCAACCTCATTCAGCCCCCGTCGGAGATCTCCCTTCAAGTCCTAAATCAAAATTATTGTTAGTGAAGTGAATGGAAGGATCCTCTCTCGCAGCCATACCTCAATGTCCTCCAGTCCAACACTGATTCGGAGTCGCCTTTTATCTTCCCTAGGATCCGAGGTGTACCGCTGCTCGATGAGTGACTCCACACCGCCGAGTGAAGTTGCTGGCTGTTTCCGCGGACATTAGGGACTTGACAATCGCAAGACTCGAGCATTCCCAAAGCTTACCGTAAACAGCTTCAGAAGATATGGCAAAAGCCTAGCCTCGTTCTCGCCTTCGAGCTGTAGCCTAGTTTGTGAGCAGTCGCCGCTCGGTGACAACTATGTACATTTTACCATTATCGTAAAGCATGCTGGACCCCCGCCAGGCATTTGTTTCTTGATCCACTCTTGGTCCTTCTCATCCTGCAACGATGCGTGCCAAACGGTTCTAATAACCCCTCCCTTGAC
>MU132151.1:8747-159255 GCA_015039395.1 Ceratobasidium sp. AG-I | reverse complement strand
TACTAGTTCTGGCTTGATTTTCTTGAAGAGGTCGATTGCCACATGGACCCCGTGGTACCCTTCTCTAATGGCGAGCCGTGTAGGATTGAGATGAACTAGAGCCTACGTACCTGCAGTTTCAATAGTGTGTATTCACGATCAGTAGTCTACTACTCACCGCAGATGTAGCCGCGATCCCAGACGCGTAAGTAACAACATGTGCGCCCTATCAAGCAAGTTAAACATTGCGAATAACGAAGACGCATCAAGGAGACTCACAAGCAGCGACTTCAGAACACTCTCTACCCTCGTAGTCGTGGGTGTCGTGTAACGGCTGTATATATGCCTGTCGGGGGAAGCCTCGTCTGGGTCAGGACCGAACTCCAGCTTTTGTGGTGCAGGAGCTCTAAACGCTATGAAAACCCCCGTTGAGAATCTCACGACAGGTACTCAGGAGGCGCAGCAAGCACGTACTGGTCGACACAGAAATAGACGGAGCAACGTTGGCTTCCGTATGAGCTTCATCGTCGGCGTGCAACAAAGCCGTGGCAAGCCTGAGAGGTTCTGACATCGTCGCGATGTATGCGGGCAAGTCTACGATTGTGGGGCACTTTATAGATTCGCGATACGTGCTCTGAATACGCCATTTCAACACGAAATGACTAGACTAATCACGTGAGTGGGCGGCACTCAAACAACCCCCGCCTCCTGAACGGATGCATTCGGGATCTGGACTTTTAACTGATTTCTCCCTATAAGTACCCCTGTGCTGAGCATGTTGTTCCAATAGCACCCACCACCTCACCCCACACAACTTACCTCTCTCTAGACCGACGCATATACCTCGCACAGCGCAACTTCACTCTTTGCTTTCTCGATATGTACAACTACAAACAAGCACTCGCTGTCCTCGGCTTGGCCATTGCGACAACTTCAGCGGTCACAGTACCTCGAGCGTTGTTCTCGGAGCTCCCTAGTGTGCTTCCAATCGACATTGGTGCTAATACGGAGGTGGTCAAAGTCAACGACGGCCACCAAACCGAGTTCGGCGATTCGATGGGCGACTCCAGCCTCCTGCCACGTACCCATGTTTATGATCCTAAATATGACTTCTCAGCTCGAGACGGCTGGGAGACTATTCCAATCACCGACTTGTCCTACAAGTACGGCAATACGACTCGCACCCGTTCGGAACCTGCTACTCAGAAACGCCAGAGGTCAGACGTGAAGCGCGGCGTAGGGGCTAACGTCCTAGGAGGAACCATTAGCCATGCGCTAGGAGAGACTTGGAATAGTCTCAAAGGGGCTGGTAAGGCTCAGGGGGTTACGATCACCTGGTGAGTGTGCTTCGAATTCGGCACATGCGCAATCCTAACAAGCTCGTCCGAATGCCGAAGGTATACTGGCGAGGACCTCCAAAACCCTAGCTGTTGGCCGGAGTCTGACTGGGCACCAACGGTGGGTGGATAATTCCGTTCTCCGCCCCTGCGTTCACGCTAATTCGATCTACTGCCAGGATGCATCCTTCGCGTGCGCACTTACGCTCCAGGGCTGGACTACAAAGCCGTCCTGCTTTAAATTCCTAGAACGTGGGTAGAAGACAGTGGCCGTGACTCGCAGACAGCGGAGTACTGATGGTTGTTTGGTCATAGTTTGCAATGGCCCGGATAAATGCATTTTTGTCCGCGTGGTGGACACATGCGCTGGATGTAAGAAAGGTGGGTACATGCGTCTGACTGGCCAACTCATGGGCTATGCATGCCCTTTGGCAAATTTATTGTCAACATCCGCCCGGTCCCAAGCAAGCTTGGTCTTGTGGTCGACTGGTGAAACGAAAGTAAACGTGCACTGACACGATCGTCTCTAGGCTCCAAGCACGTCGACCTCACGAAGTCGGCGTTCGCAGAATTAGCTGACCTCGACGTTGGCATTCTCACCGTCCAAATGAGAATGGCGTCGAATCCGCAGGTCTGGTAGGTGCTCTTTTCAACGAACACGCTCTTGTCGGAGCTAGCCTTGATCGTTGACGATTGGGTTGCAGGCATACAAACCTCTGGGGCCCCAAGATCTAGCCGACGAGTGCTGGCCTCGGTCCTACGTAGTTTACTGGCAATCTTTAGATGTAATATTAAATTCTTGTAATAATATGTACTTTTGAGGATCATCCTCATGTTGGATCTGATGAGCTGCCCTATTTATGTTCAACGACGAAGCGTAAATAAACATGCAGCCTCGTGCTCTACGCAACGATGTTCACGCGTTTTCGTTTCTTCCCGTCCGAAGCTAAAATTTTTGCCCGCACAGTGGCCTCATCTGGCAAAGCCTGAGCCGTATTGTTGGCATTCCCGATTACCACCTCGTAAAAATCGGATATCCGATTCGAGTCATCTCGTCGTCTGATAATACGCAGTGCTGCGAGGTTATAGCCAACCTGGCAGGCGGTGAAGGTTATGGTTAGCACAAGGTTTGGGCCAGGGTCGCAGCAAATGGAACATGCACATCCAGAGGAATTCAAAAACGTACCTCGTCTTTGTGGGCCTTTAGTGCCCCACGTAGGTGGTTCTTCAGAGCAAGGAGGGTCGTCCTTAGAACTCTATTCGCCACAATTTGGTGGTGGTGGGTGCGTAGAAGGAACACCAGGATGCGAGACGTCAATGCGGTGGAAATATCCTGTAGGATCGTTGGTCAGTTCTACGGCTCGAGCATCGGATCTAATCGGCACTTACTCGTTTGGCCCACTCGTCGAGGTATGTTAGCATCGAGACGACTTTGGTAAACGGAAGTACGAGTAGTGCGTCGAACAGGGCTGGGCCTGGTACTTTCTCCACGACGTTCAGCACGTGCTGAGGGCCATCCACCCCGAGAGCCGCAAGCAAGGCAGGTCGAGTAGGCTGTGGCACGCGAGCAGCCTGCTCTTCCGTCAGACCTCGGCATTGTTCCTCATACTCCGCCGTCGCCGCACGGTCCACGTCGGCGACGTCAAGCGCTTCCATAATCCGTTCACCAGCCATAAGCGTATCGGCGGTCTGCTTTTCAACGGCACCTGACTCGCCTTCTGTCGTCTGGTTTGCGTCGTCACCATCTGCCAAGGCTCCGATGGCCTGGTTGGGTCGATTGAGCGAGTCGGTGAGAGCTGCGTCATGGAGCTGCTCAAGTTCTCGCTCCCGTTCTTCTTCTAGGAAAAGCTAGTTTAATAAGGTTTGTTAGTTCATTGTCGCATGGTTGCGTAAGGACCGGGAACGGACCGGCTCATCTGTTTCTTCCCATATGCGGATAGACTTATCATGAGAGCCTGTGACGACAAACTTTCCATTCTGGCTGGCTGCCAGAGCCCAGATTTCCCCATGGTGCCCATCGAGTCTCTGGATTTGCTCAAACTGATATGGCGTCACTAGGTGTTCCTGATGTTCAAACTGAGCTTGCAACGTACCTTGTCGCCGTCCCAGTATTTGAGCATTTTGTCCTTGCTCACCGACCAGAAATAGTGGGTACCTTGTTGGAATGCAACCTGCATGACGCTCTCGTCATGCGCAAACAACGATTTGTGGCAGTCACCAAAGTCAAGTCCCCAGATTTTGATATTTTTGTCGACAGAGCAAGTTATGATGAGCTTCGAGTCGGAGGATATATCCATTCCAAGTACGGGAAGCTAGGCCATGGATATTTTGTCAGAAATATAATTAGCAAACATATATCGTGTGCCTACCTTGTGTCCGTAGAGTGAAAGGAAGAACTTAAGACTGTCTTGGAAGAAAACTTTGACTGTTGAATCCAAGAGGGCTACCGCCAAAAGCTTCGAGTTGGGGCTATAGCGAACTGAAAGGACATCTTCCGTCATCTTGAGAGTTCTAACGTGCACGATGGTTACCACACGTCCAATCTTCCAGGCAGGCAGTTGGTCAAACGAAATCATATAATAAGAACTTGGCACTCACAAATTTAGACCCTTCCTCAGTCTTACGCTCAAACTCCCAAAACTTTACGTCCTTGTCCGCGCTACCACTGACCATAGCAACATTGTCGCTCCTAACGTGCAGAGACCATACAGCACCTTCATGGGCTTGCGTAGTTTGAACGAGAGCCGAGGAGGCCAAATCGAATACCAGTATTTCGCCGGATTTGGTTCCCACTGCTACCTGCCTATCTCCAGGGAGGAAAGTGCAGCATATAGCATAACCGCATTCGAATGTTCGGATACAAGCTGTGCTTTGAACGTTCCATATCTTGAGCAGGCCTGAAATTTTGATCAATTATGCGCTTACCTGGTGAAGGAAGTAGACTCACCATTGGACGCGGACGCAATTAGCTGGTCATCTGAACTCAGTGCCACAGCTCGAATATCTGTACGATGTCCTTGTAGGTCCAAAGAGAAGGTACGTGTTGCCTCTGGTTGTTCCTTGGACTTGGTTGGTGGTGGTATCGTGTAAACCTCTAAAGCATTGGAGGCCAGCGCAGTCATTATCTAAGGGTAGGAGCCCACAAGTCAGTTGAGAGCCGGGAGCGCCTAGTCAATACCCACAGGAGCACCCTTGGTTTCGGACGCGGCAGCGTCATCTGGGAAATAAAACGACCGTATTTTCCCACTTGCACGAATAATCAAATAGGGTGTAAATAGATCCTCCAAGGTTATAGCGCCCTGCTCGTCGTCCTGCTGTACGTCTACCATAACGGCGTCGGCATCTTTTCCTTTTGCAGCCACCTTTGCAGCCTTTTCCTTTGCGCGCTTTTTCCTGCGAGCCTGCTTTTTCAAAGCTTCGGCTCCTGTGCGTACCCGGAATATCTCTACGGATCTGTCGTGGGATTGAATAGCGAGATAGGGAAGGGAGGGATGGCGAGAAATCTGGTTGACTCGATGTTTTGTCGAAAGCGGTAGAGAGCCGGCAGGTTGTATTGGCTTCAATAACTACACATTTGATCAATCTTTCGGGGGCTGTGAACGAGTTGCAAAGGGATCAACCGTACCTCTCCTTTTTCCGTTGATACAAGACCATCCCGTAGCATTGCTCCGTCCAAATGCCAAGCCTTGACCTCTCCATCTCCACTTCCCGTTAAAATGAGTAGCTTGTCCTCCTTTCGGTCGACCTCCATGCTCCAAACCTCCGAACGATGAGCCACTTGGGTTTGGACACAGTGTTGGGTAGACAAGTCCCAAAGTTTGAGGAATGTGTCTTTGGCAGCGGTAATAAGAAATGTCTCATTTTCTGACGTCGACGAGGAGGGGAGGCCTAAGACAACGGAAGGAGGCACAAAGTTGATACATGTAACCTGATCACGGTGACCACGCAGCCTGTTCCAAATGGTAAGAAAAGGCTATAAACTCAGGATACTTTAAGCATAAAATTTACCTATATAAGCCGGATTCGGCAACGACGTCCCATACAATAAGCTCGGTGTCTTGAGATCCCGATGCTAGTCTCGCGCCAGTTTGATCGAAAGCAAGAGCAGTGACTGCTTTTCGATGTCCGTTGAATACTACCGTCACAGTGCCACTATTAGAGTCCCAAAGTCGAATGGAACCGTCTGCGTAGCCAACAGCAAAAGTTTCCTTGATTGGGGAACGGCGAATGCACGTAACTTCAGCCCGATGCCCAGTCTCGTGCCACATAGCAAGCTACACGATTCTATAAGTGAATTTCTAAGTTATTATTTATGCGACACTCACCATTTGGCCTTTTTTGATGTCCCACACTAAGATATCTTCCAGCGCTGGCACATAAGCAAGTCGGCCATCGTATACAGCATTAGAGGAGTTGCTGCATATCATTCCAAAGGCCTAGAATGCAGGTTATTATCACGCACTATTTCACTTTGATGGTACTTGCCTGCGTCGGCCCATGTCGCTGGTACGAACGAACCATGGTGAAGGTTGTGTGGAGGTAAATTTCAGAAAGCGCCGAGACCATTACCAATCTGCTAGTTCCTATTTATGGCCATTTGGCGTCTGATGCAATCACATAAGAGCCCACATGGTCCCCTTCGGATCGTGTGCACGCTTACTCGCTCCTCACTCCCGAGTACTCTTCAGATACACTCTCATCTCTAAAAAAGCCTCTGGCTCAGTCTTACATTCTTACTCTTCGCATATTCACCCTCGCAAACACATGGTGACAATGGTGCAATCATCTATCCCACCGGCAGCAGAGTCGTTCCTCGAGTAGGTGCAAGCGTGTGTGGCAGCTAGTTTTTACTTAATTAAATCCACCAGGTTTGTAAACGCGTCGCCGACTCCGTTTCACGCCGTCGATAATGCAGTTGTGAAACTAGAGGCTGCCGGCTTCAAGCGAGTATCTGAAAAGGATAACTGGGATATCAAGGAAGGAGGCAAATACTTCTTCACAAGGTACGCCAATCTAGTACAGCTAACTTGACCGAATGTTTCTGATAGAAATCTTACTACAGGAACCAGTCTTCCCTAGTTGCGTTTACTATCCCCAAGGGATGGAAGCAAGGCGCTGGATTCTCTATCGTTGCAACCCACACAGATAGCCCTTGTCTCAAGGTATGCTCTCTATCTTCCCGTAATGATGTCCGCCTAACCCGGTCGCCTAGGTCCGCCCGGTGTCGAAGCGTTCCAAAGTGGGCTATTTGCAGGTTAGCCCCCGTCCTCTAGCCGCATGATGCTATCCCGGACTCATCCTAATCACTTCTCCTTGTAGGTGGGCGTGGAGACATACGGAGGTGGTATCTGGCACACCTGGTTCGACAGGTGCGTGTTTGAAGTGCCGCTTCACCGTTGATGCAAACCTCCTAAGCCATTACTCAGAGATTTGTCGTTGGCTGGGAGGGTTGTAGTTACAGATAAGAGCGACAAGAACTTTACGTCTCGCCTCGTGAATTTAAAGAGACCTCTTTTACGTATTCCTTCCTTGGCAATTCACTTGGATCGCACCGTCAACGATAGCTTCAAGGTATGCCGCTTTCGAATTATCTACTTATCAAAGGCATTGACCTAATCTGTTGTATTAGTTCAACCAGGAGACCCAGTTTATCCCAATTCTGGGACAACTTGCTTCTCAGCTCAATGGATCTTCTAAAGATTCAGAAGAAAAAACAAAAACAAATGGACCAGCTGGATCGAGCGTGCAAACCAACCACCACGCCTGTCTGTTGGAGTTGTTGGCTGAGGAAATCTCGGTTGCTCCTGAAGAGATCCACGACTTTGAGCTGTAAGCCATTCAAAAGTGCGCATGAACCTTGAATCTAATACATATAAATATAGTTCCTTGTACGACGTTCAGCCTTCCCAGACTGGAGGAATCCAAAACGAGTTCATCTTCTCGCCACGCTTGGATAACCTTATGTCTAGGTCCGTAGCAATATTTTCGTATTAACTCACAGCTAATGGATTCATAGCTTTTGCGCTGTGGAAGCATTGGCTCAAAATGTATCAGCCAACAACGCAGTGCCGTTGGAGGGCAATGTGAATGTTATTGCGTTGTTCAACCACGAGGAGATTGGTAGTGTTAGCAATAGTGGGGCAGGTGAGTGCTTTCATTTGCCGGGTGCAACATAGCACTAATTGGTCCTAGAGTCTTCGCTGCTCCCCACCCTGTTCCAGCGACTTTCCCCCGACCCGGCGGCCCATGCCCAGTCTATCGCACAGTCTTTCCTTGTGTCTGCAGACATGGTACGCCGATGCATCATAATCGCTCCTAACTACGCTAAATACCACCCACCCTACGCAGGGTCACGGGATTCACCCCTCGTTTACAAGCAGCCACGAAGAAGTCCATAGGCCCGAACTAAACGGCGGCCTTGTCGTAAAGACTAACGCTAAGCAACGATATGCGACAGATGCTATTAGCACCTTCTTGATTCGCAGGCTTCTCGAAAACTGTGGGGGCCGAGTGCAGGAGTTTGAGGTTAGGAACGACATGTACGTTTCTCCATCGCGTTACTCTCAATATTCGACCCAGTGACATTCCGTTAGGGCTTGTGGCTCGACGGTTGGGCCGATGCTGTCTAAATTGGGAATGAGGGTGGTTGACGTTGGGATGCCCATGCTATCTATGCATTCCATCCGGTGAGTTTTGGGTCACCGTTTGGGTACTTTCGACTATAATAGCTGACTTAAATGACTCTAAAGCGAAACTGCTGGTACTCACGATGTGCAGTAAGTGACTCTAAGCTAGGATCGTAAAGTAGATACTAATGTTTTGATTATTAGGTCATACATCGACGTCTTTGGCTCGCTGTTCACCGGGTTTGCTGACCTGGACGCTTCGTTGAAAGTTGACTACTAGAGCAATCGCTCCATCATACATTGTGGCATTGAAATTGAATCAAGTTTAGCCAAACGCCATTACAACCCATCAATGGCGTGTCTGATGAGATAAATTGACTCTGGCCATTGAAAGAACCATACGTTGATTAATTAAGTAACGGTCATCATATGGAAGCTGTCACACGGAAACCTGGTCGACTACCACCATCATCTCAGTCCCATCGCGAGTCATGTCTCGAACAGGGCGCGTGCTATCAATATGTGTGGCAATAGGTACAGGCAAGTCTTTTCACCCGATGCACAGTTGCCTTAGGTACCAACCAGTTGTGGGATGTCCGTGACTAGGTGTAATTTCGGGCGTTTACATCTTTCAGCCTTTGATAGTTGAGGAGCGGAATAGGCAGCTTGCTGAAGCAACACCGTGAGTCCAAATATCTCGCCCTCAGGTTTTAACTGAACTATGAATGAAGCCGCGGCGCATCACCGGCTACCAATAACGCTCCCCCGAACCTCACACCCGGCACTACACCTAACACTTATTCTTCAACTCCACAGGACATCAAAAACAGTGCTACTCCAAACTCAACGGCCAAATGATCTTGAAGGATTGTGCATTGTACTTTATTCATTGACGTATACGTAGTACAAACGCCGAAATAATTACACTACCAGGACAAGTTGAATGTAGCAAAAGTTATCATTTGAATAACTTGAACTATCCTCGTACAAACCATTCATATACCCAGGTGAGTACTGCTCTTCTGCCTATCAATTCGTTGTGGTTACTTAATAGGTGGTTATGATTGCTTAAGATGTGAGCTTCGATGCACCAAAGCTCTCTTCAGCTTATTCTAGCAAGTGAACGCTTGATCTTCCTGCCTACAACTATGGTTACAGCAATACGCGTTTCGAGAAGATACATTCACTTTTAGTACGAGCCAGAAGGCAGACAGAAGATCACTTCGGCAATTCTGGGGTATCGCCATACAGGGCCTCCATGTAGCCAGCCGGGTAGTTGTCACCAGAGATCTCGGCCTCAGCGCTTGCTTGCCGGATAGCTTTCAGCTCCTCGGGCGACAATGTAACCTTCGAAGCGCCAAGGTTTTCTTCGACATATTTCACGGTCCTTGTGCTAGTAGGGTTGTAGATATGGTGAGCAGAGTGGTTCATAAAAGCTTCATAGAATGGCCACTAACCCAGGGATAGGAATGATATCGTCGCCTTGTGCAAGCATAAACGCGAGTGTGACCTGCCCAGGAGTAGCGTTGTGCCGAGTTCCAATATCGTTGATCTTCGAGACCAGGGACAGAATCTTGGGGAAGTTGGCCTCTGAGTACTTAGGAATATTTTTGCGGAAATCATCATCAGGGATATCATTTTGCGATTTCTGGTAAGACCGCAGGTGGGGTTTAGCTGCCGCTTGCCAAAGCCGCATTGTTACAATGTGCTTACCACTTGTCCTGTTAGCAGGCCACGACCAAGCGGCGAATACGCAATCACCGTAATGCCCAGTTCGCGAGCGGTTTCAAGCAGGTGCCCTTTTGCTTCGATGTCGAGCATAAATGGCGAGTACTACAAATGGTTGGCGTGTTGTTGCTTATTCACAAATAAGAGTTCGCTTACTTCGACCTGAATCGCAGCAATTGGGTGCACTTTGTGTGCTCGACGGAGAGTAGCAGGCGAAGGTTCCGATAGACCTATATAGCGAATCTTCCCAGCGCTTCCATGGAAATGTTAGCCCACCTACAGAGTGGGAGGGAATCTTAAACTAGCTCACTTGACCAGTTCGACGAGAGCTCCCATTGTGGACTCAATGGGCACACTGCTATCAATCCGGTGGACATAGTACAAGTCGATCGTATCGATTCCGAGTTTTTCCAGCGACCTAGCGGAGGCTTCCTTTACACTTGATTTTGGTACGTCAATGAGGAGTTATTGACCATAGAAAACCAGCCAACTTACTACTCCGGTGTTCCGCGTACTCCGGTGGGAGTCAATGCGAACTAGCATGCAAACGAGGTTTGAGATATCAGAACTCAGTAGTGAATTGAACCAACCTTGGTAGCCAAAAAGATCTGTTTGAGGCGCTAGGTTAGTATATTGGTGCTGATAGACTAGGATCACGAACCTCGTTGCGCTTTCCAGTCCGCTTGAACCACTTGCCAATCAACTCCTCGGAGTCTCCCTGTTTCGGGCAACAGTTTGTCCAAGTCGGGCGCAATGATGAAGGAACTTGGACATACATAAACATCTGCGGTATCCCAGTTGGTGCAACCAAGCTCCAAAAGCTTGTCCAATACCTAAAATTACAACTTAGTGCGCATATATGGAGCTAGGCAAGGCGACCCAATTTACCTTAAAACGCTCCTCGTCGGATTGGCCACCTTGACCGTAGGCGATTCCTCCGATTGTCTACAATTAAGCTCATTTGTGGAGGGTTCAATAGAACAGTGAAGGTGTGCGACGTACCATGGCACCAAACCCGAGTGCAGATACTTGGTGTTTGCCAATACGACGGGTGGGGATGGAAGTAGACATGGTTGAATAACTTTGCTGCTTTAGCGATAAGTATGTGAGCGTTGAGCTAGAGTAGTTGAAGAGCAGATACGTGTCGGGTCTCTATTTATACAAGTACATAGAAGTAGCCTAGAATACTGTCACCAGATCGATCCCCTGGGATACGCATGTCCACTGTCCTATTTTGGTCATGACCAAGAATTGGTGGAGGTTAGTGGAGGTTGGCGGAAGTCGGCTTCGGCCGCAGGCGTCGTCAGTGACCTGCTCTTTGTCAGGCCCTATTAGCTGTCCCTACTATAGGTATGTAATGATGGACGTTCCTCAAGGGGTGTCATCGTTTCGGTCTAGGCTGAGCGCCTGTGTCTCCGTAAAGTCTCCATGCATGGGGGTTATTCTCCTCCAAAGGGAGGAAATCTAGTGTTGGTGTCCCACACATGGCCTCCAGGTATTATCGAAACCTGATCCCAAGGTGGAGCACTATTAAGTTTCGACTGTGTCATACAATATAACACCTATCTATGTCATGGCTCTACATTTGATCGCTATATGCGGCTTATATAACAGCCCACCAAGGGTCTAGCTGCAACGTCACCCATAATCAACCACCTGAAGAAACCGCCTGCGCTGAGAAAATGGAGAAATTTAGCGCGTGGAGGGTATGTCTCACTCTGTTTATTTACATTTGTTCCCATCCACTGAGCCGTAGAAAATATTATAGGACCCAGGCACTGGCGTACAAGTAAGTTTTGTTCCTTGAGGCTTTTTGATAGGTCAATATTCTCATCACGTCCACTAGCCTTTCTTAACTCCGGTACCTCCCCAAGCTGTACGCTCAGCTGCAGACTATGCGTTGATAGTGGTTGGCGGGATACTTGGTCTGGTCCGGTGTGCGGTAGTGCTTGTGTTTGGACTACTGTTTGGCGTTTTATATGGGGTTTGCTTGCTCCTGGTATGTTAGTCTTTTGTCGTTTGCCATGATTACTTATAATCCGAAGTCTCCTATTCCTCCTCTACATAGAATGATTTCCTGGTTATCGGTGGCTATTTTCGGGCGGGTCTTACTTTTTTCACTTGGGTTCTGGTCAATCTCTACTCACATCACGGCACGAAAAGCTAGGCAAGTACCCTCTGCTTGGAAAGTCTAAACTTATCAACTAAACTACGGTGAAGACGCGTAGACGTAGCTGGAGCCGAAAAATGGACACCTACTTCTGGAGATATCATTGTTTCTAACTGGGGATCTTGGGTTGAAGTCCTTTGGCTCACCGTCAAGTAAGTGATTAGGGCTTTTGCGAACTGCGAGCTATCATAATGACACGAATGTATTCTAGATATAACCCGCTTTTCGTCTTGCCTGTTTGTGCATCACCAACCCAATCGGCAAGCTCAAGCGCCGTTCCCCTCACACCAGGACGCCGCACTGGCACCGGGTCCGCACAAATTGCGACTTCCTCGGCCGCTCCCAGACAGCAAGTTCTTGGCTTCAGAACAGCCTCCTTCCTTGAAGTCATCCTTGCCACTGGTCAAGTCCCCCCTTACGGCAGTGCTACGTCCACTATTACAACCACCATTGAGGACATCCGCGCTAAAGCAGATAGACCGATTGTTGTCTTTCCGGAGTGCACGACCAGCAACGGGCGAGCGCTACTTCGGTTTGCGGACGTGTTCATCGCAGGCAAAGGGCGACACATTAAGCATCCTGTTAAAGGGTTCAAGATGTATATTATGTGTGCACGGTGCGTGTCTTAGTAGATTTGTATCGAAGTTACTCTGACGGGAATACCGGCGCTATCAGATACGACCCACCCACATCCACAGCTCCCTCTGCAACCCACTCTATTCCCTCGCAATCGGCCCGTCTGCCAAATCCCCTCTCCCACCTGCTTTCGCTTCTGTTCGCGCCTACACTCACCCAGTCCCTCTCGATCCGGCTCCTGTCCCCGTCGGACTCACCGTCGTCAGGCTCCTTCATGGCCAGCGAGGTAATCCTCGACAATGGCATAGCACCAACCGACGAAATCTCCGAAGCCTGTGCAGTCCTCATGACTCAAATGGCAAAAATCAAGCGTGTCGGAATGGGTTGGGAGGACAAAGCTGCCTTCCTCGACTTTTATCGCAAAAGAAAGTCACTATAAGCGTGTAAAAAGACATTTGTTGTTATAGATGTGTTGGTGATACAATATACATAGGCAATGCCACATTGCGTTTTTTTTTTACAACTCCTGATGCGCAATCTTCTCTTCCTTCTTCTCCAACATCTCATCAATTTCCTCATCGTCAAACTCGTCAACCTTGATGTCGACTTGAGGAGCCGCTTGCTGTTGGTCGGCCTGGTTGTCCGTAAGAATATCCTCAAGCATGTCGTCAGACATGACACCGGGCTCCTCGAGAGGCGTATCGTCGACAGGGGGCGCAGGCTTGACGCTATCGTCAGCCTTAGCGGTCTCTGAGACGCCGAGGGAACGACGAAGGACACGGTCCATACGAGTGAAGAACCTAATACAGATGTAAGCCAGCATTATAGCGGTGGGTGAGAGGTCAGACTCACAAGTTGGAGTCAGCGACCTCGAAACCGGAGCGAACAAGCGCGCCATCAATGAGGATGGAGGTGACCTCCCGGAGTTCTTCCTCGAGCTGAGCGTCCTTCTCCTCACCCTCCTCGACATCGTTCAAAGCCTCGACTTTCTTGAGCATGCCCTCGATGAGCGGAGAGGCAGGGTTAATCTCGAGGAACTTTTGCTTCTTTGCCCAGTCCTAATAGTGAGGTGTTAGTTTAGTTCAAATAGGTAGGCATAGATCCCAGCACTTACGTGCATGAAGTCGCCATCCTTAATCTTGTTACCGGTTTGTGCAGCCATGAGACGCTCCATGTTCGCGCTGTAACCATACGCGTCCGCAACAATAGCGCACGGGCTGGTAACGAGACGGTTGGACAGAAGCACTAGATAAATGAACATGTTAATTTTGCCCAATGCGCATCTGGTTCTAATGTTACTCACCATCGAGAACCGTGTCCTTGGATTCAGCCTTAAGGTATTCCAAAAGCGGCTTGTAGGTCTCTGCGAGTTGCTCTTGGCGTGCCTTCTCTGCCTCAGCGTCCTCATCTTCATCTAAATAATGGGAATGGTCAGACCAGCGGGACTTGGTAGCAATACCACACTCACCACCAAATTTAAGACCCTTCTTGGCGGCATCCTGGAACTGCATGCCCCTGAAATTCACTGGTCAGACCTTCATCTACAAATCAGAAAGTAAAACCACATACTTCCAGTTACGAAGATGAGACATGAGGATCTCATCCATAGGATCGTTCAAAAGCAAAACCTCATAGCCCTACAACAGCCGTCAGGATAGCCCCAACATAACGAATTTAAGGTAACATACGCGCGCATGGAGCTTCTCGACAAAGAGAGACTTGGACAACTCAGACGCCGACTGACCGATTCCAGCCAAGTAGAAAATCTGGGTCTGACCCTTCTTCCTGCTCTCAACGTACTGTGCACAAACGCCCGCCTCAGCAATTGAACTAATCGTGAGCTAAGGTTCGAATACTACTCACCTGGTCAAGGCTGGTGAAGTTCCTCAGGTTGGTGTCCCAGCGCGCCAAGCTAGCTAGCTTCTTCTGCTCCTTGGGGCTCTCGACAGCGCCCAATTTGATGACCGAGCCGTACACCTTCATGAACTTGCGGAAACGATCCTGGTCATTTTCGTCCTTGGACAGCTTCTCAACGAGGTTGATGAAACGCTTGATGAGAATGCTAGGAATTTGGCGCAAGAAACGGTTGGACTGGAGAGTCTCGCGAGAAACGTTCAGAGGGAGGTCATCCGCTATAATGGGCAAATAAATGTTAGGAAGTGGATTGGACATGAGTGTATGGGACGCACCATCAACGATAGCACGCAACCAGCTGATCCATTTGGGCATCGGGTTCTCTCCGAGGTCACTAGTGATGAAGACGCGCTTGACCATCAAACGGACATTGTTCAACTCGGGCTTGGCGGATTGCCAGAACTTCTCGTTGCTGAAGGAAGAGGTGAGTTTGGTGGTGGTGACGAGACCTCGGCATAAAAGACTTACAGCTCAGAGGGGACGAAGAACATAGTGCGGAAAGAGACTGGGCCGGAGTCACCCTTGTAAACACCATGGGCGATCGGGCCGTTGTGATCCTTGAAAGTCGTCATGAAGAATTGGTTGAGTTCGCCTTTTTCGACGTCCTTCGGGTCCCTATATCTAAGGTTAACATAACTGACAACCTCGCGTTTGAAACGGTTCTCACCTCATCCAGAGCGGTTGCTGGTCGTTGAGACGGACCCATTCCTCAGTGGTGACATTCTTCATCGGGGTAGGAGGAGCAACGGGCTCTTCCTTCTTCTCCTCAGCCTCATCGTTGACGTCTTCCACCACAGCCTCATCCTCGTCGACATCAGCAGGGGCGGCAGCTACGGGCTCCTCAGCGGTTGCCGCAGTCGTAGCCTCCTCCTCGGGTTCTGCAGCCTTGGCAGCCGCAATAGCCTCCTCATCGGGAACCTCCTCAGTCTTGAAAACCTGGAGATAGAGCGGGAACGAAGTCGCAAATGCCGAGTGTTTCGCGACCAAGTCGCGAACGCGCTGCTCATCCAAGAACTCGAGAGCCTCAGGCTTCAAGTGCATGATAATCTCCGTTCCAGAATGGCCGAGAGAGTTTCCGCGAGGGTCAACCGCGATCTCGAAGCTGCTGTCATCGGCACCGCTCTGGAAGAGGTGCTGGACCGGCTCTGGGTTCGCCTTGGAAACGGGAGGGAGAGATGCGACCTGGACTTTATCGGCGACGAGGAAGCTGCTGTAGAAACCCAGACCAAACTGGCCGATGAGGTTCCCGCTGGTGTCCGTTTCGGCCTTGTTGAGGAACTCGCTGGTACCCGACTTGGCGAGTGTACCGAGGTTCTTCGCGAGCTCGTCGGCAGTCATACCAATACCGGTATCTGAGGAAATATTGAGTTTTCGGCAGCGAACCGAGATGAAAGGCACATACCGGTAACGATTACTCGCCCACCAGGGCCCTCCGCATCTCTAACGAGTTGAATGGTGATGTTAAGAGGGGTGTCGGGAATTTTGTATGTCTTATCGGTCAAGCTGACGAGACGAAGCTTTTCTAACGCGTCGTTCGCGTTAGAAATCAGCTCGCGCAAGAACACATCCCTAAATATATTGTCAGCATACGTCGGCATTCCTCAAAAGCTCGACTCACTTGTGACTGTAGAGCGAGTTGATGACGATATTTCGCAGACGGCTGACGTCGCTCTAAAATCTTGTTAGTGCAGGGACAATCTTACATCTCAAAATTTAGGCTAACCTGGTACTCGTACTTCTTAGCCTCCTGAGCTGAAACGAATGAGCCCAGGACGGAGATAGTGAGGATTGCGCCGCGGTGAAGCCGCATGGTGTCGAAAAAGAGACAGTGGGGGTCGTGTGGGGGCGTAGAGACAATTGACACGCTTTAAATGTGCTCGTCGACGTGTCCGCTACGTGGCACAGTCGCTAAACCGGAAGACGCGACCTCAAAAGTCTCACATGACCCGGTTACAAATATAAATCAACAAATGCTCCCGCCAGCTCACTACTTCTTCCGTTGTTGATCCCATGAGTCTGTCGCCTAGATGGACTTCCTAGATGCGCATATACACACCCAAATATGCCAATTATGTCTTGAGTAGATTATATTGTGCCGTTTTACGCGTGCAGACCACCGCATCACATGACTTGCAGACAACTTTGTGATTCGGGCTTCGGTTGTAACTCTCGTCCGCGTCGATAAACTCTGTTGGATGCAGTTTAGACGCTGTCAAGCTCGGATCACCAACCATATTCGATTGTCGCTCAGAACAACCCCTTACACATCACGATTCTCCACGGCCCGGGTTACAATGTACCAGCGAACTTACGATGTGAGCCGGCAAGTTATTTCTTAACTCGTCCTTATTGAAAGCAGTTCAGGATGCGCTATACGCTCTAAACAACTCGCTGCAATCCAACGCCGCTGCCATCGCCGCCATCAGGGCAACTGGGCCAAGCACTGATTCTGCCATCGCGGAGACTGTGCAAAATTTAAATCGTATTGGGTACCAAGTGAGTTGTTTAATAATTGACCAATGTCTCCCACTGAATGTATAGTTGCTCTGAAGACAGATGATTTAAACAAATTGAATGTGATCCATGTAACCGGCACCAAAGGGAAAGGATCAACCTGCGCCTTTTGTTATTCACTCCTAAGACATGCCAGCCCTGAGTCAAAGATTGGTGCGTTTTGTTTTTTCACCCTAAGTCTGATACCAGACATACTAATACACACACTCAGGCTTGTACACGTCTCCTCATTTGGTTTCCGTTAGGGAACGCATTCAAGTCAACGGGAGACCTCTGTCTGAAGATGATTTTACTCGCTTTTTCTTCGAGGTCTGGGACCGGTTGGAGTCCACTGCAAGTCTCTGAACTACTACTACGCCCATCGAAGATCTAACACAGTTATCTCCTTTGTAGCAAGACAGCCCCGACTCCCCGAAGCCTATGTACTTCAAGATGCTGACTCTCGTCGCATATCATGCATTCCTTTCCCTCGGTGTTGACGCTACCATACTAGAAGTCGGCATTGGAGGACGCTATGATACGACTAATATCGTACCCAAGCCAATTGTCACTGGGATCACGGCTCTTGGGCTCGACCATGTTGCTATTCTCGGAAAGACCTTGCCTGAAATTGCATGGCAAAAGGCTGGAATATTCAAGGTAAGCTCAATTAAACTGATCTATGACATTCTGACCGGAGTCTTCAGGCAGGCGTAGCAGCGTACACCGTCTCTCAACCCGTAGAGGCGTTAGCTGTTATCAAAAAGGAAGCGGACAAAGTGCAGGCGAGTACTAGTCTCTTGGTGATTGGTCAAGTGCCTTGCCCTCATCACCCAACCACACCCCATAGGCGTCAGAATTTCACACAGTAGACGTGCCTCCTCAGATGAGTGACATCAAGCTTGGTGTGTCTTACCAGCCGCAGTACATTTCGCCCCACCAATAATCATTGCAGGCCTTTCTGGCGATCACCAACGACAAAATGCGTCACTTGCCATGCACCTTGTGCATAGGTTCCTAGAACTGCAAAGCAAAACGCCAGATACGCTACCACAGTCTCTGTCTCCTATCCCAGATGTCTACGCGACTGCGCTATCTAAGGCAAGGTGGCCCGGGCGCTGCCAGCAAATCGCAGATCCTACACGAGCAGGATTGCAATGGCTTCTTGATGGTGCTCATACGATCGATAGCCTTATATGCTGTGCGGAGTGGTACTTTACGCCTGAACTTGCGCTGAGGTAAGTGCGAAATGAAAGTATACACTCAAGTGATTAACTGGCAGTCTGTAGGAGCTCCCAGTTGAAACGCATACTTATATTTAACTGCTCCGGCGGACGCGCAGGTCAGCTTTTCTTGGAGGCAATGATCCAGACTATGGCTTCCCGAGTAGTGCAAGCGAAATACGACGTACAACACCCCGGGTTCTTGTTCGACCATGTCATATTCTGCACAAATATCACCACGCCGGCTCGCTTGGAAAGCGACGTCAAGAAGGCGGAGCGTGACACCGTAGTAGCTCTTACGACCCAACACGAATTCGCTGATGCCTGGAAACAGCTTGTTCCGGCGTTTCCCAAAGAGAACTCGCATGTTCTGACGACAATCCAGGATGCCGTTGACTTGGTGGGAACTCTGCACGATAGGGCTGGAGCTGGACAAGATATGGACGTGCTCGTGATTGGTAGTTTGCATTTAGTCGGAGGGCTTATTGGGGTTGCCAAGTTAGAAGACCGCGCTTTTTCTTAGACTATCGATTTTTTATTATTAAAAAAAACTACTATTTGCGCTTGCCCAACAATATAGATGCACACTTGAAGAGGTCAAAAGCCTGGCCAAAGCATTCTTGTCGATCTTGCGCACGTGACTTTGAGTGACGATCTTTGGTGGACGCGTCCGTCACATGTCTTGGACCTGCGTCCCTGCACACTGTCTCAAAGCTCCTCTTTTCTTGGCCACAGCGTACAACAAACTCCTGTTAAGCTACTACCGCAACTCGTACTCGACAGCCGTAAAATCTCATACTCGTGTTATCTACCTTCGACGACTAGCGCTCTCGACTACGAGCTTTCCATGTTTAGCAGCTCAGATGGCGACACGTACGATGCCTTATAGAGCTCACCTGGAATCAGAATCGGAGGTTGAGATCATCGAAGGTGTGTAATGAGGTCGCACATGCTTTTTTGTTAGTTAATTGAATTGAATATGAAGACTCTGAACCCGAACGTGAAGCGAGAAGGGGACGGGAACGATTGGAGCGGAAGAGGTTACAGGGAAGGAAAGCTAGCGACGAGAGCTCTAAACTAGAAGAGCTGCTTGCGCCGACGCAACCGGACACTCCAAGCCAGATACTGCAGCCCGCCTCCGAGAGCTTTACCAGTGCTAGCACTATAAGTTCCAAGTCGCCAAGCGAAAACATTATAGGTTCGCGTGTTTACATAGCTATTTTTCGCAGGGGTGTAGCTAACCCTTGCCTGCTAAAGCAGAGGGTCAGATAACCGCTCCTCCCCCAGCATCGTCGTCCGCGCCAGTTCGTAGAGTTGCACCTCCCCCGTGGTTGGCCTCCAAGGAAAATCCGGCCAAAGCAACCACTTTGATCAGTCCTCGTCGTTCATTTTCCTGTACCCAGCCTTCGCCTGTCAAGCAGCTCGATCTCAACAGCTTCGCTTTTCATAGGCGCGCGAGTGGCGCACGATCAGTTAGTTATTCGACGTCATCCCGATCGGCGAGCTCCTCCAAAGCCCCAGTATTGAAACCCCCCGCCGAGTCCTCCAAAGACACGCCTCCTCCCTTGGCCAAGGCTTCTTCATCTTCGCCAAAGACGTTTCATCTTGGCGCTACGAATGGATCCTCCAGCTCCGATCCAAGCTTCTCTCATGAACAAGTGGCATCGATTTCGAGTTGTGTTGTCTGCAGCAACGCTTGGACTGTACGAAAACAACCAAAATCGAAATGGAGTCATATTATGACTTGTGCGAGGAAACACGCATGCGGGTTGGAGACGCTTCATGTCAAGCTCATTGCTGCTGTCGTGGAAGCCGCGGAAGCGAAAGCACAACAGAAGTTGGCTGGGGAAAAGGAGAAAGAGCCTCCTAGGCCCCAATCGTTATTGGCTCATACTCTCAAAGAATCGGCCGCCCCAAGGAAAAGAGGCCGCCGAAAAGAGACACCCCGTTCTAGCCTATTACCCGTTGAAGAGTCCCAAAAATCGATTCTTAAACGTGGCGCCGCACTGCTCGGGACGGACTCATTAGTTCAGACAGGCGAATCACAGTCAACTGTCGACACTATCGTGACGCAAAGGAGCCAAGAATCTGAAGTAGAGAACGACGCATTCGACATCCCTGCTACCCAAGCCTTTGCTCCGAGCAGGATCGCCGGGCGCTCCAAGTTCTTTGGTGAGTTTAACTGTTGCTACCCGATCGATCATTTCTAATGTGACGCAGGCTCTGCTTCAGGTGCACTGAGCACCGATTCAGGTAGTGGCTTGCTATACGCGGATGAACCACGTGCACCCGTTTCAGATTTTGGTACTAGTTTAGGTGGTAGCTCCTTAGTGAGTAGAACTGAAAACTTAGGGACAACCTTGAGCTAGTCTGATCATCTCAGCCACTCTCTGCGGGTAGCGACCGTAATTCTCTTGTATTTATCTCATCCTCCGAATCCGTTTCTCCTCCATTATCTATTGGTTCTTCTATAGCCTCTTTACACCCTCTTGATAATCTCGATTCCGACTCGGATGATGTCCGTATCTTGGATGAACGCCCTAACAGCCCTGCTCGCTCAGACTCATCTGCATCTGTGTTGATTCTTGATTCTACTCTACGCGATCCTCCAAGCCCAGTATATGCCGCGTCCCACACTTCTTCTCCGAGCTCTCCAGGTGTCCGGGACGGGCCTACTTCGGGTGGCGACAACGAGCAGCCTGACGATGGTGTCTTTTTGTGGGACGACTACGTCAATGACGGTGTTGCGCAACCACCATCTCCGTCTAACTCATTGGTGGACCATCTCTATGCACTATCAATTCAAGAGTCTCATGGCGCGTCCGCTTTCGGAGAATCTCGCGCCCGATCTCCTAGCACACAATCCATATCCCCTGGCAAGCGTTCCAAGTCGCCTCAGAAATCACCCAAGCCACCGAAACCAAGAAAGCGGTCGAAATCTCCTCGTCGGCAATCTAGGTCGAGTAGCAAGCGAGGATCCTCCGATCGAGCTGAATCGCGCAACAAGTCACAGTCCTTGTCTCCAAAGTCTTCACGCAAAGGCAAGAGTAAGGGCAAGGGTAAAGCAAAGTCAAGATCCAGGTCTAGGTCGGCATCACCCAAACCTACGAGAAAACGGACTACGAAAAAGGCGACGACTGTCCTAGAGGACATTCAAGGCGATGAAGGGGACCTCGATGCTAGACTGCTCGCTTTAATCACCGCAGATGAAACCCTCTATCTCCGTATTCTTCGCTATGAGGTACGTTAATGTCGCCACGTTGGGGGCATGTCGCTGTACTAATGATTGGTACTAGCCAATAAAGCTTGAAGATATCGTGGAAATGGCTGTCAAGACCGGAATGAAAAAGCATGGTCTCCCACCTAAAGTGAAGACATTCCTTGATTCACAGGTACGTACCACAACGAGACTATTGACTTTCAGTTGTGCTTACAAGTCGTGTTGAAGTGTATCAATTTTTATTCGGAGGAAACCATGGGGAGAAGGAAGCGTCGGTGATAGCATACACGGGGCGGTGTTGGGTCTCATTGTTTTTGAACACAGGTTACAGTCAGGGTGGCACTGAATCTGATACACGGGTATATTGTGTCTGTTGTGTATTTCCGATGTATTTCTAGAATTTTATAGTACCAATGGCCATCTCCTCAAACAACTAAGGTGTTTAATGACATGCTAGTCGATCGTTAACACAAGCTTGCCTTTTAGGCTTGTGTCATGATAATCCTTGATCAATTCGTGCACTTTCTCCAATGGATACGTCTTTATTTCCACCCGAACTCCTGCGCTCACTACCAAATCGACCATTTCTTGTAATCGAAGTTTCAAACTCGGCATACCTGCAACGATAGTCATGTCACGAAAGATGATGTCGTTGCAATGAAAGGGGATTGGTTCTTTGGGTTGTCCTACAACGACCATAGTTGCCTGCTTGGCCATAATACGGGTAGCGAAAGAGAAAGCTGGAAGAGGGTCGGTGGATACTATTGCAGCGGCTACGCCTGGCGCCCCGTCGAAAGCCTCCGATATGGCTTTCAAGGCTGGCTGGACTCCGTCTGCAGGATTGATAATAAGGTCTGCAGCGAGCCCGGTTGGAAGTGCGTTTAGCAGCTGGATTGGAGGTTCCCGAGTCTCGACAGCGACAACTTTGTATCCCTGGGTCGAGAATACATCAACCCAAAAAGCTACCCAAAATTAGTCTCACGCGCCCACCATTGCTTTAGCAAACTGCACTCCGATGTATCCCAGCCCACCGATCCCCACAATCGCAATGACCGAACCTTTAGGTCTCTTTGCGCGCAATATTGAGTTATATATCGTCGATCCGGCGCACATGAGTGGCGCAGCCGCTTCAAACGACATGGCATCAGGTAGCTTTACGGTCCAGTTACAGTCAGCGCGCATATACTCGGCCATACCCCCGTCGGAGTTGATACCAGCATTTTCGCGAGTATCACATAGGTTGCTGGTGCCAGATGTACATACATCTCATTTGCCTAATGGTTCGGTTAAACAAAGATAGAAAGAAACAGAGAGATGTTTAGGACATACCACACGTTTGACGAAACAAAGTGGTTCCAACGCGGTCGCCCACCTGAAATTCCGTGACGCCTTCTCCAAGAGCTACGACGATACCAACATTTTCGTGGCCAGGAATAGCAGGAACCTTCCCACCGGGAAAACCACCCTGTACTCCAGAGGCGTTGAACACTATATGCCAATGCCCGGTAATAAAACACTTGCCTCGAAGTGAACCATTTCTGAGTGACAAAATCCAGCTGCCTTTACGCGTATCAAAACTTCGCCCTTCCTAGCGGTCGGGACTGGTAGATCCTCATGGTACACGTATGGTTTCTTATAGTCTTCCAGCAACCAACCCTTCATCGTCTCGGGGAGAGCCATTTTAGCATGCGGAACGAGGCGAATAACAGAGTGGAATATACGTTTGAGCGCCAGATTTATGGCTGATTAGTGTCACGTTGCGTCATTGATCATGGTACTGTATCGCACTGCTGAACACGGCATACAGTAGTGCAGCAACCCTTGATTCTTGTATTTTCAAATAATTAAATAACGCTCCCTCAACCAGCACTCAGGGGGCGACTGCAGACGTGTTCCATCTGTACAAAAATATTTCAGCGGACGGATGGCGGGAGCGCCGATGTATTGATGGGGCCGACTTCTCAACAAATCCCGCCGCGTGACTCCTGGGTATGCTGAAATGGCGACGAAAATCAATCCCCTGTCGTACTTGTGCATTTCCGCGCACTGGAAAGAAATCCCATTGATAAACCGTGTGATTGGAGTTGTACTTTCGTGGTTGATAGTTTATGGACTGATACATGGTTGAATGTATGCGCTCAATGGGAGGGCGGCTTCAATATCACATCGGCTTTTAGGAACATCATGTATCCCCAGCAACATCTAGCAACCCCGACGTATGAGAAAGAGCAAGTCCGACAGGGGTCAGACGTTATCACCATTTCAGTATATCCGGAAGTCACGCGGCGGGATTTGTTGAGAAGGCGGCCCCGTCAATACATCGGCGGTTCCCCGACCGCCAGCTGAGGGATTCCCGCTCGGGTGGAGCACGTCCGCGGTCGCCTCCTGAGTACTGGCTAGGGGTATATAATACTGGGTTGAGGGGAGGATAGCTCTCCATTTCGCTTCCTCTCATCCCCCCTCCGAGACTTGATGTCTCGAGTCCCACCTCAACACTCTACCCTTACTACGCTACCAGTCATGCACACTCCAATTCTGCTCTTGAAAACCCCTGCATCTCCTTGAATTGCCTCGCCTTGTGACTACGGTATGTACACGATTTCTCTGGCACGATCCTGGCCTTTAGCTAACGCAACCCCTACCAGCTTCGAGCCCTCTTGCACTTCGAGCAAGCCTCTCCCTGGGATATCACGTCCCACCTCCTATATCTCATTAACCGGTATATATTCTCTCCGACTTTCTCGCTTTCTTTACTGACCCAACTCTCTCAGCACTCGTGTTAGTCAGTGCACCGCTCGCCTTCCAGTCCCAGTCCACCAGCACGCGTCCTGCGTGAGCATGCCTAGTGCTGCTCACTGCCTATCGTGTCCGTCGCTGCGTCGGACTGGTGACTCGGCTTAGTTAAAGCATCGGGAGCCGACTAGTCGCCGGACATCCTGCTAGCTGCGAGTCATGCGTCTACTCGACTCCGAGTGGGCTGCCTATGTGACCGGCGAACCAGCGCTGGGTCGGTCGACTGGTCGGGCACTCTTGATCGCCGCAGCGGCAGTCTGTCGAGCGGCAGACCCACCAGCGAGTCTGTCATGCGTTCACCTCGGTGGGCTGCGCTGAAGTGACGGGCGACGCAGAGCTGGGCTGGTGGTTCGGCGGACGGGCCAGAGCTTGATCAAGGGTCTGCCTGGTGCGGGAGCACCGGTGGACGCGTCATGCGTCGGTCTGCTGGAGTGGACTGGCTGCAGTGAAGTGACGAGCGACGACATAGTTGAGTGAACTTCAATTAGCTTTTCAGCCTTTGCGGCCTGGTAAGCTGAACCCTTAGATAAGACATGAACCTAACCATTGACGCCTTCAGGACGCTCAATGCGAGACATGTGGAGGTCGCATACAGTTGCATAGATGTTGTTTTATTGCCATGAATACACTTTTGTTGCTTTTCTGTGTGCGTGGTAAGAAGCGTGACCACAAGCTCGAGCTGTCGAGATACGGACCACTATTGGGTGATCAAATCAGTAGGGCGAGCCGGACGCACGGGCCTCACGACAGGGTATATAATGAGTCGCGCCCTGCACCTTCTACTTTTCTCATACTTACCTTGACGGCATGTCTGCCTTCACGTACTTGTGGGCATGAGGTGTGGGGGCTGGCCATAGCACGGCGTCCACCTCGGACTTATTAGTTGGCATCTGCATCTTGTCTGGTCTTATGGGCCAGGCACTGTCTCAATCTTTTCCTGACCTGTGCTGGCCCTCGGGCTGGCCGGGCTCTCTTTCTTTTCTGTAACCACAAGGCCTAACCCCAATCTCAGCCCACCTGTAATCGTAACATGAGTAATATCACACCCTGGCTTAGTCACAAAGAGGACACAGCCACTACCAAATTTTTGTTCAAGTCCATTTGAATGAATTCGATCTGCACAACACTTGCCGCCCAGCATGCGCGACACGGCCTCCAAAAAGGGCAAAAATAAGCCCGCAAAGCCGCCCACCAGTCGTGCTGTTGGAACCTCTGCCTTGGCCCAGCCGTCACTCTCTTCTCCTGCATCGCGCCTCTCATCCTTTTCGCCCGACGGAACTCTGTTTGCCTTCGTCTCTTTGGCTGTCGACAAGCACCGGGTCCGAGTCTACGACGTCTCCACTGGGAGTGCTGTTGCAGATCATACGTTTGATGGTGTACGAGCTACTGCTCTTTCCTGGGGTGCGTTCGAGCTCGTAGACGGCCAGTCCAAGGCAAACAAGAAGCGGAGGAAACGCAAGAGTATTGCCGATGAGCTCACCGAATCGTCGTCGTCTGCCATACAGCTAATTGCTCTCGGCTTGTCGGATGGGTCTATTGCTCTGTTCTCGCCTACCCAAGGTGCAGTTGTACGTACGCTCTCCAATCCGTCGCATTCGGCAGCGATCACCTCTATTGCCCCACACAACGACTCGCTCACTAAGCTTTGGGCCGCCTCGGAGGATTCGACGATACGATGCTGGGATATTCCTGCGGTGACCTCCCGGGATGTTGCGACCTCGACGCCTTGCGTTGTGTTAGCTCCCCGACCTGGAATCACAGAAACCAAAGACGGCGTATCCCATCTCCTCGCAGCTCAGACTACCATCCAGCTACTACCGATACCGGCAGATAGTATCGCACAAACAGAGCTCGTTACTGTTCCGGGACATGCATCTCCCGTCACCACTCTTGCCTGGGACCGACTTTCATCAGAGCCCGCTCAGCGATTCGTTTCTGCCGCCGAAGGCGATCGGGTAGTCAGCATATGGGACGCAACCAACGGACGCATGGTAGCTTCCGTACCTCTCGATTCGGACGCGCGCCACGTCGCTTTCGGAGCCGACTCGACCTCGACCTTGTTGGCGCTCGCTGTCTCGGGCAAGGTCTCGTTATACACTTTGCCTGAGAAACCTGCGACTACAACCAAGTCCAAGCTCGCTGTTTCTGCCCTTTCGCCTCGAGCTGTTGTTAGTGTTGAGTATGCTGGGAAGAAGGGTGCGGATCCAGTCGCCGCGGATGTTGTGGCTGCCGCATTTGTTCTGGGAGATGAGGGCAAGGTCGTTCTTGCACGACTGGTCGGAGTCAAGCCTGTGTTTGATACAGTTGTACGTGGTTCCTCAATGTTCCTCAATTGTTGCTTATCCGTTCTCGAAATAGCAATACCGAGACGATAATGGCAACTTCCTGCCCGAGGTGAAGCTTACACACAAGTCAGCTACCGCAGGGCTCGCTGCAGATACGAATGGGGTAAGTGTTTGCTGGGGTTTATAATACCCCCAGACCAATAATTCAATTATTCCCAGGTCGTCCCAACGAAACGTTACGCAGAGCCTCAATCTCTTTCTGTTCGAAGTGGGGCTGAACTTGCTCAAGACCCATCTGAGGCTCAGCCGACAAATTCCGCTGCCGATCTGGACGTGGAACTGGCTGAAATCACCTTGGACGAACGGAACAAGGCTCTAGCAAGCTCATCCACCGCTCTTTCAGAAAAGTCTACATCCACATCCCAAAAACGAAGACACGACTCTCCCTCCGCCGACGACGCAGCCGCAGACACCACGCGACTTCCCGTCCCAGCGCACTCCCTGTCTAGAACGCTCGCTCAAGCACTTCATTCGGGAGATAATGCACTATTGGAGACGTGTTTGGCGCATGGAGATGCGACGTTAATCCGGAACACTGTATTACGTCTCCCTCCTACGCTGTGCGTCCCGTTATTACAGGCGTGCGTTGAGAGGCTGGGACGTGGTGCGAGAGGGGAGAAGGGCGGAGGTGCAGGAGCGAGTGCGCAGCGTGGTACTTCATTGATTCGTTGGGTTCGGGCGGTTTTGGTCGTGCATTCTGGATTCCTCATGACAGTACGTTTCTGCATATTGAACCCCTACCATTTGAAACCGTGCCAACAGGTTTATGTTATAGATCCCAGACCTGGTTGCGCGTCTCTCAACCCTGCATTCAACCTTGGCCGCACGACTTGCCCTGCAGGATAAACTCCTAGCACTCAATGGTCGTCTGGATCTTGTTCTGTCTCAGATCGAGATGCAGTCTGCGCCGCGTGCAGGGGTGGACGAGGACGTGGTTGTGAAAAAGAAAAAGGTGCGCAGGAAGGCGGCGCGCTATGTCGAAGGCGAGAGTGAGAGCGACGAGAACATGAGCGTGGATGGGGAAGACGACGAGGATGATGAGGGGAGTGTGGAGGATATTGGGTTTGGGAGTGATGATGAGGACGACGATGATGATGAAGAGGATGAAAGCGAGGAAGAGGAGAGCGACGATGAAGATGGACCAAAACTTAACGGCTTTATTGATGATGAGGCTGAAGAGGACTATAGTGAGGATGAGGAGAGCAGTGCGGAGGAATAGGCTGTGTGGTGGATATATGCTATTTTGTTACAGTTGAATTTATTCGTCGCGCATGGTCAAAGTCATCATACAGGTCGATACTCTATCTGAACACACAAAATGACATTCAGATTAATTTTTAGCGGGGTGAAGACAAACACAGTCAAGCAAATAAATCACGCCTGGAGAAGATCGATGCCAGACTGATGCCCCAGCGAGGCAACTGATCCCCAGGCATTGAAAGTCTTCACAAACCATCATGGCCGACGCCGTCGCTGTCTTTTCCGAAGGCACATTCGAAGAGCAGGTGCGCGTCCATCTAACCCGTGCCGACAACGCACTTACATCGAACTCAGATTCAAGAACTTGTCAACTACCTCGCGCGCGGTCTATCCGACGAGAACCGCTCAGCCTACATTCGCCCTTTCCAAGATGCACTCCTGACACCCGAGGGCAAGACGCCTCTCGTCGAAGACGCAGAACGGAGGAAGAAAATTATTGGTATGGTCAGGGAGAAGGTAGTCGGACTGGGCGAAGGGACAGATCGAGGTATGCAACTGCATTGTGCTCAACCCTTGCACCTGCCTTGCTCATCCTCGTTGCTCTCGGTATTCAGAAATCGAGGGATTCTTCAATCTGTTAAACTCCCATTTGGTCACTCTGTTCAGCCCGACTGCTGATTTGGAGCCACATGTTTCGGCCTTGGTGGGGGCTATTGTCGGTGCACCGGAGACATTTACTGGGATTAAATATCGAGTGTGAGTTTGTTTGATTTGGGGGTGTATGCCTGTGTATTTATGTTCTGAAATTATTGGATCTAGGTTGTCTAACCTTTTCAACAACTTGCCTCGCACCTCTCCTTTGAGGAGGAACGTCTATGTCGCGCTGCTTAATCTTGCCTCCGAACAGGGCGATTTGGACGTACTCCAGGTCGAGCGAACGAACGTGACCAGGTGGCTCGGAGAGTGGGAGATTTCGGAGGAGGACAAGTCGGCGTTCTTGGACACGGTTGCCCAAGCTTTCCAAAAGGCAGGGGAAACGTAAGTTATCCACAGACTCGAGTGCTGCGCAATAACTTAAATTACTTTAGCGACACTGCCTATAGCTATCAGCTCGCATACCTCCGCTCTGTCTCGGCGACGTCCCCGAACGCTCTCGAGGCTTCTACACGAATAATCTCGGCAGCGATCTCCGAGCCCTCCATCTTCGAGCTCGACAGCTTACTGCGAGTGGATACCCTGCAAGCAGCCAAGGATCACCCGCTATTTGCGCTGCTCAAGATATTCTCGTCAGGAGATCTTGCACAGTATCACTCTTGGGAGTCTGAGCATGCGTCTACGCTCTCTGAGTTTGGCAAGTGATCTGCAGGGTTGTAGCGGCTTCACATATTGATGTGCCGGCCTTGCATATAGGGATGGACAAGGATGCCTTGCTCCGAAAGATCCGTCTTTTGACGCTGGCGTCGGTCGCATCGGCTAAAATTGGACGTGACGTGCCGTACTCTGAGGTCGCTTCGGCATTGCAAGTAGATGAGGCTGAAGTAGAAACGTGGGCCATTGACGGTATGTTCAGTATTTCCCTCAATATTCGGTGGCATATTTCTAACAATGTTACAGCCATACGACACAAGCTCATCGGCGGCAAGCTTTCCCAAGCCAACAGCTCGATTCATATCACCCGTTCGTCCACACGCGCGTTCGGAGCATCTCAGTGGGAGGATCTGGAGGCGCAGCTCACCCAATGGAAGACGAATCTCGGGGACGTCGTAAAGGTGATCGCGCAAGCCCGGAAAATCGCAGCAGGGTCGAGCTCAGCACCAGGGACAGCGCGGGCTGCTGTTGCGGAGGTCGGTGCTTAGGCGTGCGGGGCTCTCCTCTGTTGGTCATTCGTGGGGTTCAACTGTAATTGCTGCTAAAAGCTTCATGAAAAACATCCTTCGTTCCGGATCAAAATGAAAATCATTGGTTCTGACTTCCTGCACTATGAATCGGCGTGGTAGGCTGAATCTATAGGCCGCCTCAAGGCCTTTTGTCCATAAATCGACCTCTTGCTATGGGTGCCGCCCGTGAGATTGGATAGCGGCATGGCTAGTCGTGGCCGCCACGTGTTTGACAGAACACGCTGTTGAGGGCACTGGAAATTTTTTAAGCTTTGTGCATGGAAATGTTCCTGTCGAACAAGCAGATATCCAACATAGGAAGTGATTATGCGCGTGACACGGCCCCAATGACGACTCTGCCTCGAGGCCTGGAAAAAACATCGGAATCCCCGCCCCGAGATGTGAGTTATCTGCCGCATCTGGTTTATCTCACCTCTGATATGATTCCTGAGCTCTGATCCTGCGCTTCGTTTTGGCTGGTGAGAAATTGCTTTATCTAGTGGGCCATCAACGCTAGGAGCCGCTCCAAACTCCACCCCCTCCCCTCCGCCATCCTGTCTCGTGCCGTGGATTCTCAGAGCAGTGCTCTGCTCATCACACTGTCTTTCTCGGTCTATGTCCACCTGCCGCCTGCAACTCTACGTGGTGTCTCCTCACCGTCAATATGTGCTTCGAACGAGCAAGTGGTATGCGCTATAGGCTTTGTGGCTGCGTAGAAATTCTGTGAGTCCCAGTGTGCACTACGCTTGAGATTGTTCATGTCTAATTCTATGGGCATTCAGCGAGGTGGAATTTGTTGACTGCCTCCTTCCGTCATGCCGCCAGAGCATTTGCCACCCGGATGATTGCCAGGGTATCCTCTGCCCGTGCACCATCCAACTGGGGCCCCGTGTGCTGTTGGTCAAGCCGCCCGTGAGTCGGCGCTGCGAAAAGTGCGAACTGCGACAAAGGTGAGCGCTCGCTGTCTTCTAGCCTAGTCGATGTGCATATATGAATTGAAAATCGTGGCGTGCGCAGCATTGTTCCACTGCCAACAAAGGCGCACCGCTCTCGCCATAAGCGGGATGCGCGCGATCGGCACCCCGCCCGCCAGCCGTGCGAGCCGATCCGCGAGCTCCCGTATACAGACAAGCCGAAGGCGACCAAAACTCGTACAAAGGACGCAGAGCGTCACAAGTCGAGAGACAGTCGTCGTCCGCTTGGTTTGTCCAATGGTGTTCAGGACACGACCGCTAGTCCGGTTGTGATCCAGACGCCGGCGACTGCTCCATCCATGCGCCGATCTCTGTTGCCCCCTCGCCCTTCGAACCCGCATCCACCATCAAGCACAACCAGCCGTAGCCAGTCTAGCCTAGGCAGCCGTCCGCCCACAAGCAAAGCCACTCCAATTCCATCCAAATTCCCATCTCCCCCGCCTTCCACCCCCTCTTCAGTCTTCTCGGTACCGTACCTGGATGCTCCCCCCAAGACGGCATCTCGCAAGACATCGTCCACGCTCTCATCTCTGGGGTCCACCATTGCAAAGACTGGGACAACTCGGTTCCCTCTGCCTGAAATTCCATGGCCGCCCACCGCGGTCCAGACACCTGTGCATACGAACCCCCCGAGCCCCTCGTACTTTTCACCTCTTGATCCCCTCGGACCTCCTCCCAGTATCCCCTACACTTTCGCTCCCAATTCTCCGCATTCATCTGCGAGCTCTTCGACCCGCTGGCGGACTGCAACCAAGAGTACGACTGAATCGCAGCCCCCGTCTCTCCCTGGGTCCCCAGTGGGCAGCAGGAGTGAGCGCGCGACTTCTCGTACTTGGAGCTGGAAGCGCACTGGTTTGTCGCGACCGGCCGATGCCTCACAGCCGCTTCAGCCGCTCCCACTCCCAGCAACCCCAGCGCCTCCGCCGTCTGAGCGTCGTTGGTCATTCATGAGCACGAGCACGCGGCCTCGGGTTCAGGCTGAACCATTCCGCTCGCAGCCTACGACCCCGCAGTCGAACTCTCCACTCTCTTCTCCCAAATCTTCCAATTTCCCATCGTCTCCGACCCCCAAGCGCCCCAAGCTTGGCTGGACTGCTTCAACACTCATGGCCGTGCTGCCCAAGGTTCCCAGTCGAACTTTCAGGTCTCAGAGCAGCCGTAGTCGCGAAGCCTCTCCCGTTCTCGTCCAGCACCCGGTCACCCCTCCCCCGCCCGAGATCCCTGTTCATCTCCAGGCTCGGCCCCGCCGGTCGTTCCTACGTAACCCGTGGAAGTGATAACTTCATCCGTGGATAGCATCTGTGATTCTATGCGCGCCTACGGGCCCCAGGCTCACCATAGCTTGGGCAGCCCCCATACGTCCACGGTACGTAGCGAATCCAGGCGACACTCGCTCCGAGAGCGGTACTCTCATTGGCCGGATCCATCTCTCGTCCCAGTGTTCTGAGAGCACGCCCATCACGTCACGTTGAGCCGTGCACAGTCGGCACCGACCCACGACCAGGCCTAGTACTCTAGCTTCGTGGTGCCGGCGACTGGCCTCAAAACCCGATCAGCCAGCTGCGGTTTCGGCCCCCTCACTCTCTCACAGGCCCTCCTTATCGTAACGTGCCTGCTAGTCCCAGCCAAGCAAGTGCCCGTGTCGTAGCTGGTGAGTCTGGATTTCAGCCCGGTCGTGTGATGTAAACTAACTGTGTTTTTCTGTAGAGTTGTGTTGCACCCTTTGCTGATGATCAGGGTACGGTCGCGCCGCGCAAGTTCGCGGCGCAAAAGACTCTCAGTGAGCACCGTACCCGTCGATGGTGTTAGGTCGTGCCCGCCACTACGATGTAGCCATGCCTGGAACTGGCTAGTAGCTTTTCTTATGATAGTAGTATGCCTCCCCTTCCGCCGGCAGCCCATGGCAGCCAGGCGATCCATGTACTGCACCCATGCACTGTACACATGACTAATGATTACACGAACTCAACAAACCATTCGAGAGACGTTAAGATTATGTACAAAGAAGTGATGTCCATTAACACGGCGTACAGTACATCACTTATCGCAAGCACTTCGGACGCTTTCAAGATTGAAATTCAGCGTCATGTCGTCGTAACTTTAATGACCACCGGGACTACCCCTCCAGCTGGAAGAGGGTAACTGCGATGGCCGATGATACGCAAAATCATCGAGGCAATTCCGCTGTGTGCAGTGATCGATATATCTATATCAATCGCGGAGGAAGATCTGTCAGGTGTTCGCCTCCTCTCGCGCCACTGAGCATACATACATGTGTCTGAACTCTCAAGGAGTTTGCCGAAGATATTGTCCAGCGTGGCCTTCATACGAATCTTAAACTGTGGGTCTGGTTCGGAAACGGACGTACTCCATAGTTCGTCCTAATTGAATGAAGTGGGGGTGCGTGAGCAGGACAAGGTTTACGTTGGGGTGTGGAGCTATTGCGTGTGGATGGGGCGGGATGAGAGGCACTTACTTCTTCTGTGAAGCCTTCCTCGATCTTGAAGTTTGGATAGGCATTTTGTATTTGGGTTTTCGTGCTTCGCAAGTCGCTCGTATACGGAGCGAGTTCCTCACGAAGGTTCTACAACGCCTCACATATGCATTCAGTCACGCCTAAATTACCAGAGGGAGACTTACTTCTATAACCAGCGGCTTGCTCACAAGCTCGCCCGTATCAGCATCTTTGGGAAAGATATCACCGAATGTAAGGTTCAGCGTCTCCAACGCGCGAGTCAGGGGCGACGAGAACCATTTGGTAGGCTAAAATGATTCATGTTTGGACATCCACTCAGCGCCCTCATTAAAGAACGGCTAGGTACCCACCAGAGGGGCTGGGTCATTTGGTCTACCCAGCTCCGCCTTCCATAGCTTGTTGATATCCTTGGCTTGCGTCTCCCCCAAAGGAGTCAGTTTTGCATCAGCTGTGAGCGAAATAGGGGTCAGTATACTGTGATCGCAGCAGTACTGAATGTCTAGGAACGGGGAAGGAAACTACTCACGGCCCCATGTAATCTTGCCGTCTGTGAACTCTTTCGAGAACTTTTTCTCCCACGCATCTATTCCGTGTTCATCCACACAGACGTTGTCTACGAACAAGCTCTATAAGCCCGGCGTCGCCAGGAATAATAGTAGTCACTTGCGAAAGCCTTGCCCGTGGCGAGCAACCCAACAGACTACGTATCGCGTAGGAGGAGATTGGGGTGCTGAGCTTTGCAGCTTCTCAATGCGCGCTTTGAAGTCTTTCCAATATGTCGCTGAGGTGTGATTTTTCAGGCCAAAAGCCGGTGGGTGTGGGTTAGGCGATGGAGAACGATCGTTTTGAACGAAGAACCCGGAGAGAGCCTATTTGGTGGAATATTAGTTTTGGTGTGATCATACGAGTGCGTTTAGTAAATACTTCATAGGTGATAGTTTGGGCTAGGTTGGGGGAATCGGAGGTAGGATCAGACATTTTGGACTGTTGTCTTCAGAGGTGTTTCCAGCGAGGTCGACTCAGATTTGGGAGCCTGGGTAGACAAGTTCAAGTTATATATATTCAAAGGCGCATACCAGAAGAGTCCGGCTGTGCTCGACGCGAGCACGGAATGTCGAGGGATCAATTTCAAGGAACACAAAGGCTTGGCTATTGGTGCTATGCAGCTCCTCTGTACTCCTCGAGTAGCCCGGAAGAAATCGAATATTGAAAGCAGTATATTTGTTTGAGGTACATATACAATGCAGTATCATAGTTCAGAACTCGTATTAGAATATACCTCGCATCTCACTACATTAGTCTCAAAACTCACGCTCTCATCCTAGCCTCCCTCCCAAACTGCACATCTGCCTTGTCCAACTCCCCGCCGCCTCTATTCCACGCATCCCCCGGCGCACCCATAGGATGCCAGTCCCTCGGATGCGCGAATGATGGGAATGTCGACGCCCCGCTTGTATATGCGAAGTGATTGGGAGCAGTCTGTGTAGGCCCTACCGCATTCGTTTGCCCTAGCAGTCCGGCTCCATTGGTATGCTCGGCGCTGAACGGTGACCAGCTGGATTTAGGGCGAGGGAGGGGGATGTGGTTGAACCTGTAGTCCCAGATCGATGCATAAGACATGCGGAAGGATGCGAATGCGCCTGTTGCGCCTATGACCGCTCCAGCGAGGACATCATACCAGTGATGAGAGTCTAATAAATGATGATTTCATATTCGAACAGCGGGATCAGAGGGTCTAAAAACGTACTGTCGACTGTTAGGACTCCTCCAATGAGAGCTGCGCCAAGTAGGGGCGCGAGAAATACGAGTAATTTGTAGAAGTGAGGACGCTCGTTCTAAGGATACTCGGTTAGTACCAAAATGAAAGTAAGGCTAAGTCGGACTCACTGAGAATATTTTCATCTTTGCATTGAAGTACAGGCTCAGGAAAATGTAACCAGCGGCAGCTGCCGTGGTATGTCCACTCGGGAAAGACTTGGTCGCATCTCGTAGGTGTGCCTTATTCGCGTCTGGTGAACATATCTGTAGGAGGCCGGTTAGTACAATTTCCAAAGAGTGCAGACAAAAAGCACTTACTGAAATATCGTACATTACTCCTAGATATCCGGACCCCGTTCCTTGTATCTTCGACAAATCAGGGTTACAAACTGGAAACAACTGAGTTAGCAAGGGCAGGGCATAAAGTCAACGTGAAAGTTACCTGAAAGGAAATGCGGCCTGAACCCTCCGACGAGGGTCTTGATAAAAACTTGGAAAAGCGTAGTCGAGGCAATTGCCCATATGACACCCCAGAAAGCAGTATTTAGGTCATAGAACGATCTACGTTCTGAGTTTGAATATGCGCCAAGAGATAAACAGGGGCATGATAAACATACCGTACTCGTATTTGAGCAATTCCAAAGAAAAGCGTAGGAATCAGGATTGCGAGGAGAGCGTCCAGCCAGATGGGAATACTGAAATCAAGGGGTCGTTAGTCTGCTCGGGCTGAAGAATCAGCAGGGCTTACATGGATGTTCTCCGAGGGTAGGCGAAGGTCTAAGGTTCGAGGTCAATCAAGGAGGTCCGGCGCAAGCGGGCTCAATACATACAGGGTATACGATGTCTCCGTCCTGGCGGAAGACCAGCGGGAACTGCCTTGTAGAAGCGTTCGGAGCGGTATTCAACCCTAGAGACTAAAAGGGCGCGATAAGTCAAATTAACCTCATGAGGAGTCACACGGAAATCTTACCGTTGCGCCGACGCAGATAAGAACTAGCACGTCCAGCCATGTGTCCTGAAAGTATTGTCGGAGCGTCGGAACATGGTCGATGAATGCACGCCTCCTGCGGCCGTCCTGTTGAGAGGCGCCTTCATCTGCAGGGTGGGGGGCCGAGCCGTTCATGGTGGTTGGGAGAGGGTTGAGAGTGTCTGCATAGCTCTGCACTTTAAGTCGTCTGACGTCGTATGCGATGACGTCCTTACTTGGCAGCACTGGCTTGGCGCGTGCTTGCCGCCACTTGATCGCCTGTCTCGATGGTCACGTGCACTCGATCCTGACTGTTTCCCGCCACGACCTTTGCCATCCCATGAAATTCTTCATTGACGACTTGCCAGTACGTACTGTGGCTCAAAACTACTCAGACGAGTCTAAACTCTTTTTAGATATGTTTTCCTTACGATCGAATATACCCAGGTTTGCCATACTTTGTTCGACGCGCTTTCATTGCAATAACACATATTTAAGAGCAGTATTCTTATATGTGTGATCTAAAACGTACGTTGGATGCCACTGTAAGTTCATTATGTCTAGCCTTGGTGTTCAAGCGCGTTCTGAACGCGTAATAGGGTCATTGCGTTCTCGAAATGCCTTCGGGTACTGGCAAAACAGTCTCGCTGCTATCTCTTATTGTCTCATATCAACAGGTCAGCTGGTACTTTTCTACGTTCTCTAAAATCTCTCTGACATACGCTTTAGTTCTACCCAACGAAACGAAAACTAATATACTGCTCCCGAACCGTTCCCGAGATTGAAAAGGCTCTCTCCGAGCTAAAAAGACTTATGGCCTATCGCATCGCGAATGCAGAAACACCCGAACAACGCGCTCAAGAGGAAGCCTTCACTGGTCTTGGCTTGACCAGTCGTAAAAACTTATGTCTCCACCCAGAAGTATCCAAGGAGAAAAAGGGAAAAGTAGTTGACGCCCGGTGTCGTGACCTTACCAGTTCAGCGGCGTGTGAGCGAGGACGCAATGATCCTGAGAATAACCCATTGTGCGCTTGGCATGAGGTAGGTGGACTGTTAAAACAGCTGTAATTACTTGACTAACACTGCCAGTAGGGCCTTAATGACATGGAAGAGGGAGCACTCATCCCCCCTGGTATTCATACCCTGGCCGACATTTCTGAGCTGGGACGCAATCGAACCACCTGCCCGTATTTCACCATTCGTCGCATGGTAAGTTTGGTTTTGGCTCCAGGCGGCTAGTATTTACAGTTCGCAGATGCCGTTTGTCGACGTTGTCATATACTCGTTCCACTATCTTCTAGATCCAAAAGTCGCTGAACAGGTCTCAAAGGAGCTCTCGAAAGACGCGATAGTTGTGTTCGACGAGGCTCACAACATTGGTATGCTATTGTGGATACAAGTTCCGGCTTGAAGGTTCTGATACGGCTATTTTAGACAACGTCTGCATCGAGTCTCTTAGTATCGATCTCACGAGGCCAATGTTGGATGCTGCAGCGCGTAGCGTTACTAAACTTGGTGACAAAATTGAGGAGTGCGTTAAGTTTTGCGCTCACCATCTTACCATAGTCGTTGACTGAGCACTTATTAGAATCAAAGCCACAGACGCGACCAAGCTACAGGAAGAGTATGAGAAGTTGGTTGAAGGCTTACAAGACGCAGACAATGCTCGCGCAGAGGATGCTGTCATGGCTAATCCTGGTAAGCGTTTTTCACTGTGCATCCCACACTCTGCTAAAATATTCTATCTGCAAGTCTTACCCGACGACCTACTCAAAGAGGCGATTCCCGGTAATATTAGAAAGGCGGAGCATTTCATTGCCTTCCTGAAACGATTGGTTGAATATCTAAAGGCGAGTTTGCTGGCGTTGCGCTCTGTGATTATACTTACAAGCAACTTTAGACTCGAATGCGAGTACTGCATGTTGTTGCGGAGACTCCGCTTTCGTTCTTGCAACACCTAAAGGATATCACATATATTGAACGAAGACCACTAAGGTAGCGTGTGCTCTTGTCCTGAGAACCCAAACAACTCACCCACTGTTCGTTCCAAGATTTTGTGCAGAAAGACTGCAATCGTTAACGCGAACACTGGAATTGACGCAGATTGACGAGTACGCGGCTCTCCAGAAAGTTGCCAATTTTGCAACACTTGTCTCGACGTATGAGAAAGGTATACTAGTTTTGATGTTATCCCGCTTATCATAGTACTAACCGGCTCTTTCAGGATTCTTGCTCATTCTTGAGCCGTTCGAGGGAGAAAATACAACCGTTCCGAACCCCATATTCCATTTCACTTGTCTAGACCCCTCACTCGCCATCAAGCCGGTCTTCGAACGCTTCAGCAGCGTGGTCATCACATCTGGCACAATCTCTCCGCTGGATATGTACCCCAAAATGCTGCAGTTCACACCGGTGGTGCAAGAGACATATCCGATGACACTCACTCGCAATTGTTTCCTCCCGCTCGTTATCACCCGTGGCTCGGACCAGGTCGCAGTGAGCAGTCGGTTCGAGGTCCGGAACGACCCTAGTGTCGTCAGGAACTTCGGCAGCATCTTGATCGAGTACTGCAAGATTGTGCCAGATGGCGTCGTCGCATTCTTTCCGAGCTATCTCTACATGGAGTCTATTGTTGCGGCTTGGCATGATATGGTTCGTCCCACGCCAAACCCAAATTGCATTCAATGCTAATCAATTAATTCAGGGGATCTTAAGCGAAGTTTGGAAGAACAAACTTATCTTCGTGGAGACCCCCGATGCGAACGAAACGAGTATAGCGCTGGAGAATTATCGCAAGGTACAGAGTCTGGACCCCTACACTTCTGTGGAGCTCATCTTCTCAATAGGCTTGCGATAATGGTCGGGGTGCGGTATTGCTTTCCGTAGCTCGTGGTAAGGTGTCGGAGGGCATCGATTTCGACCACAACTATGGGCGGGCTGTCATCATGTTCGGGTGGGTCTTATCGCCTTGACTGGAAGACCATGATATTTATTCGCGCATATAGGATCCCGTACCAATATACGGAGAGCAGGATTCTGAAAGCGCGACTGGAATACCTGCGAGACGCTTACCGTATACGAGAATCCGAGTTTCTAGGTTTCGACGCTATGCGTAACGCCGCGCAATGTGTTGGTCGAGTTTTACGTGGTAAGACAGACTGGGGTCTAATGATATTCGCAGACAAGGTTTGTTTTTATTGCCGTCTTTAGGTTTTGTTCGAGGAGTACTGATCCGTGACGATCGTAGCGCTTCGCACGAGCAGACAAGCGTTCGAAGCTGCCTCGCTGGATCAATCAATACATCACTGAGAGCGCATCCAATCTTTCCACCGACATGGCACTGGTCCAATCGAAGCTTTTCAT
The DNA here is from genome assembly GCA_015039395.1 of Ceratobasidium sp. AG-I. NCBI lineage: Eukaryota > Fungi > Basidiomycota > Agaricomycetes > Cantharellales > Ceratobasidiaceae > Ceratobasidium > Ceratobasidium sp. AG-I. The sequence goes on along the minus strand of MU132151.1, from coordinate 120,236 downwards.
GCGAACGATATCTCAGAGCCATGATGCGGATCAGACTGGAGTTTCACTATGGACTAAAGAGGACGTTGAAGCTCACCAGGCCAAATTAAAAGCAATGGGACCAGCTGCCGACGTGGAAATGAACGAAGAGGATGCGGACGAGTACGATGGAGGACTGCCGGACGACGTTCTCGCGAACGTGGAACTGGACGACGTGTAGTTCTTCAGGACCCGGTGTGTTATGGTGCTGTATATATAACTATGCTAATGTCTACTTGCTTTGGACGCACAAAACATGGTTGCATTAATACACTACAGTTGACTGTAAAGTTACAAGTAGGATAACCCAGAACCAAAGAAAAATTATAAGAGAAGAAACACATCTAAGCCAACTCGCTTCATGTAATGACTAGCGGCGCAGTCTTTCGTTTGCACGCCGTACATTTTCCGACAGTGTCGCCTACGCAGTGAAAGTTACTCTTGAGAACATGTCTGAAACACGAGCGCCTTACCTGTAACCATGCGATCAGGCGGTGTGTAATACCTCTGACACCGGCACGCTGGCGGGACACACGTGGGCGAATGTTGAGACGAGAATGCGCACTGGAGCAAAAAGCGACGTGTCGGTCGGCCAACTCATGTATACACAATGCGCGCACTTACCTTAGGAAGCCTACAGTCCCGCATGCTTTCCTTGGTCAACTCGTTATGCCCACATTCCCGAAAGCAAATAAACCTGAGGATACGATTGCACTGAGGAGGCAAAGGCCGGACGGTAGCGTTCCACAAAGTGGTGAGCCGGTGCCAGGCATCGATTTTCAGCTAGAGCCACTTACCATTGGTGTGTGTGGCACGACTCGAGAAGGGACGGGGGTTGATGGGGGGTCGGAGACTCGGTCGGCGGCGCACGGAGATGATGGGTGCGGCCCTCTCTATCGGGCAAAGAACGCTTCACAGGCTACGCTTTGTTTTACCAATTGCTCAGCGTCTGCGATAAGATTTTTCGCCTGCTCTCGCGCGGGATGGTAAACAGAGGCCGGTGCTGGGTGTCGGTCAAGGGGGGATGGGAAAAAACGCAAGAAAGTCGACTATTTCGTCTTCAAACACCGTGCATCAGCTGACTAGCTCTTGCGATTCAGGAATGGAGCTAGTTGTGAGGCGCTTTTTGCGATCCGTCCTAATTAGCCAAGCCGGTCCAAACATCTTATTGCCTATTTGAGCCGTCGCTTGAAGTCGTGTTCCATAGCCTAGTAACCAGATTACTGAATGGGTTAGTCGGGCTTTTTTCTCCTAGCATGGTTACCGCATTTGAAAGTCCTAAACATGCGTTTTGAAAAGCATTGTTGCTTCATCTGGAGGGAACGAGGCTTATCGACACGTGGTGATGCTGTATCCTAGTATATCGGCCTAGGCAAGATTACTTATCAATAAGCGCCGGGCAAAAGTGACGAATGGCGTAACCCAGAGACTCGCCAGTCAGTTCAGCTTGTGGGGTGCTGTTTCAAAGTGTTGAAGTAAGCCTTAAAACGGCGCATATACTCAGTAATTAGTGCATATAATCTTTTTCAGACATTGACTGTATTTGGTCCGAGCTCAACTTCTACATTGCTGCATTGATTGAAATTACATATCATCAAGTGAAACATGATTTTACGGCAACCGATACCACTAGTGTGTCGGACAACCAACGCTCAAACAGACGTTGTAGCCGTCGCAACAGAGGCTGTAACAGTGGTCGTAAAGGTGGGTAGCTCAGTGTCGGTAACGATCGAGGAAAACGTGAAGACGTCTGTGGTGGGGACTGGTCCCGACCAAGTGACAGGGCCCGTGCCATGGTGGGGCGGGTAGTGGGGGCCGTGATGGTGATAGCCGCCACGTCCTGGAACTCGGACACACTCGATGACCGCAGTGGTCTCAGGTCCAACGATCGTATATGTGCTCACCCACCCACCAGGCGCGGCAGTGGCGGTGGCAGTGATGGTGGGGAAATCAGACGTGATTGGGAAGGTGGAGTCAGGAATGGTGACCGTCTCGGTGGGGACGTCCGTGAATGTGTCTGTCTCAGCGACCGAGGTGACGGTCACTTGTGAAGCCGTGGCTGTTCGTGTCGTAGTCGCTTGTCGCTTGAACAGAAGGGATTCGGTGTCTGTGTTCGCGTCCGTCTCGGTCACAGTATCGGTCTCGATGGGGGTAACGGAACCTGTGACCTCGGAGAACGAGCCCGTGAGCGTACCGGTTGGTAAATACGTAGGTTCAGGCAGCGAATAATAAGAGGTCTCGGTGGGGTCGCTTGAACCTGGGAACGAGCAGAACCAGTACGAGCCATCAGATCCTCCGGCGGTTGTGGTAGGACTATCAGTCAAAGTAACGGTAGCAGTTGGAGTCAGGATCTAGAAAACAAGTCGATTAGAAACGTGTGGTATGCGTGTTGTAAAATATTATTGAACTCACAGTGTCGGTATCAGTAAATTCTACAATGCTTGTGGTGAAAGCGGCCGTCGCGGTCACTGTGGTAGTGGCCCGGCTGCTCGTAACCTGGCGCCGAACGAGCTAGATAAAAATATAGTTCAGTTCTAGCAAAGCTGTTAGGTTGCAGAATACGCACAGGATTGGCTACAACAGCCTGTGCAGCGAGCGCGAGTGCAAGGAACGAGTTCATGATTGAGCAACCGAAAAGCTTAAACCGAGCTCAACTATGGAGGGGAAGTCCGGGTTGTCGAGATAGTCTACCGAGGTACCTCGCTCTTAAATCCTATTCATTACTGAATACACTTTTATTAGCCGTCTCGTGGATCCCGTCAAAGATTCCGCGAGGGCAGAGATTCAAGGATGGACTCTGTCCATGTTCGACGTGGCCGCGACCCTTCCATATACGCGAAGTGACCCCTTGTGATTCGCGCTGACTGCGGAGACGCTAGGATAGGAAAGGAGGCTGCCAGCGCATGGGGCGTCTATGTTCTGTACCTAGTAAAGCAGATTCGACATTGCATCATCTTGCCACTCCATCACAAAGTGAACCCGAGCAAGAACCAAGGAACAAGCGGGAACCCAAGCGAACCGGGTTGGCCGGCGCGCCCACGTTATATAATTTCTCTACCCTCATCAGCGCAGTCATTCGAGAATGCAGGTCCGCCTCGGGAGAGCTGTAGCTCATACCATTGCCGTCTTGGGGCTTCTCCCCGAACATCACGTGACTGATAACCAGTCACACGCGACCGCTTTTGTCGCCCTTTAAGGACAGGCAGCCTGGCATGACGCATATAATCGCCGTTCTCGTGAGACCCGGCGTGCTGCGCATCCCTTGCTCCGCAGCGCGCAGCAGGGTCTTGTCTAAACCGGTCATCGACTTGTGCATGGATCTGCGAAAGCGGTGGAGCTACCTTCCCGAGATTGCATGGAATTCACCCGGGCTCGCATGTTCGCCTGTACCGTACCCGCTTGCGACCGAATAGAAAGATGCTTGGCGATGGACAAGCCATGGACTTGCAAGTATGGGGACATGACGGTCGGGGCCATCGGGCTAGCGAAATAGGTTTGGTAGTGGATTTCCATGCGCTTTCAATCCATGTCGAAGTGTTTTCAGCTGGATGTCCGCCAGCACTGAATCCATCGCGAAGCGGTTTGACTGTTATCTGAAATGATTTGATTCGATCTGCCAACAACTGGTAAAATCCATGGGGTGTGTTGGACTTGTGATGTCTAGAGACATGGATTTCGTACACTATGCTTATTGGGGTGGTTATCCCGATAGGAAGGTTCAACTTGTCATATTTATTGGGTAAATGCAAGCAGAAAATGTAGACACGTGCGTAACTCGAAACTGTCCATTCTTTTCGTCTAAATACTTGTTAGATACATGCTGTTGGGTGGACAGACTCTAGACACATTAATGAAACGCGTATAAGTAGTGGTATAAGAGTCCGAGTCTATTTAGAAGGTGGCCGTTGAAGTGGCGGTTCCATCTGGGGTTGTAGCAGTAGCGGTGGCCGTCGGAGTGAAGGTCCAGCTGGTGGCCGTGCCGTGGTGATGATGTCCTCCCACCGGAACCTCAATGCACTCGATCACTGCAGTCGTGCTCGGTCCAACCACGGTGAATGTGGTGGCGGAAGCCGTGCGCAGCGAGACGGGAGGATCGGTGACAGTGACCGACGCCAAGGTGGTTGTAGGAACCGCAGAGCCGCTAGTTGTTGCCGCAGCAGCAAGAACATCGTCTGTCAAAGACGCCGATGTCGTGGAAAGGACGTCGGTCGCCGATACGCTGGCCGTGGGCTCCAAAGTGTCAGTGCTCAATGGCAATGTCGAAGTTGTAGCATCGTCTGAGGATGGGAAGGAGCAGATGTAGTATGTTCCATTTGTGCTGTTTCCTCCTGGGAAGGGGAAACCCGGAGGGGTAGGAAGAGGAAGAGGGGCGGATGATGTTATGGAGGGTAAGGACTGAAACATATAATGGTAAGTTAGGATGTCCGCATTGCTTGCTATGTATCCTACTCACCGAAGAGAAATTCCCAGGCGTTTGCGTGAGGGTAACAGCGCTCGACGTTATTTGGCGCTTAAACACCTGCACATTGAATTAGTTCACCTCGTGAAGATGTAGGAGCAAATATTACTAACGGGGTTGGCGCTTGCTTGCAAGACAACAGCGGCGACGAAAAGTGCTTTGGAAGGGCCGTACATTATGAGTTTGGTGAAGATTGGGTAGTAGTCGTGAGGATGAAGGTGTGATGAGTATCACTACACTCCCGCTTTCCCACCTTATATACACAAACAGGACCCAAGTGCTCCACTGCCCCGCCCGGCGTCATGATTATTGCAAGCGGAAGCGATGCGAGTCCCGCGCGGAGCAAAAATAACCACTGGTGCCAACGGACGCCGGACACAGCGCGGGTAAAATTAGGGCACCACAGCGCAATCATAGATGTCACTGCGGGGTGCTGCGGAGTGCATTATGTAGCTTTGCAGGACCAGCCGTGGAGTTGAGAATAAAGTGGGGCTGAGATTTGTTTGCTGAGTGTTTCGGGCTGACGAGGAAAGACGCGGGATCACGTGATACGGCGCCGACGCTTGCGAATCTTGTGTTTGCTTTCGAGTTTGCTTCAACCATGGCTGAAAGTCTCTCTCCGGAATGTACTCCTCTAAAGCACGCCTATGACACTTGCTTCAACGCCTGGTTTGAAGGATATTTGGACCCCGCTACATCTGGAAAGCCTGTAACCGACCCCGCTCGGCGTGCCCAAGAGATGGCTGCGGAGTACGAGGAGAAGTGCGGGAAGCTTTGGACCGGGTATCGTGAATGTGTTCAAGTGAGGTGATGTATATTTTAATAGCAAAGTGCATGGCCTCAACTCCCGTTTCATGTTTGCACAGCGCGCAGTAAAAGAGAAAGGCCTTACGGATCTTTTGCAACAAGCTCGAGATGAGCATCCACTGAATAACCCGCAAACTCGCGATTCTTCTGAAAAATGATGAACTCGAACTAGTGCATTCAGCCCTTGCCCTCTATCATCGGCTCTAGTTGTTGTCGATTATTTATCTGCATAATACCAAACGTCAACTTTGAATCGGAATGACCGTTCGGCTATTACGCTCGAGACGAAAGTAGGATGACAAAAACCTCGTTATCGCAACCAGCTCTCGCTCAAATATTCAAGGAACGGGCTGGGACACTTGTGAAATGCAAGAAGCTTCCCGGCATAGTTAGGTTGCTCGATTTCCTCTGAGGTCATTTTAGTTTTGGTTTAGCAAGCCTAGCGCGTCATTCGATTGAATCCCACCGGACCATCGGTGTCACAGGGGGCTCTCCACTCACACCTGACCCGCGTTTTATGTAGAGAGCTAACCCATTGACCTCCGTAAAGAGCAGGCCGAAGATCCAAATCAAACGTCGTAGTTTTTGAGAGTAGTGGGTGCGTGTATTAATGCAGCATGCGTATGTGTTGATTAATTGTGACAGTACATTGGATTTTAGTACGCGTTCTGTTTACGATATTTTGTCTTTCTTCTGGAAGATTCGTGCACTGGTGGGATATGCGATGAGATATTTGGATTAGTGATCGGAGCACCATGACGTAACGTTACCCCGATGAATGGCTTGGTCATCCGATTGCGGCATTTTCGCCACACCGACGTTGTCCAGAAAATCGCGCAGACGGTATATCTACGGCTCATTCACGGTAGTGTACCCGCACCATCCCTTCTACCAGCCACGTACTTGAGACGACACTATGCCTACTCTCACAGGTCAGTATTCGCCTTCACTAAGCCCGTAGTGCATTGCTGACTTGGTGTATTGCCCTAGTTCCTCAGATCCATTGTGGGAGTTGCAAGACTTTCATACATAATCTTATTAGCCCGATATCTGGCATAAACGACTTGCGCATTGACATTGAACGTCGGGTGCTTTCTTTCTCTACATTTAACAACGGTGGCACTGAAGACGAGAAGCTGATCGACGACGTTGAACATCTACTCGCTCAAGCCGGATACTCAGTCATGGACGAGAAGATTGGCGAGTCTAGCCAACACGAAACGATATCCCAGGTCGATGGCTCTTACTCTAAACACTTGGAGCACTGTGCTTCCTGCCGCGACGATTCATTGCTCGAGTCGGTTGTGGTGGCACAAACTATCACACCTCTTACGTTGAAGACAGAGTTGTCAGTCGAAGGCATGACCTGCGCGTGAGTACTTTGTTCACTTCAAACTTTGATTCGCTAGGCCACGACTCCGTTACGCTATAGTTCATGTACATCGTCCATTACGAATGCGCTTCAAGGACACCCTGCAGTCATCAGTGTCAACGTCAACCTTATGCTCAATTCCGCCACAGTTGTGCACGACGGCAACGCACTTTCGGCATCGGACATTGCAGAAGAAATCGAGTCTCTTGGTTTTGATGCATCTGTCATGAATAGCAATGCAGTGCGCGATGACTCGGTTTCGACGAAGGAGACTGTTTTTGGTATCGTCGGGATGACTTGCAGGTATGGCGCTTTTGCCTAGTGTTCGGCCTCGGTTCATTGACTGGGTCTATTTATAGCTCGTGCTCTGGGCCGCTGAGTAAGGCGGTATCAGCAATTCAAGGCATCGAGTCGGTTTCAGTTTCGTTGGTCGCCAACTCGATGACTGTCAAGTACAAGGCCGATCAAGTCACGGTTGAAGACATCATCGACGTGGTACAAGGATGTGGGTTTGATGTTTCCGAGTCGACTACGCGTGAGCTCTCGAGCCAGGTATCGCTTGACCCTTCCGAGCGTACCGTACAAATACAACTTCAAGGAATGTTCTGCAAGTATGTTTTATTTTCCTTTTCTGTCGTACGCATATACTAACCGTTACCGTAACTGTTTGAAGGGAATGCCCTGCACGAGTGGTTGCCCATTTGACCGAAATGAAAGTTGACGTCCTGTCAAGTCCAAGCATTGCATCTCCTATTGTAACGATTCGTTACACTCCCGACTCGAACTTGACGATCCGGTCTATCTTAAAGGCACTTCCGCATCCCATCACTGGCTCGGTCTATCATCCGCCATCCGTCCACTCGATTTCTATGAGGCTTCAGGCTCGTGAGGCCCACAAGATCGCCCGGCTGTTCGCCATCGCTACTCTGTTTGCTATACCGACTTTCGTGGTCGGTATTATTGGCATGGTCGCCCTGTCCAAGTCACATCCGTTCCGGCGCCATATTGAAACACCGGTGTGGGGTGGTGCTGGCCTGGGTGTCATTGTGCTGTGGGCCTTGGCAACTCCTGTTCAGTTTGGAGTTGGCTGGTGAGTCGTGTATTCAGTGACCCGCATACATCTAACTGATTACATGTGTAGGATATTCTACAAGAAGGCATATGCTTCCGTGTTTGGCGGTAGACGCCGAGAATGGCGCTGGAAGAACCTTGTGCAGTTTGGTAACATGGACTTGCTGGTTGCGCTCTCGACAACTACAGCTTACATGGCGAGCATTGCGATGATGGCCATTGATGTTAGGACGCCACCCCATCATATGATGGGCAGAGAAATGCGGACGTACTTTGATAGCTCCGTGTTTTTGATCTTTTTTATTCTTGCCGGTCGTCTGCTTGAAGGGCGAGCTAAAGTTAAGGTTAGTAGACTTTATCATCTCTTCATGTTCTCCGTCGCTCACACTTTTCATAGACTGGCGATGCGATTGCAATGCTGGGTGCGATTAGGCCTGAAAAAGCCCTGCTCGTCGCTGATGCAGGGGCTGAACCCTCGGAGGACAAGGTCACTCAGGTCTCGGTCGATGCACTCGAGCTAGGCGATACGATTCTAGTCCAGCCGGGCTCTATTCCACCTGCAGACGGCACTATCATCTCTGGGCAAACGACTGTCGATGAGTCGTCCTTGACGGGCGAATCCCTTCCTGTTGCCAAAGGCCCCGGTGATATGCTTGTTTGCGGAACGACTAACCTGACGAGCGCCATTACGCTTCGTGTCGAAAAACTTGGGGACGCAACTGTACTCGAGAAGATCGTACGCGCAGTAGCTGATGCGCAAGGGCGCAAGGCCCCTATCGAACGACTGGCGGACCAAATTTCAGGCGTCTTTGTGCCTATTATCGTCTGGCTCTCGCTCATCATCCTGGGGATCTGGCTCGGTGTCTCTCTGGGGCACGTTATGCCAGACGGGTACCTACCTATGGGTCAGGACGGTACCGGCGACCGAGTCTTTTTCGCTTTCGAGTTTATGATCGCTGTTCTTGTTGTTGCGTGCCCTTGTGGCATCGGTCTTGCTGCACCCACCGCACAAGCTGTTGGAGGTAAGTTATCTGATTGTATGCGTTTCGAAGTAAGGCTCTAACTATCTGACGTAGCTGGAATGGCCGCGAAAGCCGGTATTCTCGCTCAAGGAGGAGGCGAAGCCTTCCAACGGGCGAGCCAAGTCAACGCGGTCGTCTTCGACAAAACAGGGACCCTCACTCTTGGAGAGCCGACGGTTACAGATTCTGAGGCATATGACGCACCTGAATGGCTTCTGGCGGCTGTCCGAGAGATGGAGCTGGGATCAAGTCATCCCATTGCTCTGGCAGTTGCACGTCATTGCGAGACGGAGGATGCCACGTCGACAGTCCAGCTGGTGGAGTGCGAAGAGAAGTCTGGACGCGGGCTTATTGCCCTGGTTCAGGTTGGTGATGACGCACACCCAGTTCTTGTCGGCAACGCTTCGCTTATGGAGGACTATGGAGCTTCGGTCGACGATTCTCGCTCGCTCGATTGGCAGAGGCAGGGGAAGACGATTGTTTTTGTCGCTGTGGGATCACCGAACAATGTTTCGTCCGAGAACGGATCTGCGCGCAGCTACAGAGTTGTGATGCGTATGGCAGTGGCGGATGCTTTGCGCCCAGAGGCAGTTGCGACGGTAGCTAAGCTTCAGGACGCTGGCAAACAAGTCTGGATGCTGAGCGGCGATAACGCCGTGACAGCCAAGGCAGTCGCAAAGGATCTTGGCATACCTGAAGATCGAGTCGTCGCTGGGGTGCTGCCGCACGAGAAGGCCGAGTTTATTTCGGGACTTCAAGCGAAGACAGTTGCTCGTTCGAGCCGTGTTCCTTGGAAGAGGGGTGAGGGAAAGATGGTGGTTGCATTTTGCGGTGATGGCTTGAATGACAGTGCGGCGATCGCGGCCGCGGACGTCGGGTAAGTATTTCTAGACATTGTTCTCTTAATATTACTGACGTATACTCGGTTGACAGCGTTGCGCTTTCTCATGGCTCGCAAATCACACTGTCCTCCGCTTCATTCGTGCTCCTGTCGTCGAATCTCTCGACACTCCCCTACCTACTCCAACTCTCACGCAAGGTCTATCTCAGGCAGAAACTCAACTTTGGTTGGGCGTTGGTCTATAACATTGCTATGATCCCAGTAGCCGCAGGGGCATTCTATGCGTTGGGACACGCCCGGCTGCCCCCTGTATGGAGTGCGTTGGCAATGGCTTTGAGTAGTGTTTCCGTTGTAATGAGTAGTCTGGCGATGCGTTGGGGGTTGTAATGTCTAGCTTCAGTGAACGTACCAACTGGCTTTTGTATAGTGGATAACTTGTTTTGAATAGATTGGTTCCATCCTCTACACGCCATCACGTGAACGAGCAGATATCAAACTCAAACCCCCACCGTGCAACCATATTTTCTGGACAACGCAACGCTTAAAAGACAATTAGATTATTCTGTTGCTTTGATTTAAACACCCATATCGCTCAGCAGGCCGAGCCAGTATGGATTATTTTACCAAGTTTCTCCGGCCTACAACTCCAGTTCCTCCAAAGCCTGAACGCGACTATCTGGGTGAATTCCATCAAGCATGGGAGGGAGTCGAGGCATGTATCGTTATATCAACAGGGTACTCTATCGCCTGAATAATAATAGGCTTTTAGAACACGCTTCTTCACCCCGATGAACGTCAATTAACCAAAGGAATCGCGTCTACGAATGTCACGACGCATTTGCAAACTATGGTTGACACTCTTGTATGGGAGTCGACTCGAGGGGACCAAGAGTATGTGGAAAGATTACGGTTCAATTGATTTTTGCCTAACTGATAGCTTCAGTTCTACTGGGCCTGTGTTGGAGTCACTGCTCAAGAACGGTACGTTCGATTGTTCTTAACGTATTATTGGCGTCTAACTGGCTTGTCAAGACATTCTGGGTACTCTTGTTAGCTTGAGCGAGGCCGACCGACCGTTCGGGATTCAGGCAGAAGTACTCAAGACTGTGGGAAATCTTGTAGTCTTAATGGACGAGCAATTTCTTGTGCATGCCGCAGTGCACAAAGCAGTCCTGAGTTTGCTGCGAGTTTGTGTTGGGGATTTGATTGACGAGATGCCCCAGAGCTCGTCTAAAGCAATGGGGGCGGCCAGCGTGTCTCAAAAGAGTAGCATTGCGAACTATGAGGAAGACTGTACGTGATTGCTTTACACTCCTCGGAACAATTAACTAACCGATTAGTATCTAGTGGTCGACTTACTTTGCACATTATGCAGTCGCATCAGAACATACCAGGAGTTGCTTATGATTTTCTTCCATGACAAACACTGGCTCCAATCTCAGCAAGTACTACACGGTTCTGACGATGAAGGCGACGAAGAAGAGGCGGCCGAAGAGGAGGCGGTGGAAGAGGCAGCGATTCGAACTTCGCGTAGCCTGCTGTCATCAACTCCCCGAGCTCCTTCCCCTTCATCTTCGACATCTACAGTGACTGCATCCGCACCTCAAATTAAGCCCGAATACGAGTTTCTACTGTTTAACTATCTGCTTCGGTTCGTTCATCGCGAGGGCAAAATAGGCGACTTGGCACGTGCTGGTTTACTGTTCCTTCTCGACGTTGCTATGTCTGTGTCAGAGCAACCCAAACCAGCAGACGACCCTGGGACTTCTCGGGTTGACTCTTCCTCTGATGCCGCGCTTGCCCTGGCTGAATACGTTCTAGATGGCGACTTCTCCGACGTACTAGGTGCTGGTCTCGCCGCCGTCTATTCCGTGTTACCTTACAAACTCGAGATCCAACGTGATTATCTTGCCGAGTCTGAAGCACAACATGGCGGGATGCTACTTGGTGGCCGTCATGTCACGTCTGCGGAGGACGAGGCAATCCGGCTTGAACAGGCAGAGGAGCGGGGCCGCGAGCTTAGCATGGGCATCTCAACGAGTCCAGAGTTTCGTGCTCGGCTAGACCATTTTCTCAAAATGGCCGAGTTCATCCAAGACGTGCTGAAGCGGAATGATGCGTCACTGCGTCAATCGCGCGTGGCTGAGGGTGTGGACACGGATATCAACGCGGAAATAAGTCTGGAGCCTTCTGCGCTCGTTGGGAGCGCGATTTCAGATTCTATTCTCCGCGCATTCAAAGCGGTGTTCCTGGAAAACGTGCTCTACCCATCTATCTTGGAGTGTTCGGACGCAGACGGGAGCGCGGTTGCAGTTCTTTCCTACATTGATGCCATGCTTCGGACGCTAAAGAACGGAAGGCTATCCGATACCCTCGTGAAGTATCTTATGAGCGAAGAGGATGTAGAACTCGGACGCTCAGGAGACACTGCTCCACCAGCCAAACGAACGAGCAAGGTTTCTAGACGAAAGAGCAGTGCCATGACTCTGCTAGAACGGGAAGCTCCGCAAAAACATGGTCAACCATACTTCAGCTCTCTTGGTCGTTTTTCTCTCAAAGACCTCCTGTTTTCCAACCTACGCTCCGAATCTCAGCCATCAGCCACCGCGTCGTTGAAACTCCTCCTTTGCCTCCTGCAACAGCACTGCGAGATGTGTACGGACCAACTTCTATCTGTTGTAGGCGACCCTCATGCTACCTCATTCCCCAACCTGGCACTTCTATCCATCTTCGAAGAACCAGACCCTCCTACTCTCGACTCCGATTCGGAAGAAGAATTCATTTATCCTGGAGAGGACGAGGTTACTGCAACGCGGCCAAATACTCCCCCTACATCCAAGCCGCTACTGAATGTGGTACAGGCAGCTACTACATATGCCACGCATGAACGTGAATTGGGGCTATACCTCTCCCTTGTATCGCGTATCAATCCAAGTAACGAGTTGGATGTTTTTAGCACTGGGTACGAGAATTATGTCAAAGACGCGCTGGACTCTTTGCAGTCCGAGACCTGTTACAATCGAGTACTAGATGGCGACGAGACCCACACCAGTTGGAAGCACAGGCTGCAGCCAACTGATTCACTCCTGAAATTACTACTACACGCACTTCGGCATTTCTTCACTCAGACACCCGAATTCAACATCGCGCTCACGGCTGTCCTGGCGACAATCTCTTGTTGTCCAAATCGTTCACTCGCCGGATGGCTGTCTTTTGACGTAGTACCTTCACCTCGGGATCCTATATCCGTTAGAGATCCGGATGATGGCGACGACCGCTCGATCGACTCCACCCTCTCACTCAAACCAGCGCCAACGTCGGTGAACCCCAACGACGAAGAGACACGCCCAATCATTTACGATACATTACTTGGCCTCGCAGCACAACTCGAGCGATATCGTGCCCAGGTCCCAGACCTTGATAGGCACTTGACTGAGCGTCGCCAGGGCCTGTTGTTCTCGGAAAACATCAATGATGCGCTCAGCTTGAGCCTTTCGCTTGATGTGTCCAGCGACCCGGTCCACATACAGCTACCACTTTTAGTGGTACCAGAAACCCCCCAGAGACCGAAAAGCAAGCCGAGTTCGTCATTCATGTCTTTCCTTTCGCCGAAGAAGAACAAATCGCCTAGTTCTACATCCGCTGTATCCCCAACACCACCAGAGCCCAGTCTTTCGCAGAACAGTGGACCCAAGGTGGTTCCTGCCAGTCCATTTGGTGCTCACTATCAAAGTACGTCGGTGGTCGATCTAGAAGGGTTGGCAGCTCCAGAACCGGCCGCTGGACCATGGTCCCCTCAGAAGCGGAAGAATGTTGGGGTCGAAGATGATGTCTTTACCGCATGGAAGGACACAGGGGATAATGAAGAGGAGCAGCCGAAGAAAAAGGAGACCGGGTCTGAGAAACGTGTTACCCTCTCGCAGCTGCTCGATAATACTGTTATATTGGAGGAATTTGTAAAGGAACTAGCGGGAATCATTCAGGCGCGCAGGAGCTTAGGGATCGATGGGGTACGCTTTTTCGATTGACGAAATGTAAATACTTGTACAAATCTGCCGCCTTCGTTGGGTACTCAATCCTTGTTATCCCTTTGTCGTACAGTAATGAAGAGACCTTTCTACATCACGACAAGAGAGCCGCGTATGAGCTTGCAGTACGAAGTGGATGTTGTAAACGATACCTAACACATACCTCAGAATACAGCGTCAACGACGACTTGGGCCAACATTTTTCGACCCCTTTTCGGCCAGGCTGGTTTCGCCAAGCAGCAGGTACCTTGGCGGGTTGTTTGTCTGGAGCTAATTCCCAGCTATATTCACGAACTAAGCTGATGATTGTATGCGAGACAAGAAGATAAGCAAGATTTTGACCAAGACACTGACCAGAAGAGGTCAGAGAGTATGTTGAACCACGAAGCAAACTGCTTACCATGCGAGGTCCCCCGTTAAAAGGAAGAAACGCAAAGGGGTTTGACACATGAACTTTGTCTGACCCCTCTGCAAACCACCGTTCGGGTTTAAACTCTTCCGCATCGTACCCCCATAGATCTGTGCGGCGATGAATGTGCAGAGGAGAGAAGGTGATGGAACAGCGCGGGTACATGTACAGACCGCCAGGGACCTGCGAAAGAACAGACGGCAGAGTGGATGGCTGGTCGGTGGATCGGCGAATGTTGAACGGAACAGGAGGAAAAAGACGGAGTGTTTCGTTAATGGTTGCACGTACTGTTCGTTCGCAAAGCGGGTACATCAGTGCTAGGGTTGCAGTACTGCTATAAATGACATACAGTAGCGCATACCCCTTATTTTGTCCGCTGTGAGCGACTGACCCTCAGGTCCTGTCTCATCGATTTCAGCCTGCAACCGTCGACAGACGTCCGGGTATAAAGCTAGCACATAGGTCACAAAAGTGAGCAAGGATGCAGACTAAAAGAATTCAGCTATGTCTTGCCCTTCTATTGGATTATTGTTACATACTGTGTCCCGTCCAGCGAGCAAAAAGGCCAACAACGTGTCTCGGACCAAGTACGAATCTGAACGCCAAAGACGGTGAGAAATACATACCAAAAAAACCAAATGCGCTACCTTCGGTTTGCGAAACCAAATATTCCAACATGTTTTGAGGGCTTTCTTCTCCGTCCTTTTGTACCTGAGAAGAGTTGGATTTTGCGTCGACTGCGGCATTGACTATGGGCATTATGTATGCGTCAACGACCTGTTTGGGACCTTTCATTCTATCGGAAAACAGTTCAAATAATGGCCAATTGGATCCTCTGCGCAGTTCTAAAGTAAGCGGACGTATGTTAGCGATTCAACCGAAGAGATGCTCACATCCGTATTCGTGTCGAAGCCGCCTTCTGTAGTTCGTTGAAAGCATTCATCAAATTCTCCGAGTCTTTCGTGACTAAATTAGGGGGGACCATTGTGCGAGAGCTTACTCCGAAGAGAAAGTCTAACGTGATTCAATTCTAATTGAAGGAGTATATAAGGATAGAAAACGCACCTGTGATGAAGTCCATTGTGTAGCGACTGAAGACATCCTACGAATGGAGATAATTCAATCGTGCTTAATATGAGTTTGACAGTACCCACCTGTATGTCGAAAGGAGTGTTTCCTGTATAGGATGAATTTAGTAGTGAGGATAACCTAGACGTATGACGTTCAAAATGGGAAGGATCCGCAATCCTATCTCGTTCGAAAAACGGCCTTGCCAAAGTACGATGCTAGGGGAAGGTGATTACTTGTGCATCCGATAAACGTACACGTCACTCACAAACTTCCATATATCTCCATCAGAGTTAAATATACCTGTTCCGAGGAAACCTTCAAGCATATCGTGTAACTTTTCGCCCTTTTCGAATGAATGGAATGAGGTTGCTGTTGAACACAACGTTGACAAAGGCGAGTTAGTGAAACCCTCAGCAGCACAATACGGCTTTACTCACCAACAACGTGTTTTATATTTGAGGGGTCGACTAGATATTTCTGAGTATTCGTTTTGAGTACGCGGTGGCCCAAAACTGACCTGTTACTATCTACAGAATCTATTCCAGCTTGCTTGCGTAGTCGAAAACAATGGAATGCTTTACCTGATGAGCCCACAGAATGTTCATGTCGAATGTCGGCCCATATTGCTTGGCCCATTGATCAAAGATATCTCCACAGTACTCATTTGCCTCATTGCGAGTCTTAATAAAGGCCCTGTTAAGGAGACTGATATGTAGTCAAAAATGCAGACTCAACAATGGCAAGGAGAACATCCAAATTCCCAATCAACCGTCCCTTAATGCGCAGCTTTATCGTAAGCCTTACAGAACGAAATATACCTTGGCAGGCGTACTTTAACCTTGGGGATCAGACTATGGCATCCGAGTTGCTTCATGTGCAATTTGCGGTTACGGGACGATACAGTCGAAGAGAATAGCTCATGAAGTAGTATTGCAATCGGGTAGAATATCCAGGACCAGCCATAGGCAAGTTTATAGACGAATGAACTGGATATTGGGCTGGTTCGTCGAAAAACAAGCAAAATAGCCCAGGTAGTAACAAACGGTACAACGAAAGTCGACAGAATAGAGGAGATTATAAACCGGCTGTGAAGCTTCGCCATCTGGTAGCAGTCCCAGAAGGTGCTCAACGGAATTAGGGAACAACATGGTACTACCGGTAAGCCACGCGGTGCTTTCCGTGGTTTGAACGTGGTCCGGTATGGTATTAGTAACAATTTGAAATTCTGCCATATGGTAGACAACTCCGTGGTGCGGGCCGCGGTGAACCAAATTATACCACAAACTTAATTTATGAGTCATACTGCCATAATAGGAAATCCTTTACTCGCCCAAACGAACCAATCGGGGTTTCGTTTGGGTCTTCAAGAACAGATGCTATACCAAAAGTATTCGGCGTTAGTAGAGTTTTATATCATGATCCCACTGCCGTTTTGGCCAGAACATGCAGGATAGCATATTGTGTGACAGGTGGTTTACCATTAATCGAACCGCAGAACATGCCCACCCAGGATCTAGAGACGGAGTGGAATTCAAGATGTTAACCCCCGGTAATAGCGTGTCTGGGACACAACTCACCTGACGCTGCGAGATATCTCAAAACCAAACACGCCAAGCATGGCCTTGCCTTGAGCCTAGTTGCTCAGTAAAACCACACCCCTCTCATAGAACCACAGCACCTCTATGTCCGTATTCATGCAGACATCAATTACGCCGCAATCTAACCACAGTATGATTTCATGTGACTTCAAAAGCATGTCTGGTCAGCAATTCTTGGGCTATATGCGCCTAAAAGATAAATGGTTGACCACAGCGATGGGGTACATATCACCTGGTAACAATGATTAAAGTCAGGCGACCTCGGCCACACCAGCATTGCGCGCCAGGATTGGTGGAATGACGATGAGTAAGCCAAGTGGCACTCCGTGGTCGCGCTCGGTATTCCTCCGCGGAGTCAGCTACCAGATGGTAAATTTCAAATTTAGCCATACCATTTGCCACGTTGTACCAGATTCCTTCCGTGGTATAACCACAGGATTACCGGAATATTGCGTACCATGTTGTTCCCTAAACGGAATGACAACAAGACCCTTTGGTCATGTGACTACTAGATGAAGGGTGACGTGGCTACGGGGTGGCTATTCACTCAAGTTCAAAGCATTTGATGACATTCAAGAGCAAAGCTACAGTAGTATAAAAAATCACGGAACATCCCGTTATTAAGGCTTAGATGGATTACTAGATGTCGCTGGTTAGTTTGAGACCTTGTCGATCAAGACTATTTACTATTGACTCAATTTCAAGATTGATTTAGGTGGTCTCAATCAAATCTTTGCTTATCGTTTTACTGCGGCCAGTTCAACTCAGTAGACCGACACACGATGAGTCCACCGGCGCTCTCGCACCAGGCAGGCCCTCGATCAAGCTCTGGCCCGGCCACAAACTCGCCAGCCCAGCTCTGCGTCGACCGTCACTTCAGCGCAGCCCACCGAGGTGAACGCATGACAGACTCGCTGGTGGGTCTGACGGTCAGTAGGCTGCCGCTGCGGCAATCAAGAGTCCCCGGCCAGTCGACCGACCCAGCGCTGGTTCGCCGGTCACTTAGGCAGCCCACTCAGAATAGAGTGAACGCGTGACTCGCAGCTATCAGGCTGTTCAGCGATTGGCCGGCTCCTGACGCTTTGAGCAAGCCGAATCCCCAGTCCGACGCAGCGACGGTCACGATAGGCAGTGTGCAGTACTAGGTACGTGTACACGCAGGACGCGTGCTGGTGGACTGGGACTGGAGGGCGAGCGGTGCACTGACTAACTCGAGTGCTGGGCAGGTAGGTCAGTAGAGGGTGACAGGAATTTGAGGAAATTGCGTACCAACAAACGAAATTCTAGCATTGGATACGCGGGTCTAAGTAGAGAATTGCCGATGGTACAAGTGACCTCGAAGCTGATAGGGGTGGTATCAGCTGGAGGTCGGGGTCAAGCTAGAGAAAGCCTATACATACGCGGTTCTTAGTGGCAAGTGTGGGTAGGACAAAGCGAGGGTTGAATAGGGGCATACATGGCTGACAATGTAGAGCAGTGGAGGAGCGAGCTAGGCTTCAAGGAGCTCAAACCTTGAGGGTGATAGGAAGAAGAGGAACGAAGAGCTCTCATTCCCCCCACGCGGCGTTATATAGCCTTGACCGGAGCTCAGGAGGCGACCACGGACGTGCTTCGCCTGTGCAAAATCCCTCAGCGGACGGCCGGCGGCAGCGCCGATGTATTGACGGGACCGTCTTTTCAACCAATCCCGCCCTCGTGACTTCTGGATTTGTAGAACTAATGACCCGGTATAACCCCTATTGCGTCTAGACGTTCACATGGCCGTGAGGATATGATGACAATTGGCTGTACATGCAATATTGCATGTTCAAGGGGGATCAGCGCTGAGAGTTAGCTATATGCGTGCAGATCCGAGCCTTATTAAGTCCAAGCTGCGACGAACCACGCTGGATTAACGCCTCAGGCCGATTTTTTCAGAAATCAAGTTCATAGCTAAGCTAAATCATAGTCGAGGAAATCACAAGAGACAACAGACGAGAATAAGAACACATCCTACAAAGGCGCTCAACTCCCCCAAAATCAATCTCATCACCAACAACAAAAGCCCAGACTATGTCCAAGAAAAAGCCCCAGGCCAAACGGATTAAAATAGCAAGGTTCCAATACACACAGCGTCACAAAGCACATAAACAGACGTTAACAGTCCAAGTAAAAAAGAGAGCGAGCTCATGACTAAGAAATTGTCAACGGCTCCACCCCTCCAGTAGAGGAATGGAATCCTCATGTCAATTATGTCGGCTAGGTATAGCCTTAACGTCGTCATCAGAGCTCTTGCCTATGTCTGGGTTCATGTATGACTCGACTCGATATTGCTTCGGAAGGAGTGCAAGTCCAACAACGTACGCGGCTCCGAGGACCTTAGGAAAAGAATAAACCATCAGTATGTAGGCGAGCTTAAGATTACAATAACACATACAGCAACCCAAATGATCCAGAAGATCCGCACACCCTCCGATGGCTGGTCACGTCCGGTGACATAGGACCACTCATAGTTGAAGCCGAGCCAGACTTGGTACAGCCCCAACGAGATCAAGGCCAGCCCAACGATTGCGTGGCCGTAGTTCTGAATTGGGCGTCTCTTGCGGTTCGGGGATTTGACGATATGGATGATAAATCCGTATAGTGCCTGACAGATGTATAAGATGAACAAGATGAGGCCGATGACCTATGGGGCAAGCGGTGAACAAAGGGTCTCGGGGATGTACAGTCGGCTACTCACCATGTGCTTATCATCAAAGTGTGCCCCTTTAGAATCCGCAACCACGCTCACGCCCAGCGCAAACCCGGCAACAATGAACGGGCCCGCCAACCCAGCTTGCACAATCCAATGGGTCTTGAACCAGCGAGGCCACCAAATACGCAAGAACCGAGCCTGAAGCACTCCAATTGGGAGGAAGAAACAGAAACCTAGAGCACTGAGAATTCCATGCGCAAGAATCTTCTTCTCAGCAAGAGTATACGGGATAGATGCGAACGGATCGTTGCTGCTTCCACTAGTCTGTGTAGGAAGTGGGAGAACAGAAGTTGCGCTTGATCCCCCAGTCGCTGTACCAGATGCTGTGGCCGGGGCAGAGGTGGAAGGTACGTCTGGCACGGTTTGCGTCAAATCAAGGGTGAATTGTCCAGTAACCGCATGCTGAACGAGTCTAGCTGCAGGATCATTGCTGCTTGGACGTGTCCTGCCCAAAGCGTATATCATATTCTGGGAAGTTTGACCAGAACTCTGAAACATAATGTGAGTGGCGATGTCTTGGCGCAAAATGTTCCACGCACTTGTTGCACAAAGGACAAGGTAACGGCGCCGCCAGTCAACGAGCTCAAATCAGTCCGAAGGGTGGCGACTGCCGCAGGATTAGCCACGACCTGAGGCTCTGCATGGGCTATTGGGGTGCAGTTTAGTTTCACGCTGGAGAAGTGGGACATTTCTCATACCAGTAGCTTGACGCTGGCGAAGAAAATATCAGTAAATAGGTGGTATAAGATAAAGAAAATGTACAAACTTGAGACAGCGTAATCGAACCATCCGCATTGGGCCATAGAATTACCATGGGGGACCCAATCATGCTCTGCCCAAATCCACTTTGTTGCACCTTATCAGTGACGTCAGTCGCACCCCCGAGACGCAACACTCACACTGCCATCCAACCCAAGCCGCTGAATTGCACGGTCGTATTCAGCGTGTCTAAAATAGCACACCAGGGCGGTCAAAGACTATTTATAGCGATGCCAGCAACAAATGCGACATACAAATGGTTTGAGCGCCGCTGATTGTTGCCGTTGTGCAAACCAGCTGAATGAATAGGGTTTGATGAAAATTCCTCGAGCCAACAAACGAAACACGAACCGTGCCGCAGAAAGAATCCCCATTGGCAGCCAGCGCAGTTGGACTCGTCGTAAGTGCAAGTAAGCCCAAGGTCGAAAGCAGCCTTGAGATTCGAGGGCGCCACATTGCGAGAGATCTCGATGTTCCTGTCCCTGTTCGCTATGTCTCGCGGTGGTTATATACGTGCAAGTGTTCGGCGTCGGCACAAAGAGATGAGCTAAACATAGGTGAAAATGAGAGAGGCCAAGTGTGAGCAAACTGGAACGATGTGAGTGAATGGAACGGGCTAAGCTTGCCGCGAGCCGCAGCAACGTACCAGCTAGGTCCTCCAATGGTAGATGCTTGCGCCCGATCCACACAGCCTAGGAGAGCTAAAAGTGTCAGAGGCTGATCCATTGCAGTGCAAAATGACGATTGGGGTCTCACGAGTTGCAGAGTATCTGGCTTGGGGCGTCGCAGGAGAGCCCTGGTGGTGGAAGGTAGCAGGTGCAGGTGCAGTATATCTCCCATGCGGCGTTCCAATGTTACGTTCTATGCCAAGCGGCCGAAGGCCAGGCTGACCCAGGAACGTTGCAAATCGTGCTCCATGATCGAGTTGTTATCACGTGTACGCAGGGAAATGATTGTCTCGTCAATCCGCAGCCCTTCATTGGCCGATGATTGGTTCATCGCGTCCTTCTGTCTATCACTTGGCGGAAGACACATCCAATGCTATACAGGTATGCTCTTGGTATCAAGACATTCTATGTTGATACTTCTGCCGAGTGGCGGCGCTTAACAGTTCTCTCAGATGATATTTCAAAATTCAAGTATCGAATTGGCAGTCAAGTAAGCACCATTTATCAACAAGTTGAAGCGTGCCGTTTACTCGAAGATCCAAGTCGCCTTGTCGTCGGTGTACTGGACGATGCCCTCGGGGAACCAGCTGTAGTAGTCGGGAATTAATTAGCTCTAATTGAACCATACCAAAGATGCATATGACTCACAGCGCGATCTCCTTCTCAGCACTCTCGACAGCGTCGCTACCGTGGCAGATGTTGCGGCCGACAGCGAGCGCATAGTCACCACGGATGGTTCCTAAAACCAAAACCATCAGCAAAGCTCAGATACATCAGATCCTCCGTGCTCACCCGGGTTGCTCGCAAGAGGATTGGTCGCGCCGAGCATGGCACGGCCGGTCTTGACGGCATCGAGACCCTCGATGACGATCGCGACGACTGGGCCAGAGGCCATGTACTTGATCAGGCCGGGGAAGAAGGGCTTGCCCTTGAGGTCAGCGTAGTCTGTCATACAAAAGTTAGATCCAGGCAATGAGAAGAAATAGACAGCGCGTACGCTTCTCGAGGTGCTCTTTGGTCGCATGAACGAGCTTGAGCGCGACGATTTTGAATCCACGCTTCTCGAAGCGAGAGAGGATCTCGCCGACGAGGGCGCGCTGGACGCCGTCGGGCTTGATCATGATATAGGAGCGCTCAGTGTTTCCCATTCTGTTCGTCAAAAAAGTTATCGATCAGCAACCGCGATGGAGACGCGACGCGACGCGTTAGAGATGAATTAACACTAACGTGAGTAAAGGTGGTGGGGGTCGTAAAAGGTCTAAAGGTCGTGTAGGAAGAGGCTGAGGATGCCGGGTGGTGAAGAAGAAAAAGACGAGTAGAGAGGTGAAGAACGAGACGATGAAATCGCGCCGCGTTATATGCGGCAAGCGGTCGAGGGCATGGCCGCGCATGGATGATTTCAGAACCGCTCCGATCGATGCGATCGCGATGTGAACCTCAGCAACCGCCTAGCGCTAAGATTGACTCTGGACTTCAGAGCACGAAGAACGACGAGACGGACAAAGGCTTTACATACGCCTTGCGTACTGCTATATAGAAATAAAGGAACGTGCGAGGCACGGACTTCGCCACTAGCTCGTGATGTGCGCGATAACGAGCCGTTCGATGATAGACGTACAACACTACATGCATCCATTATGTACATCCGCCTTTCACCATGGGTGAGTCTCGCCAGTGTAATCCCAGAATTCTCCAGTGTTTGTCATGTTCAGGCGATCGATGACCTTGAGCATCCCACTCACGCTATCTTCGGGGGTAACCGGTGCATCCTCTCCACCCATGTCGGTCTGGAATGGGGTACACACGTTGGCGACATGCCCAATGTGGCTGAAAATAAAACAGACGCACCTGGACCCAGCCAGGGTGCAAAAGGCCAACAGCTATCTTCGAAGGCTTCAGCTCGTACGCGAACTTACGTCCCATCATGTTCAAGCCAGCCTGTGAAGGACGGAACGTGAGCTTCGGTGTGGATGTATGCTGGATCAACTATGTACTTTACTAATAGAATATGCTGAACCACGCGCGTCGTTTACTATCTCCAGGGAGCCACGCTGTGAGCTGAGGAAAATGAGCTTGGATGCTGGATCATTTCCAGCAGCTGCATCATCCTTGAGGAGAGGCACAAACGCCTGGCAAATACGTAAAGGGCCTAGGATATTGTTATCGAGTACGCTGGCAGTCCCCTTAGTATCACTGCAATGACCATGATCTATGAGATCAATGCGAGCAGAATGGCAAATGATCTCACAGGCTGAGCAAAGGGCCTTTATTCCCATTGACTCCCGCATTTATTATCAATACGTCAATAACGCTTAGCTTAGCCTTGGCATCTTCGGCAGCTTCCTGTCATGGTGAGTTATCCCGGATGTTCGAGCGCATGTATCAGTATAAACACGAACAAAAGTTACTTGATTCGCCAGACCTTGCAGCTTTGTGCGTCGCTCATGTCCAGGCGAGCGAGATGAAGTCTCGTCGAGTTATAGGGATCAGACGACAACGCTTGAAGCTGGTCGATCTTATTTGGATCACGATATGTCGCAACGATTCGATTGCTAGTATTCTGCAACTAGAGGACAAAATACCCGTTATACGAGCTTAGTTACTCTTAGGAGAGCGTGCGTACCAATTGTCTAACAAACTCGAGACCAATACCCCTATTGGCGCCAACTACCATATATCGGATGATAGACATTCCTACAGAGATTTTACGACGCAAAAATCAAGAAGGTGGTCGTGATGAGTCGGAGGAAGGGAAGAGATGAGTCGGCGGCATGCGTCAGACGCTGACAAACACATGGATCGTCGGCGTGGTTCAGAGCGAGGGTGCTATTTGAATTAACCCAGTTATGCAAGCTTTGAGAAGAAAGCAGAATGTATGCGGCGTTTTGGGATGGCAAAGTAACCTACTTCAGCAAAGCTGTTTTTTGACCGAGATCCAATCTATTTCCTCAGTAAAACCCGATGGTTGTCTTCATTATTCTCGGCACGTCCCCTGATTCTCGAGCTTCATAATCCAACCATTATGGTTGTTCTAAACGGTGTCGTAGTATCTTGCTGTGGCGGCTCGGGCTAATTACTGACAACTAAATAGAACAAAATGAGCGCGTGAAGTAAAGCCTGACGTCAACTCATCGGTTTCAGTTAACCTTAGCTCCAAAGTAATAGTATTGAATCCGTCGTTGTCCCCCAGTTCTTCAAGTCCACTCTCTTTACAGAGCCGTCAATACAAAAACGTTATCAAATTTAAAAACATACCTCTAGGTGCTTGCCCATGACAGCCCACCTCCGGAAACCGCGATAGTAAATGTGTATCACACAATGAGATTCATTCCTGGATATTGATATACTGATTAGTAAGGACGCTCGTTGGCAGAACGTTGCATGGGTGAGGAACAACCGATAAAGGCTCACATGCTCGCTTTTACAGCCTCCTTCTCATCTGTAATATCCTTCAATCCCCCATGCTCTTTGTCCCGTATGTCGCGTACTTAGGCTATCCTGAGGTCTATGTTAGGTTCTCTGGCCAAATGAGATGGGGTCAAATAGTGCGCGCCGTGCTTTGGATTACTTTACATTCTTCTCGAGTAGCCCAGGCATATCTTCTCCATCCCGCTATATGCGCGTAATAACGTAATTTTCTGTGATAGACGTACAAAACTTATATTTATACGTACATCATTCACCACGGGTGGGTCTCGCCAGTGTAATCCCAGAACCCTCCCGTATTCGTCGCATCCAACCGATCTATGACCTTGAGCATCCCGCTCACGCTATCTTTGGGGGTGACTGGCGCATTCTCTCCACCCATGTCGGTCTAGAGAGAGCGATACACGTTGGCGACACGTCAGGTATGGTTGAAACCTAGATAAACGCACCTGGACCCAGCCAGGGTGCAAAAGACCTACTGCTATCTTTGAAGGCTCCAACTCGTACGCGAACTTACGTCCCATCATGTTCAAGCCAGCCTGTTCAAAGACGAAGCGTGAGCTGTGGTGCAGCTACATGCTGCGTTGGTGACGTACTTTACTCATAGAATATGCTGGATCATTCCCGTGGTTTGCTAACTTCAGGGAGCTCATGTCTGAGCTGAGGAGAAGGAGCTTTGATACTGCGTCGTTTCCGGCAGATGTATCGTTTTTGAGCAGAGGTACAAACGCCTGGCAAATACGCAAGGGGCCGAGGATGTTGTTATCGAGTATGCTAGTCAGCTCTTTAGGGTCTCTGTGATGACCGCAATATGAGATCAGAGCGTGCAAGATAACAAGTGATCTCACAAGTTGAGCAAGGGACCTTTAACATAAACTCCCGCATTTACTATTAACACATCGATAACACCGTGTTTGGCCTTGACGTCTTCGGCGACTTCCTGTTACAGTCAGCCGGAAGTGCGTATATTAGTATACATGCGATCGAAGATGCTGGATATGCATACCTTGCAGCTTTGTGCATCGTTCATATCAAGGCGGGCAAGATGAAGCCTCCCCGCGTTGTCCAGATCAGACAACAGCACCTGAAGCTGGTCGATCTTGTTTGGATCACGGTATGTTGCAACAATATGGTTACTATTGTTTTGTAACTGCAGACCAAAATGCTTATTGTAGATACTTGGTTATCCTTAGAAAGGTGTGCGTACCAACTGTCTAACGAACTCGAGGCCAATACCTCTATTGGCGCCAACTACCATGTATCGGGTGACAGACATTCCTGCAGAAAACAGAACTCGGGTTGGGCAACGCAAAAACCAACGAAGCGGTCGTGGTGACTCGGATAGAGGGAGATGATGGCGGAGATATTTCAGTACCACCAGAGGGAGAGAGATGAATGGCGCTGACAAACGCGTAAGCTGATTCAGAGTGGAAGACCCCTAACGTGGTCAAGGTAATTAAATATGTGCTTTGCATGGAGTGTCATTTGAATTACGTGTTAGGATGCGGGCTTTGTGGAGAGAGTGGAAACGTATGCGATATTTTGCAGGGACAAAGCAAGCTACCCCTTCAAATCTGTTTGTGGACAGCGTCCCAGCCTAACTTGCATAGTAAAGGCTAAACTACCAGGCATCTAGTCGTCAGACCGATAATCTTCGTCACTATCTTCGGCGCGTCCCCTGATTCTTGAGTTCGATGACCCAACCATGCCAGATGTTCCAAACGGCGTGGTAATCTTTTGTCGTGGTGCCTCAGGTTTATCGATCACACCTAGAGAGTATAAGGTCAGCACACGAAGCCCTAAAGACCGAGACCAACTCACCACTTTGAGTTAACCTCAGTTCCAATGTAGCAGTCTTGAACCCATCGTCATTTCCCAGGTCTTCGAAGCCAATGATCCTACAAAGCCGTCAATACAAGAAGCTCAACCGAAAGCGTGATTCATCCTCACTTATCCTTAGAGACTCCCCGAACGAAGCAAATTACGCAAGGCAACACCTTAATATTGAGCTTCTCCACCAGCCATGGTACGTTCTCCACAAATACTCTAACAAATCGCGTCCGGAAATGGCGAGGAGCAAGTAGCTGTTCATCCCCGCCTGTTATAAATAACAAGAAGTCTAGGGATGAGTTCAAGGACGTACCTCCAAATGCTTGTCCATAATAGCGCATCTCCGAAAATCACGGTGATAAAAATGAATCACACAACGAGATTCATTCCTACAACATCATGAGATAATTAATATCAAATCTTACGAAAGAACTAATGTGGGAGATGCAACAAGTGAAAACTCACGCACTCGTCTTCACGACCTCTTTCTCGTCCGTAATTTCTGTAACCCGCCCATGTTCATTTTCTCGCATGTCTCGTACTTGGGCTATCCTGGGATCTATGTTAGTTGAATTCATTGGTGAGATGAGATGGAGTAATACGCACTGTGATTTGAGTTCCTCCATGCGCTTCTCGCGTAACCCAGACATGTCAAACTCGTCTTTTTCTAGCTCCTCAAACAGCTTGTCGTCGTCTTCATCATCCGATGGTCCATCGTCGACCTCCTTCCTACTTCCAGTAGACGCGTCATACGCGCCGGACGTGTGTAGACGTGAGGCTAGCTCGGACACCTTCTCATCGACCTCTGGTGTAGGAGGGCGGAGACTACCGGGCAAATGTAATATTAGAATTCATATCATAATATCGTCGAAAATACCTCACAGATCATCGTTGTCGGAGTTTCCCATTGTATGAAGAGCGAAAAGTCAGTGGTGGAAGTAGAGACAGAGCCTCGAGGATCTGGAGACAGCTCAATGTCACATGATCAGGACCCTGCTATGTTGGAGTACATTAATTTAGCGAAGATATCTTTCGGTCGATCACCACCAACAGCCGCTATGTCTGCCCATCTTGCTACATACGATGAACGGGTCAAAAACTTTGAGAATCCTACGGCTCGCAGGATGCTTGAAATTATGGTTAGGAAGAAGACTAATCTGTGCGTGAGTGTGGATGTTACGACCAAGGCGAGTCTTTTGAGGATCGTCGATGCGGCTGGGCCGAGCGTGTGTGTGGTCAAGGTGAGTTGACACATACCGTATATGCTTGATTCAGTTTTATACCTTTCCATGGGTAGACGCACATCGACATTGTAGAAGATTTCGACCAAGACCTCGTCGAGAAGCTCCAACAGCTCTCCGACAAACACGACTTTCTCATCTTCGAAGACCGCAAATTCGCAGATATCGGTTCGTCCTTCCTCTTTCCCCTTCGTCTCTTACTTTCCTATCCATTACTTACACCTAATTCCCTTATAGGCAACACAGTAACGCTCCAATACGCCCGCGGAATCCACCACATCGCCTCCTGGTCGCACCTCACAAACGCCCATATCGTCGCCGGCCCAGGAACAATCACAGGTCTCGCCGCCGCCGGCCAACCCCTCGGCCGCGCCCTCCTCCTCCTCGCCGAAATGTCCTCCGCAGGCGCACTCACCACCGGCTCCTACACATCCACAGCTGTCTCTATGGCCCGCGCGAATCGAGGGTTCGTGGTGGGGTATATTGCGATGAGTAGGAAGAGTGTTGCGAGCGAGGAGGACTTTTTGATTTTGACGCCTGGGGTGGGGTTGGATATGAAGGGTGATGGGATGGGGCAGCAGTATAGGACGCCGAGGGAGGTTGTGTTGGATTCGGGGTGTGATGTGATTATTGTTGGGAGGGGGATATATGGAAAAGGCGAGGGGAACGACGATGAGTCGATTAAGAGGGAGTCAGAGAGGTATAGGAAGGAGGGATGGGAGGCGTACGAGGCGAGGTGCAAGAGTTAAATAACGCATGTATTCAAAAATGAAATGAAGACGTCTTTACAACCTATATTAATTATACATGTACGTATACTCTCAGTCTTGTTGGAGCTCACTCGTCTCCTGGAGTCTTATACCGCCTCAACGCCCTCTCCCTCGCATCCTTATGCACAACCAGCGGCTCCGGATAGCCCAGCTTCTTGAATTCAGCCGTGCTCAAATGCGAAAAGGGATCGTACAACGCTTTGCCCTTGAGGCCTTTCAGCTCTGGCACAAAGTACCTAATATAGTCTCCTGAAAAGCATTCGAGATTCAGCCCCACTCGCATTAAAAGGTGAAGGAAGGAAGCTTACCACTGGGATCTGCTTTCTCGCTCTGCGCATATGGGTTGAAAATCCTAAAGTACGGCTGAGGATCTACTCCCGTCGACGCACTCCATTGCCATCCACCATTATTGTTTGCCAAGTCGCCGTCGATAAACTGCAGCATGAAATGCTATCCAGTCAAAGCAATCAGCACACGCTCGAGGGAATAGATGGTAATGGAAAGTTACCCTTTCGCCGAGTCTCCAGTCTAGCATCAAGTCTTTGGTAAGGTACATTGCTGCTATCATCCGGCACCTGTTGTGCATCCACCCTTGGGTGTTTGCTTGACGCATTGCCTACTCGTGCCACGTTAGTCAGATCGAATGCAGATAAAGAGGTTGGACGTACAGCATCGACAATAGGAACCCCCGTCTTCCCCTCTTTCCAAGCTTTCAAATGAGCAGCATTTGTCTCCCATTTGACATCCGCGTACTTCTCATGGAACGGTCGACCCTACATAACACTCAAATCAGCATGCATCTAATACAACGCAATAAACCAGTTCAAACCATTGAAACACGCGGAAAAGCAGCCAGAACATGCGTATAAAAATCCCTCCACGCTACCACCAAACCCACCAGTCAGCCCATCCAACCCACACAAAGAGAATATATGCACACGCACCAACTTCTGAAACCCACACCCCAGGCCCACTAGTCTTACTCGCATCGACTTTCCTAATCCCAGCAAACGCCATCGCAGCCCTCACACACGCCCGCGCCGAAATCACCCCGCTCGACAAGTACGGACTCATCCGGCTCGTCGAGTCTTTATCAGCTTCGTTTCGATCGCTCATGTATTCTTTGATCCGGCTCTTTGTTGAAGAGGTTTCAGCGCCCTCGGAGAGAGGGGAGGCATCTGCGAGTTGGGATTCACGGGCTTTAGTTTGGAGGAAACGTTGGAGGACGTCGCGGGCGGCTTGGGCGCCGGCGGGATAAAGTGTGATCATGTGTTCGCGATCGGGACATTCGAAGCCTGTGAGGAAAGTTAGAACGAGCGAGTAGGAGTTGTGGGAGAGGGGACCTGCCTGGTACGGACTCCGGGACAGGTGTACCAAAAATGTCGCCGAATTTCGGGTGGTTCCGAATGGATGTAGCGTTAGCGGCGGGTGCTGGAGACTCGTCAAGCCGTGAGGGATCCTTGTCCAGGGTCGCAACCCAGTCTAAGATACAGAATCAGCACGAGACCTCATACTAACTAAGACTAACCTACTTTTCAACCAAGGCGAATAAACCTATAGTTCCCTAGTTCAGCGCCACTCCACACAGTCAATGCAACCCACATACCGCATACTGTTTCCCCTGCTGTGTAGCCAAAGCTCCAGGCTCGACCACACACCTATCCGAAAAGAACTCGGCCCTGATATTTCCCAACGACGCCAAATGGATGATCCTCAAATCCCTGCGGAGCTCATCAACCTCGTACTCGATATTCGCGTACAGTCGAGTCGCGCCCCACTTGCGAGCGAGCTTGATGACTTCGTCTGGGAGCGTTTTGCGTGGGGTGTGGGAGGCCGTGTGGAGCGGGATGTTGAGCGCTGCCAGTTCTTCCTGTGATTGACAGACGTAAGGTGGGAGCTATGTGACAGAGGTGTCAACGGACCTTTAGGAGTGCCAGATTGCGGAGACAAAAGTCGATTCTGCGGGTACTTCGATCATGGGAAACGTAATCGTCTGGGCTCAACATGAAGAGCGCGATCAGGGGGACACCGAGGTCTTGGGCGACGTTGGACGCTGCGGAGAGCGCTCGGTTGTCGGCCACTGCAAATCAGAGTTGAAACACATCGGGAACTGCGACCATTACCACGAAACTTACCTCGCATGTCTTGCATACGCATCCAGTAGACAACGCAGTCTCCTGTTTGGACGGTGCGCAAGTCGTGTTTGTGTTGTGCTATGGCGTTTTGGAGTAGGCCTAGTGGCGGATCGTCGTCGACGCGAGCTGCATTTTCGGCAGTAGCAATTTTTCCATGGACTTGTTGGATGAAAGCGGGCTCGTCGTCTACTCCAGTGCTAGTTGGTGGCTTGACATCGTCCCCGTCTGTTTTTATTTCTTTTTTCGCAAAGTCGTTTAGAGTTCGCTGTTTTTTCGTCGTTGACGGCCCAGCAGCAGCAGACCGAGTTCGTTTGTTGGCCATAGAAGCAAGAGTGCGCAGAGAGAGAGGCGAGCGTTGGCAGAGGGCGACGTGGAGGGAGGTGCCGAACATGCAACAGGTGCTGTCTGAATCGGACAGGCTTTGCTCGATGGATGACGTCACGGAGACAGTCGATCGAACCTAAAAGCGCGCGCTTAGCTGCATCGAGCACCGCCACTCGCTTGATGTGTCATCTGTGTCATCGGGCGAGTGTCCCGAGATGAGGCCGCGTCTTGGCCAGCCCTCGACAGCTGACAAACAGCCTGCGTGAGAGAACCTCGGAGAGCGACAGAAGATGTACGGAACCGGTCTGGATTGTGTCAAATAAACCCCGCCATTGTGACGGCCCGTTCGGTCCGAGACACCGGATCCAGTTTATCGCTGGAAATGCCAGTCGTTCAACCAAACCCAGATTGAGCTCAGGTTATTTGGCGCGTACAGGAGGCCCAAATGCCTAGCCATCACCTGAGCTTACATGCGATGTATGCGTGCACGCGAAACTCCCACGAACCCACAACTAGCCCCTATGAAGTCCATGAAATGGTTATTGTACTCAATGTACATATTGTATATTCGGGCAGCTGGCCGCGACTGAGATGGGTGACGGGCGTGGCCACCGCAACGACGCGATCGCTCGGATTCTTTTTTCAGATTTGGCCACCTTCCGGAGGATCGATTTCGGCCGTTGAATTCCCACGCCTTGCGACCCATATCCAGAATCCTTCCCACTGCCGGATTCAGCCTGGCGTGTTGTCTATAATACCCCAGCAACTGCTCTGACTCTCCCACATCCCCCATCTTCTGCTGTCGTCGTGAGTGACTGGCTACCCTGTCTCCAACTTCCACCTGAAGCTAATCGTTGTATGCGCAGATGTCGTCCTTCCAGCCCGCCGATTCTGATGCTATCGCCGTCAACACCATCCGCACCCTTGCGGTCGACATTGTCTCCAAGTCCAACTCGGGTCACCCTGGTGCACCCATGGGCATGGCCCCCGTCTCCCATGTCCTTTTCACCCGTTTCTTCAACGCGAACCCCAAAAACCCCAAGTGGTTCAACCGCGACCGATTCGTGCTCTCCAACGGCCACGCGTAGGTCTACTCGGATGGAACGCGATCGTTGTGTCTGACATTTCGTTCTAGTTGCGCCCTCCAGTACACTCTCCTCCATCTATTGGGATACAAGGTCACCATCGATGACTTGAAGAGCTTCCGTCAGCTCGGCAGCATCACCCCTGGTCACCCCGAGGCTGGTGTTACCGACGGTATCGAGGTCACCACTGGTCCTCTCGGACAGGGTATCGCCAACGCTGTCGGTCTTGCCATCGCCCAGGCCCACTTTGCCGCCGGTTATAACAAGCCTGGCTTTGAGCTCGTCAACAACCACACCTATGTCTTCCTCGGTGATGGTTGCCTGATGGAGGGTGTCTCCTCCGAGGCCTCTTCCCTCGCTGGCCATCTCCAGCTCGGAAACCTCATCGCCATCTACGATGACAACCGTAAGTCGTCCTTTACTTCAAATCGCGTCACGACTGACGCGTCTTGCAGATATCTCCATTGACGGCAGCACCAACGTTGCCTTCACCGAAGACGTCGTCAAGCGTTACGAGTCGTACGACTGGGAGGTTCTCGTCGTCGAGAACGGCGACGAGTAAGTCTACTTTCCCACGGATCCTTGCAGATCATTCTGCATCCGGGGACGCGATGCAACCCTGGACCCAATTTGGGTTTGACGAACGGCTTCTAATTGCTTGCTTGTTTAGTGACCTTGCTGCTATCCACGACGCGATTGCCACTGCGAAAAAGTCCAAAACCAAGCCTACGCTCATCAAGCTCCGCACTACCATCGGTTACGGCTCCAAGCTCCAGGGCACCCACGGTGTTCACGGTGCTCGTAAGTAGTTTGATCGTTTCGACTTTTGCACTTTTTTGACTTGGGCAACAGCTCTCAAGGCCGACGATGCCGCCAACGTCAAGTCCAAGTTTGGCTTCGACCCCAAGGGTCAGTTCGTTGTCCCTGATGAGACCAAGGCTGCGTACGCCAAGGTCGGCGAGCGTGGTGCTGCCCTCGAGGCCGAGTGGGAGAAGCTTTTCTCCTCGTACGGGGAGAAATACCCCGAGGAACACGCCGAGCTCTGCCGCCGCATTGCTGGCGATCTCCCGCCAGGCTGGGAGCAGAAGCTCCCCGTCTACAAGGTCGGCGACCCAGCGATCGCGTCGCGTTCGCTCTCCGAAAAGGTCCTCCAGGCCATCTCTGGCACCGTTGTTGAGCTCGTTGGTGGATCTGCGGATTTGACTGGGTCCAACTTGACCCGTGTCAAGGAGGCGGTTGACTTCCAGCCCGAGAGCACTGGTCTTGGACATTACTCTGGACGATATATCCGCTATGGTGTGCGTGAGCATGCTATGGGTGCGATCATGAACGGTCTTGCGGCGTATGGTGGAATCATTCCTTTCGGTGGTACTTTCTTGGTGCGTTCACTCCAGGGGTTTGGATGAATATGTACTAACTTTGGCCACAGAACTTTGTCAGCTACGCTGCTGGTGCCGTCCGTCTGTCTGCGCTCAGCCACCACCAGGTCATCTGGGTCGCCACCCACGACTCGATCGGTCTTGGTGAGGACGGCCCCACCCATCAGCCGATCGAGACCGCGATTCACCTACGTGCGATCCCCAACCTCGCGTTCTGGCGCCCGGCCGACGGCAACGAGTGCAGCGCCGCCTACCTCGTCGCGCTCAAGTCCAAAAAGACTCCCTCCGTTCTCTCGCTCTCTCGCCAAAACTTGCCCCAGCTCGAGAACTCGACGATCGAGCACGCTGTCAAGGGTGGATACGTTCTGCACGAGGTTGAGAATGAGGACTTGACGATCGTGTCGACTGGGTCTGAGGTCCCGATTGCGGTCGAGGCTGCTTCGTTGCTTGAGAAGGAGGGAATCAAGACCCGCGTGGTATCGTTGCCGTGCTGGGAGGTATTTGATGCTCAGCCTGAGGAGTACAGGCTCAGCGTTTTGCGCAGCGGTGCCCCGATTCTGTCGGTTGAGGCTTACACGGTGAGTATCCCGGTATAAGTTTGAAAGAGTTGGCGCTGATGCCTGAGGGATGTAGACCACTGGCTGGCAAAAGTACAGCCACGAGCAGCTTGGTCTCCCTGCGTGGGGTGCGTCTGGACCGTACCAGAAAGTTTACGAGTCCTTCGGTCTCACTGGAACCAGTACGTCCCCACCTTCTCCCACACAACTCATACTAACTTATTGTTTCAGACATTGCGAGCCTCGGAAAGAAGACCGTCGAGTTCTACAAGAAGAAGGGCGGCAAGGTCGAATCTCCCCTGCTCAAGGCGTTCTGAGCGCGCTTTGTAGACTTGTTGCCTCTTTCCGCGTCTGTTTAATATTCTCGCTTTGTATCAGCATTTGGTGGTGACATGATTATAGTAAAATAACATCAATGAAGACAGTCAATTAGACATTTTTGACATCTGTGGGCGTTTGGAGGTTGTGCTTGACGACGATATGGTTTTGAAGAATCTTGCTCCGAGGGCTATTACGCCTCAGACGAATGTCTATGGATATATTTCTGAGATAACGCCTATTCTTCCTGGACTGTACCTCTCTTCCCTTGTGGCCGCGCGCAATCCTGCCACGCTCGCAGACCTAGGAATCACACACATAGTCACGATTCTTGATTTTCCCGTGTCCTTCTCACCATGGACCGGCCACCGACTCGTCTTGAACCTTTCAGACGGGACAGATTCGGACCTCCTATCCCGTCTCGACGAATGCGTGGATTTCACCCAAGGAGGGATTGAAGGGGGTGGGAAGGTGCTGGTGCATTGTATGCAGGGATTGAGTCGGAGTGTATGTGTTGTTGTCGGGTTTATGATTCGAGTTGAGGGTGTGAGTGCGGATGCGGGGTTGAAGACCGTCAAGGAGAAACGGGGGTGAGTTTTTACCTTTTTTCCGGTTTGAACTGAGATTAATTGAGTGGGAAGGAACATACAACCCAACGAGGGGTTTAAGAAACAGTTGAAGGAGTATGAAAGGAGGGTCAAGTGTGGTGAAGCTGGGACAGGGGCAAAGAAAGGAGGTGGCGCTAGTGATGCACGTTCGATTTGGTCTGTTGTTGGATGGAAGCTGGGGTGGCGGCGCCACCGCACTATGACATAAAGTACGCGGGTGTAAACAAAACGCGCCAAGGCTAGAATCACGTGATAATGAGGTCCTTGTTCCTTGCCTTTCTTTCTCTTTTGGGTGTAGTGGCGGCGTGGTGTTACGTTGTGGAAAAGGGTTGGAGGACTAGTATATATACAGGAAAGTGCTGGAGCAACACACGTTTTCATAATTTACGAGAGGAGGTCTGTGGGGTAGGTGATTCGCTGAAAACTTTTTTGCTTTTTGTGCCGTGCAATATATGCTCGCACAGTATTCGCGTCCATCTAAGCGATGTATTTCGCTTGCCTGCTGGCCAATGGCGTGCTCGGATTCTGGATCAGACTTTGCATTGACAGCAGGCGCCCAATGCGATCGGTGATTTAGACCTCCGCGCTTGACCCGGGCAGAGAGCCGCTCATAATTCGAGGATGTTCTAGCCGAGGACGGGGGTGAAAACCATGCCCGAGGCGCAAGCACACGTTCGATAAGGCGCGGTACACTTATGGCTTTATGCAGACGAGGCGAGGTGGGGTCGCTGAAGATGGAAAAAGCTGCTGGATGAGCGCACGAGATGGGGGCGAGGCGGCGCTCCGAGCTGTGTTTCGGGGTAATGAATTGGGAGCAGTTTTTGTTGTACGTATGAGCGAGAAGGGGTCGATGGGAGCAGTCGTGGGATGATACGACGCGGGGATCGACGGAGGTCTTTCGGAATGTGTGAAACACACAATTGGTATAAATGGTTTAAATTACTCAGATTGGAAGGGGTGTTACGGCGGGTTTCCCGGGTCCAGATCGGAGCAGAAAGTACCGATGACGGCAAATGAACAAATGAAGGAGCGCGAGGCAGCAACATGCGGCGGGGGTGCGGCAGGGAGCGAGCAGAACGTCATGATCGACGGCAGGCCCGCCACCGGCGATGCACAAGGCCACTGAGCAGAACAGCCAGCCTCAAATCTGCAAACTTAGACTCGGCCACTACATGCTTCACTTGCGGTGTCAGGAGTCCGTGCCCGAAACAGTTGTATCACATAGGGACATGGAGCAGGACTGGACGACGACGACCGCACGAGACGGGATGATGCGCTGGACCGCACCGACGAGCGTGTCTGCCGAGGACATGTCCGCCCCAGGTCTCTCCTTCACTCCACCCCCAACCCCGCCCCCTAAGGACGCTGTCAACGACGTCGCCCCCTTTCGCGTCGCTCCCACCGTTGTCGCCCCCGCCCCGCGCAGGCACAACTACTCGGACTCTGAGCCCTATGCGCGCCCAGCCACCCGTCGTGTCCGTCGGTACGCGAGCATGAGCGACCTCGAGGACGAGGCACAGTTCGTTGCGCCCACTGTCCCGCACACCCTGCCCCCAAAGCTCGAACTCGCCCTTGCCGAGCTTGTCGAGACGGAATTTGCTTACGTCGCGCATCTCGAACGACTCGTTAACGTTTACCTCGCTTACCTCCCCGCCGTCCTTTCCACCGACGCCATTGTCGCCCTTGTCCGCAACGCCGGTGCTCTCCTCACACTCCACGCCCGCCTCGCCAATGCCATCGGCGCAGATGCGTTGACCCGTGCAAAGGTCTGCCAAGTGCTCGAATCTTACGCTGCCGACATGGGCGAGCTTTATGCCGAATTTTGTGCCGGCCACCATGCCGCTGCCGCCATCCTCCGCCGAGCTCAAGAACGCGACCCCCAGCTCTGGGCCGCCTGGGAGCGTGACCGCGCTTCCGCCTGCAACGCGCCTGGGCACCGCCGCCGTCATTCCGCTGATACTCCCCCAAGCGCCCCCGCGAGCCTGGCTTTGAGTTTCAGCGATCTGCTTATTATGCCTGTCCAGCGCGTCTGCAAGTATCATCTGCTCGTTTCAAGTCTGCTTTATTCTGCCGGAAATGACCCCGAAGAGGCGTTCATCCGGAGTGCTGTGGTCGCTATGCAGGCCGTTGCCGCCTGCGTCGATGAAGCTCAGCGCTTGCGGGAGAGCGAAGATCGGGCACGCGTTGTCCTTGAGCGCATGGATAATCATCCTGTACGTCTCTGCACTCTGCCTTTGATCGCGCGCTAATCTATCGTTTAGGAAATCGCGCCGGGATTCATTGCCTCTCTCGGCCCATGCATCCTCATCGGCGCCCTCGACGTTTTGTACTATCAAGTCTCGTCTATGAGGCCCGCACTCGTCTCGGCCGACTCTCAGACCTCGTCTCTTACCTCGAGCTCCACATATCCTGTCTATACGTCCACGGCCTACGCCACCCCAAGCCCCGGCCCGCACTCCCAGCTCGGCAGCCCCGCTTACCCGAGCACGCCCCACCCCCTCCCTCTCTCCGCGGTTCCCTTTCCCCAGCCCACTCCAGCCGTCACACCCATCGGCCCTCATCCCCTACTCGCCCTCCCTAAACCACCCAAAGCAAAACATCTGGCCGCGTTTCTCTGGCCTGGATACCTCATCCTATGCAAAGTCCATCCTCGACGTGCGCGGTACGAGCCTCGGCATTGGTTCCCGCTCAAACGTGTTGCTTCTACGACGAGTGTGGTGAGGGAGGAGGTTGCGAATGTGAGCGATAGTGGCGTGTCGGACTGTGATCCGTTTGAGCCGAGTCCAGACGCGTCGCCGTTGTTTGGAGAGGCCACTTTGAGCCCAGAGGCGTATCCTTATACCTACTCGCATTCTCGTTCGAGGTCCAACGTCGGGCATTCTTCCCAGTCGCAGTCGCAGTTCCAGACTCAATCCCGGGCCCAATCGGTGCGTGCGAGCCCGGTCGTTCAACAAGACGGACCGACGACGACGGGTCCTAGGCCTGGACACGTGCACGTATCCGCCAACAGCGCTGTCTTTCCGTATGGTGTGCGTATCTCGTTTGGGCGGCATGTGTTCGAGTTGGGTGCGGCGTGTGCGGAGGAGCAGGCTGTGTGGTTGGCTGCTGTTGAACAGGCGAGGGTGGTTGTTGGTGGTGAAAAGGAGAAAGAAAAGGAGGGAGCGGGGAAGGAGTTGGTTCTTGCTGAGAAGGGTAGGAGGGAGTCGCCGCTTGCTGGAAAGCAGGGCAAGGAGCTTGTGCTTGCTTCTCAACGGCGCGAGGAGGTCGAGCAGTCCAGCGCGAAGGTGTCTCGATCCAAGTCTGCGACTGTTAACGCTGGCGAGTACGAGCGGGAGCGCGAAGCTGGAGGAGCGAACCTTGTGAGGGGAAGGAGCGAGGGATCCTACGTCAGCGAGAGGGAGACGAACGCGAACGGGGCGCTGGGGCTGGGGATCGCCGAACGAGTGGAGAGCGTGTTCTTAAAGGACCGAGCGGGTCGTCCATCTGATTATTCGGACGGGTATAACCCTGGCTCAAGTCCGGGTGGGTACAACGCGAGCTTGATGAACGGTTCGAGTCCTAGCTCTACTTCGGGCGTGGCGCGGAATCCGAGCGGGAGCACAAACGCGGGTCGGATGCCGATGCGTCTGTCAGTTATTTCCGGGCCTGGGGGGACGTTTAGGGGGACGCTGAGTTCGGGTGGAGAGGGGCGTGTGGAGGGCAGAGTGGGTGGGCCAGGAGATGTGCGACTGGTTGGTCCTGCGGATGCGCGAGCGCTGGTTTTGGCGGATCGCACGCTAGGCCCTGCCGACGCTCGCGCACTGACAGTGAGCACAGGCGCCAACGTCGCTCGTACCAACAGCTCCAGCACCGGCGGCTCTCGTTCGTTTCCCCCGTCTCCCGTTATACCTACTCACACCTTGGTGCGTTATTACCTTTTGTCAATCTGTGCGAGGACGCGCGTGATTTACGTTTGTTCGGTTCGCAGGCGCACGTTCCTCAGTCTTCGTCTCAAGTTCAGGGACTGCAGCCGCCGCAGACACAAGCGCTACAGATTCAGCCTCAGATACAAAGCCTAGTCCAATCTTCGCAGTCTCAGCCGCAAACCCCTCATCCTCATCCTACGCACTCCCAACCGCAAACTCCCCACCCGAATTCTCAACCGCAGCCCCAACCGACTCTCGTCGTCCGCCGTCCGTCTGCGAGCGCACGAGATATTGTCGACCGCGCGCTCATTGACGTTTTTTCGCGTACGTGCTCTGAGGCTCGGATGAAAGGTCTTCGTCGGGGTCCGCTGTTCCCTTCACCTGAAGACGAGGCACCTGCCAAGTCAAACTCTGGGACTGGTATCACTATCGGGATGGGAATGGGCGCGATCGGAATGGGGATGGGGATGGGTAAAGGTCGACCGAGGAGGACGAGTAGCGCGTTGGTTGGACGGAACAAGTCGCTTTTGGACGCGTTGCCTGGAGATCGAGGCGGAAAGGAGAAGGAGAAGAAAAAAGCTGATGTGGGACCATCTTCCGAGGGCGCTGGACCTGAATCACATCAGGCGGAAGAGGGCGTTATTGTGGGGCAGAGCAAGACACCGTTGCAGCGCAAGCGCGCGACGATTCATGGTGCGATGCAGACGTTCCCGACTATGGGTCCGCCGAGTCCTGCTGGGGAGCCAGAGAGGAGGCATATGCGCGGGCAGAGCGCTTCGGCACACGGACATAGTTACGCGGTGCAGGTCGTCGCTCCTGGCGGGCAGGTCATCCACAACGGACAAGCTCCTAAACCTCAACCTCCCAACGCTCAACAGCCTGCCGCCCAAGTCAACCGAAACGGGTCGACTACGAGCCAGCGAGGTCCTATTTCGCCCCCGCGTTCGCGCACCGTCTCGAGTTCGGGCTCATTTGCGGACGGGATGCGAGAGCTTTTCACTCGGAGGACGTTTACCAAATCTGCGGAGAACGTCGCTGTTACCTCTGCTCATGCGAATGCGCCTACGCCCGTGTACTCGGTTGGCGCTGGACTCTCGAACACGCGCTCGGAAGAGGGGCTCGCTCCACATGTCCGTCCCAAGGCCAAAGCGAGTAGCGCACCAGCACTTGCGGACCCCGAAGCGGGGCTGTACTCGCTCGGTGCCGGGATCACTAACACGACTACTCCACCCCGAAAGCCCAAGGTCTCGACTACCGGCCGTTCTCCAGGCAGTGGCGGAAAGACAGGAGGAGGCTTGCTGGGCTCGTTGGCTGCGTTCACGAAGCGTCGGACACGCTCGGGCGCTGCTCCGCTATCTGCGCTCACATTTACACCCCTGAACGAGAAGGATTCCCCGACAAGTGAAGATAGGTACTCCCAGGCTGCGCGCTCACGTTCGAATGAATGGTACCACCCCGTCCCCGCGATCCGAGGGCCTCCCAACCGCGGGATGCTCGGCGCGGAACTTTATACCCACCCGGCGCTGCGACTGCAACCTAGCCCCGTCGCAGAGGAAGGCATGTTTGCGGACTTTGGAGACGAAGTGTACGATGAAGAGAGGTACTGAAGTTGTCATTTGTTTTCTTGTCAATTGCTTTAGAGACTGGGATCATCCAAAAAGTCTGCATTTGCATGCTCACCATTATACCATTTTCACTCCAGTATGCGCATTGTCCTCGTACGTTCTTTATATTTCTTGGTTCCGCCCGTTTATTTTTAGGGCGTAGTATAGTAGCTGTAATTTAACTATGACTATGGCGTGTTCGATTCCCATTTTGTACATGTACAGCGATTGCTTCTTGAAGCTACCCAGACAATAGACGATGTGCAGACGAGAATCTATAGAGCGAATTGAAAAGAGCGAAAAACGAAACGATGCAAGTCCAGACGGGGAAAACGGGCATGAAGTATATACAAAATGAGGCAAAAAATGCATGGGTGGCTAATGTCATGATATCAAACCATGTCGACGAAGCATGTCTTCGTAGCTGGTGCAAATCATTTATTAGACTAAAAATCAAAAACGACGAGCCAGGCGCCACGTACTGTTGTTTCTCAAACTCCATCTCGGTCAGCTTGCGCTTGAGTTGCCTAGAGAACAAATAGATTAGACCGGGGCACGTTCGAGGGGCGGTGGACAAGGTGGTACGCACGCGTTCTCCTTGGCTAGGTCGTTCCGCGCACCCTTGGTCTTCTGGAGGTCCTCTCCCATTGCGATCAGCGCCTGGTCCTCGCGTAAACTATTGTCCGCAAACATTGCGTCAAGCTCCTCGTTGAACGTCTGGGTGTGATGTCAGTATACAGTCTTTTAATCAGGCAAAGTACGCACCTCATACATGATCTCCTTTTCGGCAGTCGCATCCGCTAGGAGCTTCTTGACGAGCTCGCATTGGCCCTTGGCGCGTTGGAGTTCGCCCTTGAGCTTGTTCATTTCAGTACTACTCGTCGCAACCTAAACATTTGATGTCAACGGAATAGTCCAAACCTAGGCGCGTCAGTACTCACCGTAGGAGGCGCATTCTGCAACTCTTGTATCTGTGCCACCAAATGATCTTGCTTTGCCTCGGCGTGCATTAGGTGTCGTTCAGCGTCGGCGACCAAGCCCTCAATTGTCTTACTCCAGCCCTCAGCGAACATCGAGTCACCAGATGAACTAGCTGAAAATCTTCCCTGGCTCTCCGAGGTGCTGATCGCCTCGAACATTGCGCGACGATGCACGATGCTCGGCAGCCCCTCGAACTTGGTGTCAACCTTGCCCTATAACAGAATGAGCCTGGGTCTGGTGTATGTAGTCCGAGGTTACTCACAGCGATGTTCCTGCTGTTCTGCGAGCGTACCATGCTTCCTGCACGTTCAAGACCAAGGCGACTCTGAGGGCGAGCAGCGGACGAGTTGATAGTGTCAAGCTCAATCTTGATACGCTTCACCGCTCGTCGAGAGGACATAATCTAATGGACAACAACATTAGTACAAGCTTGTTATGAGACCCTGGAAACTCACATCCTCCTTGGTCGCATCTGCAGTAATGAACAGACGCTGAGGTGCCCCCGTAAAGTCTCCCGATTTTGCTCCGCTATGGGCAGGCTTCCCACTCCCGCTTGACTCCGATTCGCTCGTAGACTCCAACCGAACAAGACTTCCCGTTCGTGCTGGTGTCTTGGCAGTTGGCGAGCCTCGTCCCTTGCGTGTCAGAGCCGGAGTTTCGCGCAATGAAGTCTTCTTCTGGATCGACAATGGCGCCACAGTACCCTGTGGGGATGTCGGTGTGGTAATAGTTGCGGTCGCAGGAGGTGGGTTATTCACTGCCGACTCGAAAGGCATGCGTCGGCGTGCGGCGACTGGCATGGGGGTACCTCCAGCCGCCTCCGTGCGCAAAACCGCCACAACAGGATCAGACTTCATGGGTCGTGTGGGCGGTATGCATGGACGCTCGGGCTCATCGCCCCAGCGGGCCTTGTCTTTGTTTTTTCCCCAGGCAAGTGGTGTAGGAACTCGATCTCCTACGGGGCTCATGGCCCGCGACGGAGATGTATATCCGGTAGTATCAATACTCAACTTGCGCACGACAGTGACAGGGCTGACAGCTCGGGGCCTAGGACTAAGTGGGCGAACAACAGGGGTCGGGCTCGAAGACCGTTCGACAGATGACGAGGGGCTGAAAGCGCGAGTCAGGGGCGGACTCGCTACTCGACTCGCGGTCGCCGGGAGCGAAGGAACGGGTTTTCGCGCGACAGGTGCAGGGATCATCGGGCGTGGACCTGGCGGGGGACTCAATGCGCGACCAGGGCCAGGGCTGATGGGCCTCGGTCCGGCATTGATAGCACGCTGCATCCTCGCCCGTTCTACCTCCATCGGACTCCTGGCTCGCTCAATGCCGCCCCTAGTTCGGCCCATCATGTCGGGGCTCACCGCACGCTCCATCTCTATCGGTGTCCGAGCACGTTCCATTCGGACAGGGCTAATAGCGCGATCTAGGTCGCCGGGATGGGCATGGGCGCGCATCTCGGGTGTCCTTGGAAGGGGACTTCGCGGGCCCATAGGGCGCCGCTCGACACTACGCTGGCGAGATGTTGATACTGTACCCGCATCACTGTCTATGGGTCGTGCAGTAGAGACCGTCGCCGCGTCGCTGTCAATATCGCGCGGCTTCGTAGGGGATGATGGGCGGCTAAAGGCAGAGGACAAGGGCGGCACTAAGCGTGAAATTAGATCGTGGTAAGTAGACAGTTCAAGTGTTCTACTCAAGCGCTTGTCACTCACCTTCAGGCATCTCCTTGTCCATAAACTTGGGCCGACCCGGCTGGGTCTTGCTGTTCTGCCTGGCCAACGCCAACCTCCGCGCGAGATCGTATCCAGAAGTGTCGGGACCTACGTCCACGTCCACGTTCACATCCCCCTCTACGTCCACATCCATCTCCTCCGCTTCCTCCCCGAGATCATCCCAAGAAACCGCATCATAGTCTTCATCAGGCAAAGTGCGACCCTTGAGAGGAGATGAGCGCCCATTCATGCTTGGACCAATACTGCCTCCCATTTCGCCGCCCTCGGGAACAGTGAGGCCTAAGCCAGGTCCCGGGCTCCAACTGCGCTTGACATATTTGCGTCCAACACTTGCACCCTCATCGCTGGCTGCACTCGTGGCTGTGGAGCCGCTCGCACTGGAGAATAAGGTTGAGTTCCGGGAAGCGACACTTCGACTACGTGAACGACGATTGGACATGGACATGGACCCAAAGGAAAGGGTGTCGAGGGAGAAGAGCGCTGTGCGTGGGCGCGTAGGCGTTCCCGGTGCTGAGGCATGTCCAGTACGGAACTTGAATAAGCCATACTGGTGAACTATAATTAAAGCAATGTGAGTTAGGACTATTCGAACCACCGGTATGCGCAGCGTACTTGTCTGGACTATCCTTGCGGGTATGCTCGGAGTGTGCACAATGTCCTCTTCTCGCTCATCGTCGTCATTGCAAGAAGAAACTGAGAACCTGCACAGTTCTCCCGCCAATGGCTGTACACGGATGATTACATAGGGCGCTCCCCCTGCGCCTGGACCACCCATCCCAAATGGGACGGGATCAGCTGTGCCTTCTGCATCGATGTGGACAACCACTTTCGGCTGATAGATAGGGGCTCAACATCCATTCGGAATATCTCGGACTGCCTCCAACATACCTTTTTCGTCTCGGTTAGGAACGCTGTCCTCGAATAGAGATTCCACCAAGTTCTTGCCAGAGTGGCTGGTCCAACCTCACGTTCGCCCCCGTATAGGACGATGCTGCGGCCTAGCCTAGTGCGCAGTCGAGCTTGTACTGCCCACAAGTTCTCCAAGAAACGCGCCTTTGCCAGCTCCGGCGTTGTTTCGAGGTGCGGCTTCGCAAACGGGTCAGAGTGGCCGGTGGGGGAAGGGGGAGAAAGTGCCAGTGCGCTCAGCGCTCGGAATGGTCGACCGGCCCAGCGATCAGGCTGATCGCGAGGGGGCTCCTCCAGGTAAACATGCATATCTACCGGAGAACGTTAATTCAAGGTCGGTAGTGCTGCGGTCACGGACAACTCACCAGCTTCGCCCACATCCGTCGCAACCAAGTCTCCGATATCCACAACGCCCCTGCAACTCAGTCCCAAACCACTCCCAATTCCTCCGGCCTTGGCTCCATTCGATCCTCCCCCAAGAGCCTTGCGAAATCCTAGCCCCAACCCCAGTCCAACTTTCGCAACCTTCTCCGTCTCATCCAACCCAGCAAGTGTTCGTCCAGGTACTGCCGCCGAGGAATTACGCTTGCAGATCATGAGTTTGTCGTCGAACAAAAACAGGGTAGTGTGCAACGCGTCGACTGAATGTCCTCCGCCCCCTGACTTCGCTCCGCGCCCGACTGTGCCGTACCCGCCTCGACCGCTGCTACTACCCCTAGCATATCCATCTCCAATAACATCCACCACGTCAATACAGTCGACCAATACTCGTGTGCTCGAAATGAGTC
The DNA here is from genome assembly GCA_015039395.1 of Ceratobasidium sp. AG-I. Classification (NCBI taxonomy): domain Eukaryota; kingdom Fungi; phylum Basidiomycota; class Agaricomycetes; order Cantharellales; family Ceratobasidiaceae; genus Ceratobasidium; species Ceratobasidium sp. AG-I. Next base: position 75,786 of record MU132151.1, on the reverse strand, counting down.
CGGGTGGAAAGCCTTCTACGCTTCGTTCTAGGCAGTGCATAACTGCAGCGCGTCGTGTGGGGTCGTCTGTCTCAGCTAAAGCTATTCGAGAGGCCAGCGCGTCGGCTTCCATGAGGAGAGCGCGCTGTGGGTTGGTGGGTGGCATGTGTTTAATCATTGCTAAAAGGAGGGTCAATCAATACATGTAAAATAGTCGAATGCAACTACGCACTTCTGAATAGTAACGTATACCGTGGAATACGCTGAACAGGTTCCATGAGCAACTCGCGAAGCCCGACGCGATTTTTCGGGTCTGATATTGAATCTTTGATTCGCTATCAGGAGATAAGCAAATGGACCCCAGCAATTCAGATTCAACACACCTCAATGTAGCTGGCGAAGCCCGAGCTAGATTTCTTCGTCACCTCACGTTTGAAGATTTGCTGTGCCTCCTCCCGCTTAGTATAGTATTGCTTATAGCAGTCGAATGCGTGCAGGTCTCGAAACTAATGTTACTGCTTAGCTTCCAGACCAAGATCGAGAACGAACTGAGACTCACATGTTTTACAGCAACATCACCCACGCCCGGTCCGTGTCCAGCAAGCATCTCCTCCAAATCGTTTAGGAAGGCTTCCGACACTGGAATAAGCTGATCTATGTTGCCAAATAACGTCTTTGCAGCGTAGGCGTCGATTATAGAAGTATCCTTAGTCTTTGCAAATGAGCGTAATGGGTCGGCGTATGACTGGACGCGACGAGAAATTAGCAGTTACTAGGTTAACAACGGCAGCGTACTCACAGATTTCAGCATGCAGAGTCGCTTAAAATAAGTGCGCTCGGTAGTAACCAGCTCAGCAATAACTTCTGAGAGAACAGCCTCGTCTGCAGAGAGAGAACGAGACATGGGGGCTGAAGCGGGTGGGTTCGCGAGGCTTGCGAGGGAGCCTGTCGATGCTGGCGCACTGGCAGACTGAGGAAGATGGGGCATGTCTTGTACCGGCATGGGTTCACCAAGCGACGCGACCAGCTCTTGTACATCTACCAAAAGTTTAGCTTGACTTCTCGGAATTCGCGACATGCTCACCTTGTGCAAGTTCGCCATCACCAGCCCCCTCCACAACAACACCGCAGAAAAAGGCCCTGGTAGTAGGATATCCTGGCCTTGGCTCATCGTCGCTTCCAGAGGCGAGCGGAACCTGCTTTACCGGCGAACTCATCCCTCGACTTCCTTACCTGTTCGAGAGTTGGTCGTTGTTGTTGAACCTACGCCACGCGTACCACTTAGCCATCATATCCACGTGACACGCGACGATATATCGGCCAAACTTCTTACCCGAGTGGCCACCACAGACACAAACACAAATCGAGTAAAGTTTATCGAAGTTTATTCCGGTTTATCGTATCGTACAAGCATACATCCGTGTTTCCTACAACTAAAAGGCGAGGCCAATGCTGAGCCTTTATACCTCCAACAATTTACTAAAATGTACCATACCCGACGCACGATGTTGGAGTGCAACCGCAACCCCAGATTCCTCCTTGGCAAAATCTCCTGCGACAGCGACCAGCGGCGTTCCCACCCAAATTAGGCAGAGCTGAGCTAAGGAAAACTTTTGTTCGTGGATGGGAAGGTGACTTTAGCAGCTGCATGTTGGATACCAACGACCTAGCTCCCCTTATACACGCGCCTCTTTATGTTTGAACTCTAATCATCCAAGGAGTTGGAGTGCAGTTGACGGCGTAGACGACGCAAGCAACGATGAAGAAAGGGTAAGTGACGATGTTGGAAGAAGTTGAAGCATCGCGATCGTTGCATAAAGAAAGCACGAACAAATTCCGACCTGGTGGGAGCAAAAAGCAAGTGAGAGCCTCAGCCGGCTTAAATACTTCCAGGCAGGCACCACGAACATCAGCAGAAGATACATGTCATCGAGACATTACTGATTGATTGGTAGATGGAATAACCAAGTAATCAGCGAGAAAGGGCCCGAAACTAGAAGAATAGGGCACTGGAGCGCGTGGAGAGGATCGGCCCGAACGATGTGTACAGTAAAAGCGCTTGTCGATCGTGGGGGCAAGCGCAAGTGATTACGATCGCACAGTAAGGAGTTGAAACGGGGCGTCTGCACAACGGATGGTATGCGGGAGATCGGCTATGCCATCGGCGTCGTCGCGCGGAAGTATAAGAAGGGGCGCGCGAAGCCCGCCCAGCAACAAAAATTGGGCGCGTTTGGAAATCATCAGTCACGCGACGCTACGGCTCGCTCCGCACGATCGTGTCTTTGTGCGCTGAAAGCGACTTGTTCTTTGTCAGTAGCATGTACTTAACTAGCCTTAAGCATCCTAGTTGCGCTTGCGCTCTCTCGAATCTCCCCAATTAGCTGAGATCCCTTACCCCATCCTGAATTCCACACCGAGCCGCGCCTCGAAACTATGTCCGACGTCTCAGCTACGCTTGCTAATCCAGGCGGCCCGAATCCCGCCTATATCCAAAACCCCGTCATCCTTGTGTTGAATGAGCCCATGACCGGGATTCACGCGATACAAGAGGCGCAACTTAACTCTCGCCATGATGATACTCAACCCTTTCAAACATCTCCGACTCGCTCTCAAGCACATCTAGCGCTCTTTTCTTCGGTTTGCACCAGATTCAAACGCATACACTTAATGCTGTAACCTCAATCAGCTGCATTCTACCACCAAGAACCAGTCGGCTGTAGCTCGTCCTGTGAGCGTATCCGGCACACTCGAGTACACGACCGGAGTTACGAAGACGTACCCAAGCTATCCATCCTACGCCGCCCATCTGTCCACCTATTTCAGTATCTTCCTCACATTCGAATACGGGTCAAACAACTCATAATTACCACCTCTCGCGCGTGGCCCAATCGAATACCAAGTCCGGCTAGTCGCCATGTAAGACGATCATCCATGGGAAGCCGTCTTTCAGTTCCCGCAGGATTACACACAGGAGCGGCTCGCCGAAATACGCGATGGGAATTACATGAGCTAGTCCGATCGCGCCACCCATATTCGCGAAAGACATCTGGTAGTCTGGTAGATCATCCTCTGGGGCGTTTCAGGGAAAAATACCAGTGCGGGCCCATGTGCGTTGGTTCTTCGCGGCGTAACCCCGTAGCGTCAGCCGAGTCAAGATCAAATTATGTGTAGTCCTCCAGAGGTAAGTTTATCATGCTCTCTTGGCGAAGATCAGCTTGCCTGACTGGTTCATAGGCCGGTGCGGGTGTATGTGTATATGATATCTATCGTCCCCAAGAACACCGAACGATGGGTTCATTTGTGATCGACCTGTCAGATGGTCGAAGCAATGCGACGATGTCCGAACAACGCTGTCAGCGACCGCAATGACCGGTGCGCTTTATGTGTCATCCCTGTGATTTGTCGTGTTTTAGCTTCTTGTTCCTGCTGTCGGGATTGTTGATAAAGTTGTTCGATGGATAAGGTTCAATAGCCACCTCGTCGTGTCTGAATACCCGCGGGTAGCGAATACTTGAACGTGATTATTTCAGACGGACCCCCGACGATCAAGTACGCTTAAAGGGTATAGCTGTGCCTACAGTCGGTGACTCTTTCATTCCGGTATTCTTTGTCTTCCGAGATTATAGTCAGACATATACGTGAGCAACAACCCCGCGTCGAGCGGTTACTATTATATTATGCACGACGGCGACAAACGAGAGACAAAAGTTCAATGATTGAGATACCCAGACACCAAACCAGACACAGAGAAACATCAGCCCAGAAAAAGAAAATGTCAAAAGAACGCGAAAAAATGTCAGAAAATGTCAAAAAGTACAATAAATACAATAGGTTCAGTTATTTAGCCAGTATCAAAGGAACGAATCCACAAAACGACGGTGAGCTAGTTGGTAATGTGAGTGCATGCGAGTGCACTTTAGTAGGGGTATGAATAAGATCGCCGGCTTTCAGTACGCCTCTTCTCGTTCAGGGCCTCGCGGAGGGAGTGGATAATATTGTCCATGTGCTGAACTTGCCAGTTCAACTGGGCGAGCTTCCTACAATAGAAAAGGTATTGTTAGCATAGGCTCATAACTAGTCTGAGAGAAACACTCACTTGATGGGGGGCTTTCCCCTCTTGCTAATATCGAACTCACAGGGCCGATTATCCGTTGTGCAGCGCGCACAAGGCATATTCACGTCAGGTGTATGCATGCTTGGTCCAGGCATGCACTTCATCTTGGCCTTGCGACATGCCTTGCAAGCCCTATGTTTTAATGAGTAAAGAGCCAAGACAACAAGATCATATGGGAGCCTACCTCGAGCTCCGCTTCCTCTCGCCAATTTCGCTGCTCCTACGGCTCCTCTTGCGAGAGTTTGCCTCGTCATCATCGCTCGACTGGCGAGTCCGCTTCCCCCTGGAGCTGCCAGCCTCCTGCTCGGCCTCAGGCTCGTACTCTGGGTCGGCCTCGATTTCAGTATCGGCTTCGACCTCAGCATCGGCCTCGACTTCTTCGTCTTCCCCATCGAGGCTCGCCTCAACCGGAGACTCTGTCAGATTAGGCAATCCGAACGAAGTGTGGTCAAAAGACGCCGAGCTTGATCCATAGTAATAATCATGTTCTGGTTGAGTATATTGGGTGTGTTGAGTATGTTGAGTATAGCCCGACGAATACGACGAGCCGCTCGTAGCCCCCAGCGAATGCGAATGCTGGGGATATTGGTAGTAGTTATCACACGGAGCCTGCCACGTGTTTGCGTTCATGTTTGTGTTTGCGTAGGTTTCCATTTCGGGCGTAATCAAAGTCGAGTGAGTGAGTAAAAGCGAGTCGTAAACGTGTACGGTGCCGGAGAGATAATTATGAAGAACGAGTGGAGGGTGGACAATGAACAGCTCTGTCCCAGAATGTACCCGGTGTTTTATAACTTTGCTCCGCACCTACGTAGCTCCTCATGTATTACCGTCCAGCGCATCGCGCCCCCGCCCCCCCGGTATCGGTCGAGATTTACCTCGGTTCTGCGCCTCCTTTCCTGAGGCCGTGGCGGTGGTCTAGCTACGTAGACAGACCCTCGATTGGGACAGATAACCCTCATAGAGGGGGAATGCTTGACAAGCGCACTGTCCAAGTTGGGACCGGCAGTTCAACCTCCGGACCTCGTGGGGAGGAATACACGCTCGCAGCATGCTCAGCGTCGCGGAAACACTGTGGATTGCGGTTAGACAGATTACAAATGAGGGATTAAGTCCCAACTCGTTGTAGGATTCCAAATCGCACATTCAGGGGATCGCCACCACAGCACAGCGCGCTGCAGCGTCTCGAAAAGATCGCAGCGAAAGAAAACAAGAGCTACAGTATTCAGAACAGAAATAGACAGGACCAGCGCGAAATAAAACATAAGGAAGAATGCATGCTGCGGTGCACAGCTGACGTCGACGATCAATAAGGTCGGGATGAAGAGGATCCCGATGCGCGTGGGCCGCGGTTAATGCGTGGCCGGGTTGGTGTCTGCTCTTGGAGGGTAGGGAGCGGCGGCGCGCTTGACGTGCCGGCACCACCAGTCATACCAAACCCTAACACACTCAGGCCTATCCCGCTTCGGGCGCCTCCAGACCCAGAAAGCCCACCAGTGCCCAATGCGAACCGACGTTGTGCACCATAGCCAGGCGGGCGATGCTGCAGCGACGATCCTTGTCGATAACGGGTTGGGTCATGCGTGCCGTCATCATCATCTTCCTCCTCGTCCTCCTCTTCCTCTTCATCTCCCCGCAGCTCCAGATCCCCGTCCTCATCCACGACATCCAAATCATCATCTGGGTCTTGGTCACTCTCATCCTCGCTCGCCTCCATCCAATCACCCTCCTCGGCTTCAAACTCATTCTCCGGATCCTCCCCTCCAAAGTCCCACACATCGAGGTACGTCTGCTCCTGTCGGTTACTCGCAGCCACGCACCACCGTCCCTCGAACACCACCTGCCATACACCAGTAATACCGGTAAGCAAGTCCCGCACCACGCTTCCTTCTCGTACGTCCCACATCTTCAGCGTTCCGTCCGACCCGCTGAGGACCTTGAACTCGTCGTGCTGGAAGCATGTAATCGCCCCCGTATGCGCGGATAACGTGTGTTGAAGCGCGCCCGTCGCGGGGTCCCAAATCCTCAACGTCGAATCTGCCGCGGCCGAGACCAAATGCGTAGGCGAGAGCCCGAGTAGGCCGACTAGCGATGAGTGCCCTGTGAGCGTGTGAAGCGCTTGGCCCGTAGCCAGCGACCAAATCCGAACAGTCCCGTCCATGGAGCCGGACATCGCCTGGTTGCGTTGAGGGTCGAGCACAACGCTATAAACTTTACGTGCGGGGCCGGTAAGTTAATTTCGCACCGCTTGCTCAGGGTTAATGCCTTACCTTTTTGCGAGTGTCCATCCAGCGTCCACTTGCATTCGCCCGTGATAATATCCCATACTCGGACCGTCGTATCATAGCTCCCTGAAATCAGAGTCCGACCGTGTGCGGCAAGCGCTCGCACGGCATGCGTGTGTCCAGCCAGCAACCGAACGTGATAGGGGTTGCGGTTTACATCCTCCTAAAAAACCATGTAGTTTAGTATAGCGCTAGCCTTGAGTCATAATGCTCACCTCAGCGGGATCCACATCCTCGCCGTCTGCACCCACGCAACGATACTCAGGATCGCCCTGTCTCGGGAGTTTCCACACACGTAAAGTGTGGTCTCGACTCCCAGTCACGATCAACGTGCGCTTTGGCCACTTCTCCTTGCGCCCATTTACATCCACCCACATGGGCTTCACAATGGCTAGGCATCGTACAGTCGACGTGTGGCCGCCAAACACGTGCGTACATTTGCCAGTCTCGAGGTCCCAGATACGGACAGTGCGGTCCGTGGAGCCTGAGACAAGCGAGTCGGTCGCGCCAGGCGCAGAGGGGGAGTTGGGGCTCACAGCAAGCGCCCAAACGCCCCCTTCGTGCCCTTCCAGTCGTAGCTGGAGCTCGCCAGTCGTCGGAGAGTAAACATGAATTTGGTGATCGTCAGAGGCCGAAATGATACGGTTACGCGAGAACAATAAGCACGTAACGACGCTGGAGCCGTGAGCAGCAAACGTGAGCCGTCGTGGCTGGTTGTGGAGCCAGTTGCGACGAGTTTGTTCCCGGCGACGGTAGAGCAGCTTGAATGGATGCGGCTGTGGTCGGTCAACGAACAAGCTCGGGTTGCGACTCCGGATCGCGAGTGTGCGTGAAAGGTAAGCCAGCTCAGATGGACCCCCAAACCACGTTCGGGTTGCTTTTAGAAGCGCCCTCCAGAGGGTCATATCTTGGTCAATGAGCTGGCGCCATGCCCGGGATACCCTTGCAGCAGCAAACAAGGCCGACGGCGTAAGATGAGCAAGAATCTGCGCGGTGAGTTCCGGGGGGAGTAGCGTAAGAAAGTCGCGAGCAAGAGTGGGCGTCAATATAGAGTGGATGTTACGCAATACGGGTAGGGTGGACTGGCGAAGGAGTTGGAGAAGGAGATGAGATTGCAAATTAGGTGGGAGAGCGGAGAAGTGGGAGACCAATTGGGGTAGCGCAAGGAGCGTGGTCAGGGCGAGGTCGGCCTGGACAGGCGGTGTGGGTGGCGCGAGCGGTACGGGAGTAACAGATGGCGAGCCAGAGGGCGATGGGAGAGGTGATGGAGGTGCTACTAGGGATTGTGTCGTCGGCGGGACCTGGACCGGAATGACGTTGGCACGGGCTTTCTTGCGCGGCGGCGGAGAGTTGATGAGTCCCATGGCGGAGAGATCGGGAATAGACGTCTGGGAGACCGAATGGGCCATTTCGACACCTTCCATATCATTGTCACTCTCGTAGACGCGCTTTTGTCTCCCGAGTTGGTAGCGATCGACTGCCTCGGCGAGGTTGATAACATCCTCCCTAGCCTTCCCTTTACCTTTAGCGAGAGGAACTCGGTCAGATGGACGCAGCAGCTCCCATTCATGACCTCCGACACGCTCCTCGTCGTACGACCCCTGACGGACACTGCGTCGGGCATCAGCATCCTGTTCGAAGGATGGATCTTTGAACAGGGCACGGGTTCCATTGGGAAACGTAAGGGGGAACTGACGCAGGTGGGACGGGACGGGGGCATGAAGCAGGGGATAGAGTTTGGGGTCCTTGGGCGATGGAGGAGCTGGAGGGAGCGCAGGAAGCGGGATCGGCTGGTACGATGTGGTAGTGGTCGTTGTGGTCGTGACGCTGGGGGTGTGTGAGCCAATGCTTCAAACAAGTAAGAGAGCACCTACACAGTGGTATGGCGAGCTGGTGCTAAGACCAGCGACGGTTGCGATGGCGGACTGCGCATAGTTTGCGCGTCGGCAGGGGGGGTTGGCTGGAGCGAGTGGATCTCTGACTACACAGGGGTGAGGAACGGAGTTGGAGTGAGATGTATGACTGACCTCGGGGCTAGCGGCAATCGCAATGCGCGAGAGTTGAGCACTGAGAGAGGGCGAGGTTGGGTCCGGCACGGTGAACGATGTGTGGGGGGCGCGGGCACGGAGGCAGCACGGGGAGCAGAAACAGAACCAGTGCTCGACTTCACAGTCACCCCTGTCACTAACCCCTCGGTCACCCCCTTTGTCCCCCTCACATGTCTCAACCACAGTCACTCCGCTGAATCAACTACTTCTCCTTGTCAATTCAACCAAGTATCCCATGCTAATCAACGACATCACTATCTTTCTAAAAAAATAATGGTTCAAAACCATTCATAAGTGCTCGTCGGCGCTTGGTGCAAGCAATCACAACATTCAACTTGGAGCAGTCTCTTCAAAGTTCAAACCAGTCACACTTGACTGCGCTTGGCTTTTTCAGTGGGCCAGCGCATCCAGGCGTGACATCTATCCTAGCTGCACTCGATGCTAACTCAACACGACGGAATTGAGACGGTAAAGCACCGATGATACCTCCCTCGACATTTCCATAATACGCCATGTCACCCGGGGTCGTCGCTTGTGAGTGTCACGGCAAGTGACTTGGCTTCCTTTTCAAGTAACCTCATTTCTGCCCAGACATTGCATCAGGCGAAATACCCGTTAAATGCCAGAAGCCTGACAACTGGGCTTGGCTATTAAGTTCAACCCCGTCAAGTAGGTGAGGCATCGCGTCATGCCTTCAAGAGCGCAACTATCTTGAATCTAATCGAGCGGCCGGCTACTTAAAACCGTGACGGGTAGGCTGACAGACTTTTTGTCCAACTCGTCAAGTTACAGGGACAAGCGACTCTGGGGTTCACAAGTATGCCATAAATGCTATTGTTCTAGCTGGGCAAATTACCACTAATCCTCCAAAATGTCCTCGCGTATCTTCTCCAGCACCATAGCCATCAATACATTCGCCCGCCGAGTCAACTGATCGGCGCACAAAGAGCACAAGTCTTGAGAACAAAAGTCCAGCGCTTCGTACATTGCCTGCAGCGGGTCCTCCAGACTCTCTGCCAAAATGAAACTCGACTTCTCGATCTCTAACAATTCAGTCCGCCGCCAACATTCATCCTCTTCAACCCACCACTCAGTCAGACAATAACTTTTCATAAAGCGAGTAATCCACCGGTTCCAGACTCTGATAGATTGTACGTTGATTTCGCGGACCTGCGCGAGTCGAGATGAATAGGATTCGCGGAGCGTGAGATCAGCTTCGGAGAGCTCGTCCCGGTCAAAGTCGGATTGAATCGCGAAGAAGTAGAGAGCCCAAGGTAAGAGTTCCTCCATATGAAGTAGAGTCGATACACGAATCACTTTGGGCGTGATGGAGGGATCATCGTTGTAGTAGCGCAGGTATCTGAAGTCCCGAGGAGTGACTGATTTTGGGAGGAAGTCTCGCAGATAGATCTGGCAAGGGCTCATGATACTCTGGATCTCGTATTTATGCGCCAGTAAAGTAAGTTGAAGACGTTGTTTGATAGTCAAAGGCATCTGGTCTCTAATGGGGGTCATATGGGGGTCAGTAACAATCAAGAACAGGGATGGCCCCACTCACATGCCATGATACAACACATCTAGCAGAAGGGTGAACTCATCCGGGTCGTCTTGAAGCATAATATTGCCATTAGTTTCAGCTCCTGGATGTCCGTCAAGACTACCAATGTGCTGGAGACCAAACATGTCTGCGAAAACCTCCGATTTCTCACAAAGCTTTGCTGCAACGCCAAGATAGTCAGGACTAGGTTGAATATAGTAACACACTGTCCTCACCAGCGTGAACACGAAAGCATACCCCTTCTATTTCCAAGGTAAGATCACCAGACTCATAAAAGCGCCGCATTTCATTGGGTTCAACACGGTTGCCTGTAGTCTTTGACATAGAGTACTCTAGAGATGGAAGTTGAGGTGTGGGATGATTAGCGAGCCACGAGGTGGCTATGATGGTGACCAATCGCTTCTTTTGGTCGCCTTGCGTCCTGGAGGGGTGGGTAGGTGGATATTGCTGGAGATTTCAAGTACAAGAGGGTACTGGATTTGAAGGCGTAAAAAATATCATATCAAACATAATGCAAGCGTCCCAGATATGCTAGTTGATATTCATTTCTAAGCCTTGCGCCGCTATGTTTCCAACTATTCGCTATCCTCGCTTACTCACCACAAAGAAGATACATGCATACATGTAGCTTTCCTTGCGACCGTGTACAAGCTTACAAAATCCACATGGATCCATGTGGATTTTGGGCCAAAATAGTCAGTGACGGATGAGGTTTAGGGCTGCACGATACGGATACGAGCAACATAAGCTATACCAATCAGTGTGATTGTTTGGTTCTCTCGACACCTTTCGAAGAGATTTGGGTGGGCACGGATAATAGTCACCCTCAGAGTTGGGTCTCTAAATGCTCTAAATGCTCTAAACACCTGGGAGGCCGGTCAGTGCCTAGTGCTGAATTGACAGTCTCACTTTTGGGCAACTTGGCCGACAAGATGGCAAGTTGATTTCGTGCGCGCATTTGTATCTCAGCCAGATAACTTGTCTCTTCGCCGCCATTCTACCGAAGTAATCTTGGACTTGAATAACCTCCACATCAAAACCTTTCAAAGGCAAGCGCGTTTCCCTCGTCTTGAAACCAAACACTTACTCATCAATAAGCGCCGGCCGGCCTCCGAGGTCTCCGAGCATTCAGAGCGTTCAGAGACCCAGCTCTGAGGGTGGCCAATACATGCCTTTCGGGTGCAGCTTAGCTTTGCTGTGGAAGGCATTTGGGTGAGAAAGACATATCTTACACGTAATCGGCAGCAAGACACGTGACTAGTCGTTGGATACTTTATTTGCAATCGGGCGCGCTGCTAAACCGTACTTCATCATGGTCAGTAACTAACAAAAGCCGCTGCCCGCGTTCGACTCACCTATGGATGCCACAGCCTCCTCGCAAAATAGCCGACAGTCTCGTCCTGCGCGTAAAATCTCACAAAACAAGCGTATTCGTGACGGTCCCAAAGAATGCCACTGTCGCCACACTCAAAGAGTTCGTCAAGAGCGCGTTCAATGCGCATGCATCGCCCGAGGCTGAGAGGGGGCTGCCACTCCCAATAAATTCCCTAGAAGATTTCATCTTCGCGCTGCGCAGACCCAGCCCAACAGGCAAACCGACGTTCGTGGAGGTGCCTGAGGACGATGCGTCAATGACGCTAACCAAGCGTGGTATAAACAACTGGGACGCGGTGTATATCAGGTGGTACAGAGATGGAGGTGCATGGCTTGCCTCCATACAGAATCGTTTCAGACGTTCTTATACAGATTTCCTTTCGCAGAATACCAGCCTGTGGAGGTAACTCTGCCAAGCTTGCTGGACGCCGCCTCCGACGATGACGACGAAAATGAGGAGGAGCCTCCCTCTTCTCCTCCACCCCCACCTACCTCATCCAAAAACAAGGGGAAGGGGAAGGCATGACCGTTAGCCTATCCTCGCGGGCTTCGGAAGGGTCTTGGGCACTATTCATTCGCTTGCTCACATTCGTACGAGGCATGGGACATGATTGATGTTACACTGAAATTACACACTGAGTGTTTATTTTTCGGCTCGTGATGTATACCATGAACTGTTGGTTGCGAACTCTTCTGGTGCTTTGGGGTCGACCTAGGTATGCATCAATATATGGATGGTAGTAATAGCATTATGGGATGTGTACGTACCGCCTGTCCTCTCGTACTTCCGGTCAACCTTCGGTCCCGCTCCATCATCATCTCCTCCCAAGTATCTAGGCCATAACGAGGCGGCTGTTGCATAAACGGTTATTAATCAAGATACAAATATCGTCCAGATCTGCGTCAGCATTCGGCCAATCATGAAGGGGCATATATACGTGCCTTCCCGTCGTTCGCGAACCGATTAGAAATGTTCAGCAGCGTTCCAGTAGCCGCAAACATAGTAGTCAGCAGAACTGTTCACTCAGTGCAAATGAGGGTTAATTCCGAAGACACAGCCAGCATCAGGTTTGTGAGAACGGTGTCCTCAATAACAAGCCAGAGGGCATTGGTACTCACCAAAGGGAATAGTCGCCTCCCAAGGAACTGGCATATTGGCTCTCGTGTAATATGGCGTCTACTAGAGGTATTTACGTCGAGGGGCTGCCTATTGTAGGTGTCTAGAAGGCTAAGGCTATGGTCGAGTTGTCCTGGCAGAGCCAAGATCATGTGACCCGCCGGCTTGTCCAATACTGCACCCCTTATTTGGCCTCTCAAGTACGATCACTTTGGATCTGAACATGTCCATTCCACCCTCTCCTGCCAACGTCCCTCTCCCCCCAACACCCTCGGACGAGAAGACTAATGATCCTGTAGTAAATCTGACACAAACACTAGAGAACACTCTTGCTGCTCCTGCAGAGACCAGTGCTAATACATCAACCGCACTTACAACTCTCCCTCCTCCGGAACTCGTCCTGTGTGTCTTCATTCATGGATTTAAAGGAACGGACTCTACTTTTGGTGCTTTCCCTGCTCGAATCGGACATCTGGTTGAACAAGTTCTGAAAGTCGGAAGGGGTCACGCTGATAATCTAGACGACGATGAAGAGGGGAATTCAGAGCCGGAAAGGTTAGGAGGGAAGGTTACTGTGGAATGTCTGGTGTTTCCCGCCTATGAAGTAAGCTCTGGACATTTCTTTGAATTATTTGAATTTCTGAACCTGACGTTATATTCAACGTCACACAGACAAGAGGAGAACTCGTACGTGAGGCTCACAGACTGTTCAAACTATGCAGTATTAAAATACGTTGCACTTTTAAAGAAAGAGGCAGTCGAAAGATTCGTCGACTGGCTCACAACGCTTACCGTCCAAAAGGAGGTGGCTCATAATCTCAATGGAGGTTCGGGGAAAGCGAAGATCATACTCTGTGGTCATAGGTGTGTCTTTGGCTAGAATTAGACTTATGACGCGTACGATTAACGTACATCTCAACTACAGCATGGGTGGACTCATTGCAGCAGATGCACTATTATCTATTGCCCGGTGGCGACCTGACAAGACCGCCCCTCTTTGGCCCTGGATTGTAGGATGCGTCGCGTTTGATACCCCAGTAAGCGCTCCCGAGCGCTCTATGTTCTCGGACTTATTTACATATCGTAATGCAGTATTATGGATTACATCCCACGGTCTTCAGCAATAGTGCTACCAAAGCCGTCGACTACGTATCCGCCGCCCAACAAGCCTTCAGTGCATTCAACTCAATACGCCCTACTTCCCCCTCACCTCAAGCCCAGCCTATACGTGCTGCTATAATGGCACCACCCATCACCCAAGTTACTAAATCTTCTTCGCCTTGGAGTACTTGGGTCCCGGCAGTGGGTGGAGCTATCTTGGCGGGTGCCGCAGCCGGAACCGCATATTGGAAACGCAACGAGGTCGCCCAGTATGGTGCGCAGGTCGCAGGTGTTGGGACCTGGATGCGAGATCATATGCAATATGTTGGGAACCTTTGGGACGAAAAGACGTTGGCACAACGGGTTGATGAAGTTATGCAGATAGCCGAAGAGGGAGGGATTGCATTCTGCAAGTAAGTTAGTCCAATCTTAAGAACCCGTTAGTATGCTAACTGCGGCCAGTTACTACACCGTCATTCCACCGAGCAAAAAGTACCCAAGAGAACGAACGTTTATAATCCTACCACCAAAAACATCTCTCGCTGCTCGGGAAAGCACGTTCATCCCAGCACCCAACGCCCTAGCCGCAGACGAGATCGCAGCCCATATGGGGATGTTCGAAGCTCAGACAAATGATGGGTATTACTCACTCGGGCTGCGGGCTGCCGAGAGTGTCTGCGCCGCAGTCGCCATCGGCCGCGAGGTGGGTGCGCGGTGGGAAGGCATTGAAGGCGCACCCGGCCAAAGCTCAACCAAGACCGTGCAAGACCAGGAGAATGAGAGGATCGAAGTCAAGAAGGAGGAGGAATTGCAGAAGCTGGATGCAGGGGAAATGCCAGCGACAGAGCCGATTCCGCCAGAGGGACAGGGGGGAGTGGCTGATCAAGCGTTGAGGAAGAGCACGGATGAAGCTCTATCTTCTGCACCTCCTTCATAATGGACTATGTGTAAATCAATGATAGATGTTGATGTAATTAATATGTGAATCAATGCAGATACTTCAAGGACAATTTCATTGCATATGCATCCTCCCCGTCCGCATCTAAATCAATTTCTCACGTCTGAGCTCATGGTTGAAAGATATAAAGCTCGAGACCAACTCACAATACTTCTGCTCAATATCCGCGACCTCAAATCCTAGAGTGTCCCGATAAAGACCAATGGCCGCGCGGTTCGACTTGCGTACATGAAGCGAGACATATTTCGCTCGGTAAACGGTAGCCATCGCCTCCTCTGCATGAGATCGTTTAGCGGGGCGAGGTCTCATTATGGTGTCGCTGGCACGTACGTGACTGAACCATCAACTTCTTCGCAAGCCCTAGCCTCCTGTACGTCCTGAGTACGGATATAGAGGTGACATGGCCATGAGGCTCTTCATTCTCCTTCCTGTCCTCCTCCCTAAAGGCAAGGTTCCAGTCGAGGCGAATTAGACTGCCACGATCTGCTTACATTTTTGCCATGATGTATCCCACAATCCGACCCTTGTGATCCTCGGCGACATAAGACAGTTGAGGCCAAGTCATAACGTGGTACATGTCTAAATATTCTCGTACTCGATCAGTACATTACTATCACTTGAGAATATAGCCACTCACAGTACTTCATCAAGTAATTCTCGGGTAGATTTTGTAGGTTACATGCTTGCATACCCGGGAGATCTTCAGGCTGCGATGCAGTTATTGTTTCGCACTCAGCATTTGCAGCTATTAACTTACTGTAGCACGTCGGATGTTCATGTTGTAGCGAGTATTACAGCGAGGAAATCGTATACAGTGATGGTAAACCTGAAGAAAATCAACTCGGCAAGCGCTGATAATCGGCGATGGCCTCATCACCGCCCTTCAAACAGGGTCCATTACTATTCAGATTTGCTGCCGCATGATGTCAACGACCACCCTCCGTCTGGCGCGCTCCTTCGCTCCATGTCTTGCACAGGTATCAAAACCAAGCACCCCTGTCCTAGGGACTAGGCTACTCCATAACACTGCTCCAAAGTCTAATACTGTTCTCACGAATATGTTGGGCGATGGACCTGCTCCAGCAGTGCAAGTGAAAAGTGCTGGAGAGAAGGGGATTGAGCTGGCAGATGGTGAGCTGTAAAGCGAAGATCCATTCATTCCTAAAACGACAATGAAAAACAGGACTGATTATCCCCGGAGCGTGTATCTTTCTGGCCGGCCGAGTGTTTCTATGGGATATCCCAACCCCAAATGAACGATGGTCAAACGTAGGACTCGAGCATTTTGAGGTGTTTGACGTTGTGATTCCCAAGCCGGGTACTTATTATCTCCCTTTCTTCCCTGTATTGAGTTTCTGACTCAATTCCTTGATATAGAGTTGCTGTTGTTGGGCACCGGAAAATCCGCCATGCTGCCCCCACCCAAGTTTCGTGATTACCTAGGTAAGATTGGGGTACAAGTAGACATCATGGACACGGTGAGTGTTTTTCAAAAACATCAGCCTTGGCATCACTAAGGCCCCTAACAGCGCAATGCGTGCTCGACGTACAACCTACTCGCGGAAGAGGGACGCAGAGTGGCAGCAGCGTTGTTACCGGTTCAACCAAAAACGTGGGAGAAAAAATAAGCCAATGCATGGATCATACGAAGTATGAAAGCTTAGAATGGGATGGAGAAGACCACAATCTTGTTGACATCAAATCGTACCATAATGCAGCATACAGTTACACGAGGTGATTAGCAGGATATTGATGTCTAAATGCGCACCTCGAGGCGCCGAATGACAGAGCATACAGCCGAGCAACCACACGAGTTTGTTGCGAGCCGCGCCAGCGTAACGTGGATGTCACGTGAGCGTCATATGACATCAATGTGACCAGATGTGACACAACAGGGCGCGTTCTCCATATAAACGCCAGTCTGTGTTCTCACCACCGCAGCGTGCCATCATGTTGACCACCATCCTCTCCGCACTCGTTCTCTCCGGCTTGGCCAATGCGGCTAGCACCCCCGTCAAGCGCGACCCCGCGGGTGTCCACCGCATGAAGCTCAAGAAGCTTGCTCACCCCGCCAGCTTCGACCCTGGTCTCCAAGCCGTTTCCCTCGGCCAGAAGTACGGCGCGCAGATGCCGATGGGCTCCCCGAGCGATGACCTGTTCCACACTCAGGAGATTCGCGTTGACGGCGGCCACACTGTCCCGTTGAATAGTAAGTACTTTGTTTTCATTGCGCGCCACCTGTCGCTTATCAACATGTGGCGGTCGTGCTGCGTCGTGTTTTCTCAGACTACCTGAATGCCCAATACTACTCGGAAATCACTCTGGGCACGCCTCCCCAGTCGTTCAAGGTCGTGCTTGATACTGGCTCGTCCAACCTTTGGGTTCCTGGCAAGAGCTGCACCTCGATCGCGTGTTTCCTTCACTCAAAGTATGACTCTTCCGCGTCTTCGAGTTACAAGGCGAACGGCACCGAATTCGAGATTCATTACGGCTCTGGCTCGCTTGAGGGCTACATGTCTCAGGATACCCTCACCATTGGCGATCTCGCAGTGAAGAAACAGGACTTTGCTGAGGCTACCAAGGAGCCTGGTCTTGCCTTTGCTTTCGGCAAGTGAGTAATCGGTTTGTGCTCTCAAAGACGCTCTTCTCATTTATGTTCTAGGTTTGACGGAATTCTGGGTCTTGCCTACGATCGAATCTCTGTCAACGGTGCCGTTCCTCCGGTTTACAACATGATCAGCCAGGGTTTGCTCGCAGAGCCCCTGTTCACGTTCCGTGTCGGCGAGCAGCCTGATGGAGGCGAGGCCGTATTCGGAGGGATCGATCCCAGCCACTACAAGGGCAAGATTCATTACGTTCCCGTCCGCCGCAAGGCTTACTGGGAGGTTGAGCTTGAGTCGGTCACCCTTGGCGACGATACTCTCGAACTGGAGAACACTGGTGCTGCCATCGATACTGGTACGTCTCCATGTGTCTGGCTACTACCTCTCTTACTAATATTTGTTAACTAGGCACTTCCTTGATTGCACTTCCTACCGATATTGCGGAGATGATCAACACCCAGATCGGAGCCAAGAAGTCTTGGAACGGACAGTACACTGTCGACTGCAACACGGTGGCAGCTCTTCCCGACCTAACCTTCAAGTTTGGTGGCAAGCCTTACGCGCTGAAGGGCTCCGACTACACCCTCAATGTCCAGGGCACTTGCATTAGTGCTTTCACCGGCATGGACATCAACCTTCCGGATGGAGGTAGTATCTGGATTGTTGGTGATGTCTTCCTGCGCAAGTACTTCACCGTCTACGATCTTGGCAGGGATGCAGTTGGGTTCGCCGAGTCTGCTTAATTTTGTCGTGTGGAGTTTTCTGTTCGGTTGTTATTGAGCTCTTTGCTGTCTGATGATTCATTCTGATAATGTACTTTATGATATACGATGCGTCATTGATCTATTCGTCCTCGCGTGCCAAACAAGTAACTTCCCAGTTGCTAATCATGAGAAAAGTAAAACGTAAAATTACCGGCGGGCGGTGATCACGTGGTCTACCTGAGTGGTATTTTAAGCCATTGATTCTTTTCATTCCGGCTACTGGATGGCCGATGCTAACCGCATCATAAGTCTAACTAGCCATGCCCCGCTTTGTTGTTTGACCACCCCAACCTACCACAGTCAAGCGGCGCCCGTACAGTCAAATTGACATCACCAGCTCACCGTGAAACTCATTGTAAATAGGCATCCAAGCTGCCGATCGTCGTTATCCTCCACATACTCTCAGCCTCCACTACTCCTCCACCCTCCACCATCGGATAATATGCGCGTAAGGTGACCGATTTTCGCCGCTGTCTGAACTGAGATGACATCAGGTGTCTTAATTTTGAATTTACTCATGTATAAAAAGGTGTGAGGGCATTCTTCGTCTCGGCACCTTTATCGGTCTCCTTCACCCAACCCATTCTAACCCACACTAAAGCCATGGCCGTAACTGCAAACACCCCTGTTACCTTCAAGGGGTACGCTATTCACGACGAGAAGAAATGGGTGAGTGGGACGCCGTCGTTGGTGAAACTAGTTACTAAAACAGGGATCGGTTGGACAGAGCGACTTTGAGGTTATCGACATAAAGCCCAAGCAGTGGGAAGAGGAGGATGTTGACATTGCGATCACTCATTGCGGGTATGTCTTTTTCTCTCGAATTTTCTTTGTCTTCTAAACTTCTTCCCATGTATGCAGTATTTGCGGGTCCGACATCCACACTCTCACAGGCGGTTGGGGCAACCTCAAAAAGCTCCCTCTCGTATCCGGGTAAGTTCCTTATTTGCTAAGAGCTAATAGTACGTCAAACTTATCATCGAAATCCTACAGACATGAAATTGTTGGCACAGCTGTCCGAGTCGGCTCTGTTGCCGCTGAAAAGGCCGGCATCAAGGTAGGCGACCGCGTTGGCGTCGGTGCACGCGTTGGCAGTTGTGGTACCTGCCGACCATGCCAGGCCAAGAACGAGAACTACTGCCCAAAAGGAATAGACACCTACGTGAGTAGATTTGGTTGTTGAATAGTCTGATTGGTTTATCCGATACTGACGCTCACCCGTGCGAGTAGAACGCGCTCTATCCTGATGGAACCTTGTCCCAAGGTGGATATGGAACCGCTATTCGAGCGAACCATCAGTTCGTATTTCCTATTCCTGAGGGACTGAAGTCGGAGCATGCCGCTAGTATGATGGTATGTTATGACGTGTTGGCAGTTGAGTGCCGAGACTGACATGGGAGTTTCAGTGCGCTGGTTTGACTATGTATTCGCCCTTAGCTTACAACGGTGCTGGCCCCGGGAAGAAAGTCGGAATCGTTGGGCTTGGAGGTCTTGTAAGTATCCGATGTGTCATCGTATCAGAGGGTGGGGGCTGATTTGTACCCCTTGCGCAGGGGCACTATGGTGTTCTTTTTGCAAAGGCTCTCGGTGCTGAGGTGTATGTGCTATCTCATAGCGCTCGTAAGGAGCAAGACGCGAAAAAACTAGGAGCAGACCACTTCGTTGTTACTTCCCAGAAGGTTCATGTCTAGATTGCTGTTACTTTTTTTACTTTACTCATGTCGCTTGAATGTTACAGGAAAATATGAAACACCTTAGGGGTACACTGGATCTGATAATCTCAACCGTTGATGTCACTGAAGGGTTCCCATTGAGAGAGTACTTAAAGTAAGCTATATCGCAGTCTTATTCATATCTCCTTCTGACCGAGAGTATTTTAGACTGCTATATGTCCGCGGTACCTTTATTAATGTTGGGATGCCTGATACAATGCTTCCTCAAATTGCGCCAATTGACATTGTCGCCAACGGTTCCCGACTCGGAGGCTCATTGATTGGCTCTAAGCAGGAGGCGATTGAGATGCTGGTAAGCCTGCCATTTTCAACTCTCAACCACGCGTTTGGGGCTTAACAACGATGTTTCAGGAACTTGCCGCGAAGAAGAATATCCAGCCTTGGATTGAGGTATTCCCTATGAGTAAAATTAAGGAAGCGGTTGAAGGGATGAAGGCAGGAAAGGCAAAGTACCGATATGTTTTGGAGCAAGACTTGCTCTGAAGCGTCTCTATGCTCCTGTTGAATTTTGTTGATTGTAGTAGGCTTAAAAACTATCGTACATTTAATTAATTGCTCTTCTTGTATTTCAATAAGTGATAACTTGATTTGGTTGAAACTAGTACCAGCTTACATTGTGCTTTTGAGGCAACATTTTCAGCATACTGGCGGGAACCCTTTGCATTAGTTTGCGGTTGATGCTTACACGGTCTCACGTGATTGGAATTTGCATTGCGTGTTTATCCTGTCCGCTTTCCCAACACGGCTCTTCTGGTCGACTGGGTATATTTCTTCTAGTGGTACTTCACTTTAGGATCACTTTATTCTGCAAATTCGTTCTCGAAATACGTTGTTATCTTCTTTGCCTCTCTCGATTTGTTCGTTCTCGAGTGATTACTTCAGGTTTAGACGCGTCTAGTGACTACTTCGTTCTCGGTAACGTTTGGATTTCTCTCTCACAAGCAACCACCACCAATACAACCCCTCAGATAACTTGGAATGGAAGGTGCTCCACCCCCGGAGGAAGATTTCTCGGGTATACCGATTGGAGAGAGACTCGTGCACAAGGTATGGGGTATTCAGAGTTGGTGTGAGGTCTCTGAGTTTGGTGGCTCATTTGTTTATTAGAACTGGAAAGCTCGTGTGCATGGCTACGAGGCGCTCGTTAAGCTGTTCCAGGCTACCGCCTCGGAGGACGACCCTGCCTTTAGGCCATACATATCGAACTCTGATCTATTAAAGAAGATAGCCACTGATTCTAATGCAGTCGCGCAAGAGAAAGGCCTAGAGGCGATACTGGCATTAGTGGAGTTTGCTGGAGAAGGAGCCGCTAGGACTCGCGACGCAGTTATTCCTGCACTCGTGGATAAATGTTATGGGTCGACTCGTTCTGGCACGAAAGCGAAGGCCATTGAACTCACCTTGCGCTATGTTGAAATAGACAACGGCGGTGAGGCTATAGTGGTGCGTTTGTATTTTGACCGTAGTCAAGGGTTGGCGTTGACGTGCCCTGTGACTTAGAATGATCTTATACCAGGGTTGAGCGCCAAGCAACCTAAGGCGGTTTTGGGCACAGTCAATGCCCTCAGAGAGATGATTAGGTAGGTTACTTAGTGGAGACTCTGGTCGTCTTGATACTCACGTTGTGTACTAGTGCCTACGGCCCTAAAGTAGTACCTCCCAAATTGATACTCAAGAATCTTCCGAAGATATTCGGTCACAGTGACAAGAACGTTCGAGCAGAGGGCACCGGTCTTACACAGGCACTCCACACCTATCTCGGTCCCGCCCTACAACCTTTCCTTTCTGAGCTTAAGCCGGTTCAAGTGAAGGAACTCAATGAAGGATTCGAAGCGCTGGATAAGCAATCTAAAGGGCAGGGTACCGGGGTGCAAACTAGGTGGACTAAAGCTCAGGCACGGGAACGACATGCAGCGGAGGAGCAAGGGAATGTAGATGAAGATGCTGGCGCGCAAGGTGAGCTTGCTTTTTTAAAAGCAATAAATCGGCATACTAATAATGTCTGCTAGCCGAGGAGGAGGCCCCAATGGACCCCTTGGATTTTGTCGAGGCAGTCGATATAATGCCCAAAGTTCCTGCTGAGTTCCACGCTTCGATGGGCTCATCTAAGTGGAAGGACCGAAAAGAGGCATTGGACGCGCTTTTGGAGACTTTAAAAGCAACCCCCAAGATTTCTGACTCTGATGGTCACGGCGAGTTGGCCAAAGCGTTGGCGAAGCGTATGACCGATGCGAACATCATGTGTGTAATTGCTGCGGCGGGCTGCATCGAATACCTTGCGAAAGGCGTTGGTCAACCTTTTGGTCGACATCGGGCTTCTCTTATTACCCCTATGCTTGAACGACTGAAGGAACGAAAGGTCAACGTGACGGACGCGATAGGGGCGGGTCTCGACGCTGTGTTCATAACGGTGAGAGTTTTGTTCACACTTTGCTTTATGTATGCGGAACTGATCCATGCATAACAGACAACTTTGCCCGACGTGCTTGAAGACATCTTGAACTCATTGAAGTCGAAGAATCCGCAAGTGAAGGAGGGGACTGTAAGATTCCTGAACCGGTCTCTTGCAACGACTAGGATCCCGCCGACCAAGGATAACATCAAGCCCTTGTCCACTCAACTCGCTGCTCTACTCGAGGACAGTGACGAGAAGGTCCGCACGAGCGCTGCAGAAGGGTTGGGATTGACCATGAAGATTGTGGGAGAGCGTGCACTGAATCCAGTTATGGAGACGATGGATGATATTCGAAAGGCAAAGGTTAAAGAACAATTCGAAAAGGCTCAGGTTAAGTGTAAAGCCAACGCTCCTCCTCCACCAAAACCTGCTCCCTCTGCTCCGGGCCCTGCAGTCAAGGTATGTCGCTTTCCTAGTTACCTAATTTATTCGAGTTTACTCATGTAAGGCACAGAAGAAAAAGGCGCCCCCTCCGAAGCCTGAAATGGTATTCGACGATGTTCCTGCTCCCGCCGAGCCTGTACGTTCATTTACTTGATATATGCTTAATATTGTGATGCTTATAATGCCAATATTTCTGTAGGAGAAAAAGGTTCCTGACATTGTTGACGACATAGCACCTCCCAAAGCCAAAAAGCCCCCAGCTAGACTCATGGTTCGTTGATTTCACGATGCACCGATTTCATTCTGGTTGCTCATGTTTTGTTAGGGCAAGAAGGCGCCTCCTGCTGGCGAAAAACCCGCGGCAGCGGCCGCGCCTGCCAAAAAGCCTCCGCCTGCTGCGGCTGCTCCCTCGGGGAAGGCTGCTAAGGCTGCTCCGCCTGCGGCCACCGACACTTTTAAGTACAAGTTTACTCCTGAGGATGCGGATGCGCTTGTAGCAGACGTGGTCCCCGCTCAGATACAGACAGACCTTGCCGATGCACAGTGGAAAGTTAGGTTGGCGGCGCTGGATGAAGCAGCTACTTGGCTAGATGGAGAACTCAATGGGGATGGACTTGAGAGTGAAGTTCTGATTCGGTTTCTTGGTAAGAAGCCTGGTTGGGGCGAGAAGAACTTCCAGGTGAGCTCCTGTTTTGCAGTCCGTGTATGTTTGGGGTGCTCATGTCTGTTCTTGTAGGTGTCTGCCAAGGTCTATGCACTGCTCGGCATGCTTGCGGAACGCTCCGCGTCGTTCGGCCGTGGGTCGGCTGCTCTAGCGATCCCTCACCTTGCGGAAAAGCTTGGAGACATGAAATTGAAAAAGCCCGCCGGTGATGCGCTGCTGTTATTTGCAGAAAAGACGTCTCTGTCGTTTGTGCTCAGCCAAGGTTTGTTGTTTTAAACCTCTACTTAGCTGGATGCTGACGGTCCCATTAGCATACGATCCAATCTCCAAGCAAAAGGCTCCCAAAGTTTTCGCAGATTCACTAGTGTGGATTAAACAGGCGCTCACGGAGTTTGGCGTTGCTGGTTTATCTATGCGCACTCTAATCGACTTCCTGAAGAGCGCTCTTCAGAACTCCAATGCAGCCGTTCGTTCCAGTGCTACCAGCACTTTGGTCACTATGAGGCTATTTGCCGGTCCCGGTATGGTTTATTAGTATTATTATGGTGTGTGGTTTTCACTGACGTCGCATTATAGCTATCAAGGACTTTCTGGAAGATCTCAACCCGCAGCTTTTGACAACCATTGAAGCTGAATTTGCC
Source organism: Ceratobasidium sp. AG-I (assembly GCA_015039395.1). Classification (NCBI taxonomy): domain Eukaryota; kingdom Fungi; phylum Basidiomycota; class Agaricomycetes; order Cantharellales; family Ceratobasidiaceae; genus Ceratobasidium; species Ceratobasidium sp. AG-I. The sequence goes on along the minus strand of MU132151.1, from coordinate 52,011 downwards.
AAAGTCGACGGACAATCTGCTCCAGAGCCGACTCGCTTCTCGGCGGATGTGGCGGCCGCGCCTGCTGGGGGTGCCAAGAGTGGCACCGCTGATGTTATGGAAGAACTATTTCCCCGAGTAGACCTTGAAAAGCTCGTAGGCGCTACCACCATCCTTACGGACGCGAAAAGCGATCAATGGAAGACCCGTAAAGAAGCCCTTGAGCTGCTACAGGCTATATTGGATACCAAGGCGAATCAGCGTCTGAAACCGAACATGGGTTCGTTGACCAACTATTTAACTTGGAGTTTACTTGCTCATACAAATTTGACTCAGGCGAGCTAGCTCAAGTACTCAAGGCTCGGGTTGGCGACACTAACAAGGCGGTGCAAGGGCTCGCTTTGGACATCATCGCGCGTATCAGCGCCGCGATGAACAAGCCGTTCGAGAGGCATTGCAAGCTCTTGACTCTACCCGTAGCTACTGTTCTGGCCGATCAAAAACCGTACATTCGGGCGCTCGCAGTCACTACGCTTTCTGCTATGGCCACTGCTTGCGAAGGTCTCGAGCCTATGTCCGGGCAACTTGGAACTGCTATGGAAGCGGCGAATCCTGTCCAACGTGGCGCACTGCTAGGATGGTTAGGGGAGTGGTTTAAAGCTCATGAACCTAGCCCTGGCCTCGACCTTACTTCTTGGGCCTCACCTATTGTTTTGTGCTTGGAAGACCGTAACGCCGACGTGAGAAAAGGTGCCCAAGCCGTATTGCCAGTGGTGATCTCGTGTGCCGGATATGACTACGTACTCAACCAAACTGGTTCACTCAAACCTGCATCGAGATCTACAGTCCTTCCGCTGCTTCAAGCTGCACGAGGATCGGCGCCGCCACCCGCTGCGGCTCGCGCGCCACCTGCTGCCAAACCTGCCCCAAAGGTTGCAACTCTGAAAGTACCTGTCGCTGCAGATTCACCACCTAGCTCGCCTGCGTCCCCTGCACCCAAATCCGCTGTTTCTGGACGCGCGCCCGCGGGAACTAATCGCCGTATGATGTCGTTGAATGCCAATGCTGCACGCCCTGATTCCCGAGCTGAATTAGAGGAGAGGCCTGGATCTTCCGCTAGTGTTCGAGCACCACTGAAAGCAGGCGCGCTCAAACGACCGGCTGCCGCTGCGAAGCCCGCCGCACCTGCCGCTTCCAGCGCAGTGCCGTTTATTTCTGCAAATATGGATGCTAAAAACTCACGGCTTGCGAAGGACGGTACGAAGTGGGTTATTGAATCAGGTCCCACCCGCAAAGACCTGCTCGAGATATTGCAGCATCAGATGGAACCTCATGCGTCGAAAGAGCTTCTTGGTTACTTATTCAGCCACGACCACAACGCAGTGAATGATTTTATCACCGGGCTTGGAATTATGGCAGACGCTTTTGCCGACGCAGTTTCCGGTGATGAACGACTCGGCCTGCCAATGGATAATTTGAAGGCGATTCTCACCGCCAACCAAGACTTGGTCCTTAAATATGCGTCTGTGCGCGTGCACGAGCCCCAGCCTAATCTCATCGTTCGCTGTGTGGACGTGGTCGATCAAACTCTGGCGTTTATGAGTGCTGAGAAGTACATGATGTCTGATGCAGAGGCGCTGGCATTCGTTCCTACCTACATTCATAAGGTGAGTAGTGTAGTTGCTTAAAGTGCTGGTCGTATTCAAATCTTTCCTCAGCTCGGTGACGCCCGCGAGGCAGTGCGCATTCGTGTTCAGGCGATTGTTCAGGCGCTGCAGCTCGTCTTTCCGACTAGCAGGTTGTTCTCGATGTTGCTTGAGCACGGACTTCGGAGCAAGGTGGCAAAAACGAGGCAAGGAACTTTGGACGAATTGGCCAGTATCCTCAAAAAGTCCGGGATGCGGGCATGTGATCCAGCCAAAGCATTCCCCACCATAGCGGCTTTGGTATCGGATAAAGATCCATACGTTCGTAAATCTGCACTGACGGTGATCGCGTAAGTGCCGCCTCTGCTATGTCATTGCCAATTATTAACCAGTTATACAGTGAAGGGTACGTCCTTGTGGGCGACAAGATTTGGAAGTCCTTGGGCCAACTATCCGGAAAAGACAAGACGCAGGTCGAGGAAAAATTGCGCCGCACCACTACCCTTGCTCAACCGCCAACTCCTGCGAAGCCAGAAGTCGCTCAAATTCCTGCCGTTGCCCGACTGACTAGTGGTGTGCCCCGGGCAGGATCTCCGGGTCCAGGGCTTCGGTATGGTGGTATCCCGCGACCTGCTTCCCCCGCGGTTGTTGCCCGCGCAATCAATCCTACATCACCTACACACTCTACCCGCCCCCTATCTCCGGCTATATCTTCGGGTATCGCGCGTCCAGCCTCCCCAACGTCACGGCCGCCACAAACAGCAGGGGCGGGACCATCTTCGCCAGTCAGGCCCAAGGGGCTCATGCCTCCTTCGAAGTTGTCTATTCCACGGTCCAGAGGGAATTCGCTGCGTCAACACAATCCTGAGCCATCTGCTCGACCAGAATCCTCTACCAGCGGTCGTCGTCTCGAACCAACGCAATTGAGAGAGGTAGAGGTATCCCCCGTGCAAGACGATATCGCGAAGGTCATTTCAAACATTCTTTCCAACGACCCAGCGCGCAGTGTAGAAGCGCTCAAAACTATTCAGAATGTCCTTGAGGTCCCGTCAGACCAGGCCCCAATGTCCCAGACCTTCCGCGATTTGGCGGACCATACGGAGGGGCTCGTCGAAACTATTGTCATTCAGATGGGTCAGACATTCGAGCGCTCCGAGGACGTCAACAACGCCGCAACCTACCGCCTGATGAAGCACTTGATTCAAACGTGCAACGCCATCTGCGATCACGCTGTGTTGCTCGAATCCCTTTCTGTTGAGAGTCTTCAGTCGCTCCTAGAAGAGCTGACTATGCGACTCTTGCAGACGGACGACACTCGCGACCAAAGGGTCAAAGACTTATCTCGTTTCTTGAACATGGTCATTCTAAGGCTCTTCAACACAGGCCGGAAGATATCTGTATTACGGTGAGTCGTGGGATTGATTTATGTCATCTCAAAGGCTAAAATGGGGACCGCTTCGCCAGGGCTCTCTTTAACCTACTGTTGCAGCTCACCAAAGCCTTCCCGACCAACGGAACCACTGCCGAGGCCAAGGAAGCCAAAGTCGCAGAGCTTGTCCTGAAATGTGTTTGGAAACTCGCGAGGAATATACCGAACGATTTGCAAAGGGGCACAATTGATCCTATTGAGCTTCTCCCTACTTTGGAGACCTTCCTGCAGACCATCCCGCCCAATGATTGGAGACAGCGCTCAGCAAACAAGGTACCCTGCGGAGACATGCCCTTGCGGACGATCAAAGTTATCATCCAGCACATTGTCGGTATGTAGAGTCCCGCCCGAAATACCTGTTTTCTAAATGCCCTTATTACAGCACACTATGCCGATGAGGTATACGAATTATTGTCAGCTGCTTTCGATGATCCATCAGCTACCATTATCTACCCATATGTTTTTCGGTACCTTACTTCTCATAACGCATGTTGAGCCTGGGCTGACATTCCTATCAGTATTCTCAATTCTGCAGAAAAGCAGCTTGCATCAGAGTCCGGGAGGCCGAGGTCAGGTACAAATGGTTCAACTCGATCGATTTCGCCAGAACGACAGAATCAGCGTCAGACAACCCCTCCACCAACACATGCAATGTCTTCTTTCCCGTCGACGTCGACTATGTCTTCCCAATTCCATTCTGCAACCTCCGTCTCCACTGTATCTTCGCACATCCCTCCCAACCGCCACTCCGTTGCAAAAAGCAGTAGCGATAGTCGCAGCCCGTCGCTAAACGGGGGTAGTGCAGCATTCCAAGGCCCACCGATTGAAGAGCCTGACCCAGATGCACGGCTTGACGAGATTCTTGGGCACATATCGAGTGAAACGACAGGTGCACTGCACAAGGAGGGCATTACAGAACTTCACCATTTCCTCAAAGCGCACCCTCACAAGAAGACGCGTGTTGATAGTCTTTTAGACCAGACTGGTCCATCATTCAGGAAATATATCGCGAGGGCACTGGCCAGCAGAGCAGCTGAAGACGAGGAGAGGAATTCCGCTGTAGCCGAAACGTTGTCTCGTGAGTAGTATTAAGTCTACCCAACATGTGTTGCGACTAATGTGTATCACGAAGGGCTTGAGTCTGTCCGTCGAGAGCGCGATTCTGTACCTCCTTCCCCGACCACTCGCTCGATGAACGGTTCGAGAAGGATTAGCGGAGGATCTGAACACCCGCAAAGCGACGAGGCTTTATCCAGGCTACACAATATTTTCAACTATCACAGCAAACCATCGAACGGCCTACACCGACCCACTTCATCAGTGACCACTCTTGGAGGACACGGATTAGCTTCGCCACATGAAATGAGGTCGGCTACTCCTCCGTCTTAGAGATTTGTTATGTTCTCCGCTTTGGTTCTACGTATTTTATGTGCATGTATCTTTTGCAGCTTCAGTTATTCCACGCTAATGATCTATGTAAATGTGACACCTCAACCGGATCAAGTAAGTTGTGATTGCCGCCAACATTTAATCACAAGCGCCTTGCACCGTCATTCACACCGAGCCACCACCCCAACCTCTTTACCCCAACACCTCTTGGAGGGACCGTTTTACTCGCTGCCGCAATGCCTGCAGCATTCACTTACGATTGTGTTCTCTTTTTCTTGAGGATCATTGCAAATATATTCTTCAGGGAGATTAGACCGCGCGGAGCATGGAATATACCCAAGGATGGCCCGGTTATATTCGTTGCTGCACCTCACAATAATCAGTTTCTCGATCCGGTTCTACTCGTATCAGAAATCCATCGCGAGGTGCATCGAAGGGTATCGTTTCTTATCGCGGCAAAAAGTATGAAACAACGGATTGTCGGATATCTGGCAGGACTTATGGATAGTAGTAAGTACTGTCCACTCTTACTCACGGGAGCTAGTTACGAACTGGGTTTTTTGTAGTCCCTGTTGCTCGTGCAGCAGACAACGCAGTTGCTGGCACTGGCTTAGTCGTACTCTCTGATGACGACCCGTGTCTTGTGATTGGGATCGGCACACGCTTTGTGACCGAGCTTGCGCCGAGAAAACAGATCATGTTACCGCGATCAGTTGGTAACGTGGTGGCCGAGGTCATTGAAGTATTGAGCGACACGGAAGCTCGAGTCAAGCGGGAGTTTGGTGGAGAGCAGGGGAAAAGTACGGCGCGCATCCGTGAAGAGATCAAGCAGGACGATAAACCAGGGCTTTCATTCAAAATTCTCCCACACATCGATCAACAGGAAGTGTATGGCCACGTCTACAATTGTCTCCAAGAGGGACGGTGCATTGGTATTTTCCCAGAAGGGGGTAGTCACGACCGCACCGACTTGTTGCCTTTGAAGGCAGGCGTTTCGATCATGGCCCTTGGAGCGATGGCCTCGAACCCAGATACTCGTGTACGAATCATCCCTGTGGGGCTTTCATACTTCCATGCACACCGCTTCCGTTCACGGGCCGTGGTCGAATTCGGATCTCCCATTGACGTCCCGAAGGAATTGGTTGACCTTTTCCGCCAGGGTGGATCCAGCAAACGCGATGCCTCGGGAAAGCTACTTGACATTATTTACGATGGCTTGAAAACCGTCACTGTCCGAGCGCCCGATTACGAAACCCTTATGCTTGTACAAGCAGGACGACGCCTGTACAAGACTCCCGGACAACACCTCACTCTTGGCCAGGTAGTCGAACTCAATAAGCGGTTTATTCAAGGCTATCTCCACTTCAAGGACGAGCCCCGTATTCAGGCCTTACGGAAAAGCGTCCTGGACTATAACCGACTGCTGCGCGATTTAGGTATACGAGATCATCAGGTTCCCACCGCGCGTCGTGCAACGTGGAAGACGCTTGGCCTTTTGACCTACCGTGTTGGACTCCTCGCAGTTTGGACAGCGTTCTCCCTACCAGGCGTGATACTAAACGGTCCTATATTCATCCTCGCTTCAGTACTCTCGAGGAAGAAGGCAAAAGGTAAGTGTATACTATTTTGTGCATGGCCAATTTATAACTCCAAAACAGAGGCGCTTGCGGCTTCCACTGTTAAGGTTGCTGGGCGAGATGTTATAGCCACCTGGAAAGTCCTGATATCGCTGGGAGTCACACCATTTCTCTACGGGTTTTATGCTTTTTTGGCGACGGCTGCCGTCACTCGAGCGGGTGCACCATTGGCATACCAGCTGTGGACTCCTCTTTTGGTCATGATCGCTCTTCCCATCATAGGGTACTCTGCGCTCAAGTTTGGAGAAGCAGGTATGGATGTGCTCAAGTAAGCCCCTCATTTGTCGTAAGATCAAGCGCAACCATCGCCCTAACATACTGCCTTATATTTTTAGATCGCTAAGGCCGTTAGTTGTACAACTGTTCCCTGGCCAGACAAAGCAGCTTGAAAAAGCCAGGCGGCAACGTGTTGCCATCGCGAACGAGCTCGCGCAGTGCATCAATGAGTTTGGCCCTCGACTTTGGGACGACTTTGACGAGGTACGTTCTAATTGAACGCCTTTTACTTGTTCCTAATATCAAAATTATATTTCAGTGGCGAATCCTCGTTCCGTCTGCATCAGTACCCCCATCGAGTGGGACCCCCGGAATCTGGAGGCGTAAGTCTGGTGTGGGAGGAGTCGATGCGCAAGGCAACCTCCTGGTGCACCCTATGAAATGGCTCGATGAAAGGCTTTTCGGGTGGAGCCGTAGCGCTCGTCGTGGGACCAGTGTATGGGCCGGCGGTGCGCCTAGCCACGGGCCGAGTGCTGTGACCTCGCCTGAAGGTTCGGACGACGAGGACAACGGCGATTACGAGCATGTTCTGGGATACCTCCCTGGACTTGGTATAGGGGAGGGGACCCGCTCGGCTGGTCGCTCGCGCAGTACGTCATATGCTGACCTTCAGTCGTTGCGCAAGGGAGATGGCATGCAAAACTTTCAGGCGCTCTCCCCGTCCTCGCCCACAGGCCTCCGTTCCCGCAGCCGCTCCGACGCAAATCAGACCCATCTCACCCCCGCCTATCAACCTCGACGTTCTGGACCAAGCTCTCCGGTCCGAAACACGCTCGCTTTGACAAGCATGCCCCCACCCATTCATATTCCCGCGGGTCCTGGATCTACGGCCACTGCAAGCAGCGCTTCGCATTCACCCACTAGCACCTCCTACTCCTACGTCATGGCCGGTCCCCCCTCTGCCGGACCTCGGGAAAGTCCTCGACAACGCCGCATGTCCCTCAATGACGGAGTTAACGTGCAGCGAATTGCCCTGGCTTCTCCAACCGAGTCCTTCGACGAGACAACGGAGGGCATCAACCGTGAAAACATGACCCGTCGGCAGCAAGGTCTTAGGGACAATGAGGACACTGCTTGACTTATCATGTGTTTGGCTGAATTGAGCTGTGACTGCCTCCTTTTTTTCTTTCCACAACCAAAAGTCCATACGACTCGTTTATTCAATAGCCTTGATTGGACCACATCAACTCTGTTGCTCCGCACTGTATGTTACACCGTTGTACAATTGTAACTATCCCACGCTCAAACGAGTATGCTTCCGGATTCGACAAGCGAAGGCTGTTTCAATGTCTGGACGCTCACATGGTGTGTTTTGCCTTGCAAACCGGTCTTTTCTCGTAACGTATTACGTCGCTGGCGGGCGTCACATCACATGCCAGACGTGTTTTGGCTGCCAAGTCCCGGAGCCAGGTCACGCCATACTTTTTTACTACATCGTGACCGTTTTCATGAATCATTTATATAGACTCTCACAGCAGTCCCTAAAGTTTCACACTCGCCCCTCTCCCCAACATGCTTTTTCCCAGATCGACAATGAGCATTATAAGCCCACCCAACTTTCGATGCCGGTCTAGCAGGTTTTTCTTCTGGATGGACGGAGACACCTTTTTTGAGGTCAGAGCCGTCTTTATCTTTTTTATCAAGTCATTCAACGCGTCTTATACTGCACTCAGGTGGAAGGAGTCATCTTTCGGCTCCACAAAACCTTTCTCACCCTCAAATCAGAGTGGTTTGCTGCGTTGTTCGATGGCTCTGCTTTAAGCAAGCCTGACTCCCAGAGCCCCCTGATCGTCGAAGGGCTAACAGAACAGCAGCCCATTTGCCTGTCGGGCATTAAACGCGAAGAATTCGAACATTTGCTGGGGGCGATGTACAACGAGAAGTAAGCACCATAATAGAACCTCTGGAAGTTCATTCTACTGATCCAGGCCTGCAGCCTCGCCTCCTCCTCGCCTATACCTAAAGAGACCCTAATGGCCATTTTCAGGCTCGCGGACATGTGGCTCCTCGATGAAATCCGCACCACAACGCTCGCTAGGCTGCATCCCTACTTTTCCTCGCCTTCTCCACTTGCGCTGGTTGAAAAGTTGCGGTTTGCAACGCGTTACAACGTGCCCTCTTGGATCATGGAAGTTTGTATGGAGCTCGCAACCCGGCCGGCTCCGCCGTCACAAGCCGAAGCCGCGCAACTCGGCCAAGGCACCTCGTTCGGGTTAATGGCAGCACGAGAATCTATCGCGCGCCGACGGATGCGCATTGCGCTAGGATCTGAAGGTCGCTGGCGCTGCTCTGGTGGCGAGGCTGCGCGCTCCCGAGGTTGCGCCCGACAAGTCTTGACCTCGTTTCGAACGGCGTTGACAGCCGAGGTTGACCAAGACGAATGCCGGCTTACCGTCGAGGAAAAGTGCGCTACCTTGGGCACGAACACATCTTTCCCTACTGTCTGGCGTGAAGCACTAGCGGCTCAGCGGCTCACGAATCGATCCAAGAACCCAGGCCTCTGCGAAAATTGCGCTCGCACATTTGGCGACGGTAATGGCCCAGGTGCTCTCGCATGGGTCGACTATGATGCTGACGTTGCAGTGGTGCGACACGAAATGAAGGTTTAGACACGTCCTCTCTATGTGTTATTTATTCGGACTTTGTTGTTGTCGATCTGTTCTGTTGTTTTGGTGTTCCGTTTTCGCTACCTTAGCTATACTAATATAATGTTCTCCCGATCCTCACGGCATACATACACTACCTAAATCAAACAGAGCATCGTTAAACGCCACGTGGCCGTGCATCGGCCATATTATTGTTTTCTAGATAGTACGCATACAAACACAAAGTACATGGTAATGATGTAGCACGTCTGTCCATACGCATGTGTCCATAGAAATGAAATAAATTAGATGGTACAGTCATACAGACTGCAGCAAGTGAGCGAGATGCCATGGGAAACCAGGACAGTCCTTCCGATACGAGCCAGGGGAAAATATAATACATCACACCAGACAGAAAGACCAGCTTTCATAGTCCGACAGCATCCTTAGCGGTACGACGGACCAACTGCGATACCGCCCATCCTAACGGTCTGAGCACAATCTGGGCAGTCGCGCGGGCTTTGCCGGATGGGCCTGTTTTTTGGTGTCGTCATGAACTTGGTGCATTCACGGTTATTGCAGCTAGGAAGCATCTCGGGGTAAGCATCTGTGACGTGATATCACGCTGAACTTGAACTTACGATGGCGGATGGCTTTGGCTGAAGACACACCTCACGTTCTGGCAATCGCAGCGCTCGGTATTCATGGCCTGAAAGTGGCCACAAGCCTCGTAGAGACGACCTTCAACGACCTAGAACGCCAAAATTAGGTCAGGATAGGTGGATCAAGTTAGCAAAAAAAAAAAACTGTAAACTCACGTTGTAGCACATTATAGCGGTAGTATTAGGTATTTAGAAGTAATAAGGTTATGAGCTAACCATAACAGACGAAAGGTTAATAAACCCCCAAATTAACAGTTTGGACGCGACTCACCCAATAGCGCTTGGAGACCAGCTACAGCAGAAGACGATTAGTTGAGAGGGAGGTTGTTGCCATTGCTCAGTCCATTCATTTACTTTTTGTAGCTCGCCCCAAGCGAGCTGAGACCTTGGAGTCACGCACACGACACATACGGCTGCGTGCTGTAGGACCAGCCATATGTGGGACGAAAACCTCCTGGCGGGTGGAAGCGCATGCAAGCCCAGTACGCCAGGTCACGAAACTCTTCCAGTTGATGTGTGCATGTCGTCTGAACGCTCTACCGCTCCTAGAAAGGACAGTGGTGCCTAATATGACGCGCGGACCCGTTTCACTTGCCGAGTGCCCGCCATGCCTCGCACATGAGGCATATCTAAACCCCCTATTCCATGAACCGCTCGAGGCGAGCGGGCGAGCGGAGTGGGAATGAAGAGTGTCTATTACAGACTTCGTCTGTTGACGTTCGAGTCTGTTGCACCGTGCGCTTAAAGTCAGTCTGGCGCCAAAGAGGCGATTGGTTCTCTGGGTGCCAGGAGAATTGACATCACGAAGGCACCGATGACTGTTGAGGGGTAACAATCTAGACGCAGGGATCGGGTATGAACGCTGGCTCGATCACACGATGACAGGCACGTGGGGGCAGGACACCACGCAATCGACATGAGAAGAAACCCGGGCACAAATGACCTGATTGTGCCATAATTGAGTAGCGAGGCTATAAATTAGCCTTGCGTGGTCTGAGTGTAGACTATTGCTTACTGTTCGCATGCTTAACGTGCTCCCGCCAGACTGCCAAAAATCAATGAAGCTCAGTGATGAAATAATTTAGACGAACTTCTGGTCGACCATACGTGAAACAGAGCAAAAGGACCTCTACACATGGTCCCTCGCGAGGAAAGCGATACAGCCGGCTCCCTAGAATACTGGGGACTCGCACGGAACTTAGAGGCTCCATGCGCGAGGCAAAGAGTTGGGATAGACTGGTGAAATTGGAGCGGCGAGTGGATCACACCCTTGGAATCTAAGCACAGGTCCTGCAACATTGTAATTGTAAAATGAAGAACATCACTTCGGCGGGAGTAGTAGCATTAGTTAGGCTATTGGTATAAACGTTTTCTCCCAGCTAGGAGGAGTGTCCAAGCGTATGACGCCCCTAAGTGTGAATTCCACCGCAAGGCATTAATGTTTACTTACCAAACACCCCGTTTAGCCTCTCCTGCGAATTTCTGAGACCAACTGAACCTTCTTTCGGATCTACATACAGTTTAGTAAATGATTTGTTCAGCACAGATGTTTAGACTCACCCAGGCCGCAAATCGACGCCTATGTCTTTCACTTTTCAGTCGCCTCTCTCGGTCGGAGGGCTTTTCGTAGCGTCGCTGTAGAAAAAGCTCCGAGCGTACGCGGTTGCGCGCTAGAATCGCATGCAAGCGCCGGTATGCGATGGACATGTCTGCCCTATCTGATACGGGTATCGACCGACCAGTGTATACATTGCCAGGCTCCCGTATGTCCCGAATAGCCGTCTCGTGAACACTCGTCCAACGCTGAGCCGGAGTGGGGTTATTGTGAAGGTGTTGGATAGTCAAGTCACTGAAGATCGAAGGGCTTTGGGTAGCAGGAGCAGGAGCAGGAGCTTCCATGGCAGCAACTTTTGGGAGAGCAGGGTATGGCGCGAAATGTTTGTCGAGCCCGCCCGGGCCGGATATCTGTCGTACAGCAATAGAACCCAGGCCTAGGCTACGGGTTGATACATTAATTTTAGGTATAAGTCGAGAAAATAAAGACATGTTGGCTGGGAACGAAAGAAGAACCAAATTGAACTGCTAAGATAATCGTGCAGTCCTCGATTAGCGCCGAAGTAGTCATCGTTGGTAGATCACCACGATCAGGTCAACCACTTCCCTTAGTGTGCTCTTGTCTTCTTGTTTGTTATATCTTGCACAATGTCGGACTACCAGGAGACAATTCAGGAAGAATACGAGGTATGTCTGGTTGTGTCGGTCAGAGACGCCTCTTATTGTAATTTGCCAAGGTGTTAGAGAGTATCTTCATCGACGAGCTCAAGAGTACCAAATCTCTTTGATCACCTGGATATTGAATAACATACCCACGGAAACATTCCAGGAATATCCGACGACGAGTTAGAAATATCCGTGGAGCCTGAGGAAGGGGTGGTTGAATCTGACTGTAAGTAAGCTGGCCGGACAAGCCGTCGGACACCATTCATAGATGTGATCAGTCAAGGTCCTCCTAAACGTGCAATATACCCCTGGCTATCCCAACGAGGTCCCGAACCTTTCTATTGAGCCCGTAGAGGGGGACCTCGAGGAAGAGGAGATAGATGAGTTAATTGCTGGAATGAAAGTAATCGTGCGTTGACCAGCTCTACATGCAACGCCATATAGCTGATTTCTCATTCGTTTGTAGGGAGAGGAGAATTCGGGCATGGCCATGGTCTTTGCGCTAGTTGCACATCTGCGTGAAGCTCTGGTGGACGTCATCCAAAAACGTGCTGCGAAAGAGAAGAAACGAGAGGAGGAACGAGAGCGAGAGCTGATGGAGGTCATTGATCTTTCCTTTCTCCAGTGGCTATATTATACTTACAAGCTTGGGTGTAGGCGGAGGCTGCCCGGACAAGAGGCACCGTAGTGACCGTAGAATCTTTCAAGAACTGGTAGGCTCTCTTTACTATCTAAACATGACCACTGAAATAGAAGACGTATATAGGAGAAACAAGTTTATGGCTGAAATAAAAGCACAGCAAGAGCGAGAGGATGAAGAGAAATTAAAACTTCTGTCACCGAAGGAGCGAGATGAGTGGAGGAAGACGAAGACAAAGTTGAGCGGTACGTTGAGCACGCATGTCCGTCGTGGTAGCACTCACTCAAACATGCTCTCACCAAGGTCGACAACTCTTCGAAAAGAACCGTGATCTTGCAACTTCTGATGCCAATTACATCGAAGAAGGAGTTACATCGGTCGACATCACTGCGTATGATCGCACAGGTGCACGCGAGGAAGACGAGGATGAGAATGGCTTACATTTCAGCGACAGCGATTGATTGGCGAAACAACTTACTATAAAATGAACACGGTATTACATCACGTTCGCCTAAGATATACACTGTACGTAAAATGAACAGCAAAATACAGCTTACGGCGTGGCAACGAAACGCGCCTAGCCAGTTCAGTCAACTGAACGACGTAAGTTGTGTGGTTGAAGTTCAACAGTAGGTGTGTATGCCATCCCTCAGGTTTACGAGACTTGGCCAGAGCAAATGTATTTTAGGAAACAGAGGTTGCCCTGAAGAATGATCGGCACATCTGAAACCAGCTAACAAGAGGCAATGCAACGTCAACTAAAGCTTATCGTATGGCCTGAGTCATGCATCAGGTTGATGCGGTCACATCCCGATGTTGCCGGCCGCCGCAGCAGATGCCACGAGTTATAAATCGTGACTGGCGGCAAAATGCGACATGGTATATCTCCTGTACTAGATGTCGCTAGTCAGTCTGGTACATCGTGATAAGGTATCCCCGGTTAGAACGTACCGCGATCTACGCAAAAGTTACTTGTTTTCTTCGTTGTCCGGGCATTGGTTCGTCCGAGCTTTCTGTCCCGTTCCCGGCGGCCCGTGGGTCGCCCTGACCAGGATGGTTGCTAGTTTCTAGTTCGACTTGATCCTGGCGAGCCTTTTTCCTTGCAGAACGCCGATTTCTTTCTCTCTGTGCGATTGAGACCTTGATGGCATCCTAAACCCGTATGCAGTTGAGTAGGTCATCCTGTCTGGTCTGTTATACAAGAACAGTACCAGCTTATGCGATTTCTGACGGCGAGAAACTTGCTGCTTAGGCTAACGACGTGTTAGGCTTTGCTTCTACAACTGGAGACATGCGTACTGCTCGAGTCTGGTGTTGGGTCTTGGTCTTGGTCTCTTCCTTCGATTCGATCACTTGAGAAGCCAAGAGCAACTGGGAGGCCTACGGGCGGATAACTTAGATAGTCCGATAGAGCGAAGTCCGTGTTGCTTGCCTTATCATCAACATATTTCTTTCTGGTCGAAGGTTTCGGCATGGGGTCGGACCAAAGGAGGCTGGTGGGTTTTGGTCTTGTGGTCAAAATGTTAACATCACGAAGTGATTATCTAATCAGAACAACTGTTTCCCCACACGGCCGATCGGCCTCCAACCTCGAAAATATCGTCAGTACGACAGATTCGAGGGATCTACATATTCGTGCCCGAATAGTGCATGCATAATGCCCAAGGACGAAATTCATTGCGACTGCCTATCAGTGTTACTACAGGGATAGACTAGTTACAATATGTCCGGGTTAGTATGGCGAGCAATCATACGACTTCCCGCAGCAACACACTCTGTAACCAGAGTGTGTCTTGTTCAGGTCAAGGACAGTCAACACCTAGCGTGGCGGCAATATCAGGTACACCCGCACAAACAGGGCGGCGTCCTAAGGAGGGGGGTCCAAACATCACGGTATCGTATCCTCTAATTTGTTCTCGTGATCGTGGTAACCGAGCCTCGTCATCGTCGCTGCTCTCATAAATTCAGCTTCCCAATTAATTTATCCCACCATAGCTATTCAAGTAAGTGGCCCAGTCTTGAGACCAAAGTGGATTCGACAGCCTAGCGATCTGGTACGCGATAATCGAACCTAGCGTGCTTGGGGGGATAGGCAGTTCGGGGGAAACTTGGATACTTTGACTTCCCTAATGGAATCCGTGTGGCTTGTCCTAGTCATGCGACCTGCTAGTGCCTGTGCTTCGGATATCCGAAGTGAAAGTCTCCGGCGTGCTGGGGGCGATATTGGGCACGGTCATTTCTCTCAGACTTCGGTACATTCTTGGTCTTTCAATAGCCCGACTGCCTCTAGCTGTTTGTTAAGGATTCATGCACTAGAAGTCGGCTTGCAGTGTTACCTCATGCACCGGTTTGGAATGTATGATCAGCTCGGGAGGCGCGGTTGCACAACTGGGGATAGCGTGGACTCGACGAGTGCGAAGCCGCAGACACTCAGAGGGGATATAAAAGAAACGGTTTCTGGGTAGACGAGCTCCTCACTCACCCTCCCACCAACAAGTCTTTTCTCGAATCATCATTACAATGGTTAGTTGTCACCTCGCTGCCTTTGAGCCTTGTTTCAACCCTTTGTCTTCTATTAGTGTCGCATGCGTGTTTTGTTCACTCGCTATGTTTGTGGTCACAACGTACAAGAGGTCGCCTACGACCAACGAGTGAGTTCATTCCTGTCCTACCCGCCTGATATAACTCATCGTCTGCTAGATTGATTGCGAGCAGACCAATTGCAAGGTTTCGCCCAGTCATAACCCCGAGCCACACAATTGTCTAGATACATGCACTCAGTGGTGAGCTGTTCATCCTATCGGTCCCATCTGCGTCTTATTCAGTAATTGCATGCAACAGGATGCGCCAGCCTGAAACCTTCTTCCCTTGGTAAACCACTTGATTGTTTTACCACAACCCAGACTGATTGATATTCCAGGACCAAGAACGTCTGCTGCCCTGGCTGCGCAAATGGATGGAAATAGGCACTTTGCACAAGCTGGTCGCAGGATATTTCGATGATTAGATTTGTGAAGCGCATAATGTATGCAATATTGTACACAACTCAAGTCTCTGAAATCAATGTATCATCTACTTGCTCGTTGATTGTCTGAGAGGACTGAGGAGTGCTCGTAGGCGGCCACTGCACCGACGCGAGAGTGGGTGGTGCGAGCTTGTGGTAAGAGACAACGTTAGCCAGGTAAGTTTCGCAACGAAGGACCCATGCTTACCTGCTGGAAAGGGATAGGGCTTGGTACCCTTTCATTTGGCTCTGCAGCTTTGTAAAAGCACAGCATAATGAAAATACAATCTAATAGCATCCAATGGTTTAATTCCAACAACAGCTCAAGACAATGTATGTGCAGTGCTTACCGGATATTTGTTGTATATCGGAACTAGTTAAGGTAAAGCTTTCGAGCCACCGCAGCATGGACGGGTCGTTGCTCAAATACCGATCGAACGGCGACGGAAAATCTGTCCAGTCCTGTGTTGATGACAGTTCCGAACAAGACACAAGCGAAATTAGAAAACAGGAGGCGGCAATGATCTTAGCGTTGAAAAACAGACAAACAGGAATCCGGAGGCTTGTATGAAATGAGACCATGCGTTCAACAATAAAACAAGATCAACATACGTGTCGTGGGCGATACCCCAGGCGTTTACAACGATCGAATCCAACGGTTGGGTGTCGTCCAAGTTCTGATCGCCGGTAATGGATATTTCGAGAATCCTAAAAATATCGTACTTGCCAGTGCCTAGATCCACCGAGTTGAACACAGTTGCAAGACAGGAATGAGGGCACTCGACCACAAGGTCAAAGCAAAGTGAATCCAATAGCGTTTCCTCGTAAACCAGTATGTTTTCTGTCCATTTTTTGTGTTCCTGTCGAATAAGGTTAGAGTGCGGTCCCAGAACATTTCACAACAGAGCACGAAAGTACCTTGGAGTTTTCAAGAGCTTGCAAGTCCGTATCTGGCTTTAGATTGCTATTCGTTTTGAATATGACGGTCGTCGCCACGTCTTTTAACTTCCGACCGCACTCCTCAACTTTGGTCGCAAGGAAGATGCAAGTAGCTGCAATATCCTAAGACTCCATCAATATTGCAACTCCGAAGGACGAACCGTGAGATTCACTCGGTAGTTATAATCTCGAATTGAATTCCGCATGTAGAACCTATGAAAGTAACAAGCTGCGGCGACGAACGCGTTCACAGGTCTAGAAATAGTCAGTTCAAAAGAAATGTCTTGTCTTGTACATATCACTCACAACCGAAGCTGCCCTGCTACTCGGAGTAACAATTCCACCCCTTTCTGTCGAGCGGATAGCTCTTCCTCCATCGAACAAGCATGCAGAGCAGATGGCGTTTTAAGTAAATCAATAGGCGAAAAATACCACTGTTGTAAGGAAGACATTATCTTAGTCAAGAATATCAGACGCGAGAAGAATTGGATTGGGTAGCCCAGGTATGTTGTAGAGTGTGACAGGAGCTGACCACAAAAATTGATTACATAATACATCAGGGCACAAAACAAATGTTCCAAAGCGATAGGTCACAACGAGTGGCAAAAAAGGCAAATCCACATATTGGGCACAGAAAATGAATGGAGACGGCACAATTAAACTTTGCAAAAAAGAGCTAGCGTTTGGTTGTCCCTTTCGTGGATCGTCCACGACGCGGTTTGCCCGGGTTGCTAACCACTTCCTCCTCGGCATCTGCTTTTGGTTTGGCGCGGCGCTTCGCCGATGGCTCAGAGTCGTGCTGATCGTCCAAGTCCTCGACCGGAGCAGCACGCTTCCGTCCTCGGCCCGCAGCACCTTTCTTGGGGCCAGGTTTGGATGTCGAGGCGTATTTCTCGGCTAGGCTATCCAGGAAGCCGTCCATTTTCTTAGCCTTGGACTGAATTAGTGCCTTGAGAGCAGAGTGATCGTCTTCGGGCTCATTATTCGATGCCGACTGAGCTTGACCTTTTCCTTTCCCTCGCCGCTTCCCAGCCTTGCCACTCCCATAGAACTCATCCCAAACGCCCAACTCTCGAGCCGACTGCTCAGCCTCCTTTGCCTCCTTAGCTCCCTTCTTCCGCCGTGCATTCTGAGCCTTGGTGTCTTTGATCGCAGTCGACCACGAAGGGAAGGCCTGTAATTCCCCGGCGTCGATCATAGAATTGATTACTGCCACAAAACGAGCTTCGTCTTCGTATGTGGAGTGCGGAATCTCGCCCATGATATGTTCGATAGAGCCGTTTTCGGAAAGGTACGCGGCGCGCAGATCGGCCCGCTCCTCTTCCGACCCTGCGCCAACCCTAATATTTAGTCCAGTTCACGCGGTCCACATGCGTACGTGGGACGGAGCCGTGGCGACGGAGAAAAGAGACAAAGACGCTTACCTTGATACGCTTGTCGCATCTCGTCCAATCGTTCCCGGGTAACCGTATCGAACATCTCCTGGAAATATCGCTCCCAGGCGTCCTCTCCGTCTGCGAGATCAGCGATACCTGGGTCGGCGGATCCCGTGGTATCATATCGCTTCCTCCGCGCCGCATCACTGAGGACAGAATACGCGAATCCAACCTGTTGGAACGTTGCAGAGGCAGAAGCTTTGGCCTCTTCACTTGCGTTGGCGTGTTTGTCCGGATGATACTTGAGAGCAAGTTTACGATAGGCGCTCTTAATCTCGTCGTTAGAGGCGGTTGATTTGATGCCGAGTACCGAATACAAGTCAACTGAGCCATCAGAGTCTGGGAAGAACAAACTAGTAGAGTCGCCCGCCATCTTGGTGATTGTGGTCAGATGTGATCGTCGTTGGGTAAACAAACGCGTCGCACGTGACCGCTATACACGCCCAGATCTCATTAGCCACACCGGATGAATTCTGACAGCCACAAATCTCGTAAAATCGACAAGATAAATTGATGCCCCACAACCCCATATTCCAGTGACATGGTATACTGTACATACATTCTATACTATATATAAACTTCCGAAACTGGTAAAATAGATTTCAACGAGAAGCTGCAATTTCCTCCTCCCTCTGCTGCCGCCAATGGTTCCCCCATCTCCTGATCGCGAGGAGCTGCGGGAGGGGATACGTTTAGCTCTGGTTCCTCGAGCAGTGCGGCTCACTCACATTCAATGACATAAGACATATGAGAACAGCCATGATCGTAAAGTACCACCCTTGGCCGATATTATCTAGTTAGGAAGCAAGGTTAGCAACAGAAGACCAAGAAAGCACAGCGACTCACTTATTGCCGGCGCAGTCAGCTGATACGAAAAGAAATAAAGGTTAATAAAAGAACTGGAAGTGTACAGACTAAACTTACTGCGGCAGAAAGGGCAGCCGCTATGTTCTTACATAGGTTAAAGCATGCAACCACTGATGCGCTCTGGCCGGGGATAACGTCCGCAAAATAGGTCATGGTCTGCATCCCAATGGTTTAGTGCTCCAACCTACAACAGTTTGAAATAACACTTACGGTCCCGGTGCCCAACATGAACCCAAGCCCGAAAATGAAACTCCCGACTAAAGGGACTATCCACTTCTGATGGGTGTGAATCGTCCATCCGAAAATCACTGTTCGGGTAGGTCGTAAGTACCCGAGAATCTAGACCGCAAATCCAAACTACGTACGCAATCCGATGGGCATAAGCGGAACTCCGCACCAGGCACTCAAGAGGCGGGCTTCCGGTGCGAACTTGTCGCCATCGCGTGCCTTGGCTCGTCTGTAGGCATAGTCTGAGAGATAACCACCACTAATCGAACCGATGATGTAGCCAAAGCATGGGGGAATGTAGGCAAGCGCGATCTTCATGCTATTAAACTTAATGTGCCACATGGGACATTAGTATGGTGCTGATCCGGAAGATCCACGGGACCTGCCTTATAGGGGGGATCTGTCATTGCAAGTATGGCAGTCAGTACATATACCAATCCGAGCAAGAGTGTCCCTTACCCTCGAAAGAAAAGGGTATAGAGGTACTGATGCTATACAAACAAGCAAAGCATGTTGCGCCATAATATACGGCAAGTCCGACGGGTAGAAATTTAATGTATAAAACCTAATTTATTTGGTTAGGGGCTTGACAACGAGCCACGCTCAGGTTATGACGTACTGTCTTAAAGGGACGGATAATGAAAAGCTGGAAAAGGCTTTGAGCTGCTTTTAGATACCCTAGCTTGGGTTGACACCCTTCCTGGGGAGGATTGGCTAGCGCCGCGGCTTGTTTAGCTTTTAGGGCATTCGAGGTTTCCGGAAGGAAAAAAATGCTGTCAACAAGTCAGCACACATTAACGCCAATTATTGAAGTGCTCGAACATTAATGATTCAAGAACTCCCCCGAATATGACGTTGAACCTAAGAAAGATTCCTGTAAATCAAACGTGGTTATTTGGGAAACGCTTGGCGTACCACATGGTAGATCGCCAGGATGAGGTCCATGTTATCAAGGCACCCGAGATCAGGGGTGACAGTAAAGGACCAGCAATTGGTCCTAAATACCACCTAGGATCAGAGGCAAAGGTTAATTATGCAACGATTGGGTCTAAGTGCTCCAGCTAACCATCCAGTTGCTCGCCCACGTTCCGCAGGAACATAAATATCGGCAATGATCCCTAACCCCACACTACAGTAAACCTATGTTAACAGCATAGGCGAAAGTAGACATAGAAGTACTTACCTCTGTGCGCAGCTAGCACCGGCAGCCTGTATGAAACGAAAACAAAGCAGAAACTCCACGTTTGTAGAAATAGCGCATAAAACCGATGCTACAGTGAATATGAAAAAACCTGCGAGGTAGACAGGCCGGCGCCCGTATCTAAAGCAAAAATTAGAACCAAGGCATGCTACTAAAATTCCACCCACCTTTCAGACAAGAACGCGTACCATAAAGGAGCAATACCAGTCGCACACAAAAACAAAGTTGCTTTAAAGGAAATCAATATGTATTTCGCGGTGAACAAGGCCGATACGTACTGGTCAAGGCTACGACAGTATCTGGTATGTTCCAATCCTGCTGCAGGTCAGGGAACGCAGGCTGAAGAGAGTTTGATGCGAAACTGGATGGGGTATGTTTAGCACAATGTTACGTAATCAAATAGGCGAAATAGGGAACCAAGCCGACAAATGGGACGGCGAAAAGAAAAGCCAAGGCTGAGATAAAGATAGGAAAGAACGTACGGTCCGGCAAACGACGCGAGGGCCACGACGAAAACGATACCCGCCTTGTCCCGCCTGCGATAAGTTTTGGGATCTTGAAGGTTGGGAAGGATTGTCCACCGATCGATAGGTCTTTGGACAACTGCTCGTTGGCGTGGAGGACGGAAACTTTTCTCGTCTCTGTGAACAGCTTCCTTGGAGGAGCTGACTATCGGCAGAGACTGTTCAGTGATGACGAGATCCGGTGCCACCTTTTCAATTGGGGAGGCATACTCGAGGTCGGTGTGACGACCTAGTTCATGGTCTACAGAGGTGGGCAAAGGAGCGTTTGTCGCAGCGAGGTGCGAGGTCGGTGATGCGGGCGGGGCAGCCATAAGTGGGCATTATTGTCGTCGCATGGTTCTGGAGGGGAGACATATACGAGAGCATGCCGCTCCTCAGTTCCCCTGCCGTCTTCTCGGCACTTGTGCATGCCGAGCGGCTGTCCCTTTCGTCTGATTTATGCGGCGCTCACAATTGCGAACATGGGAGCTGCATCTTTTCCTTGGCATCTGCCGACAACAGCCAATCATCGTGGAGATAGAAACCCAAGGCCGCAGCGCATCTGAAGTCTATGTTGTAATTGTATGCGTGTTGCAAGACTCCCTGCCTCTGTTCGGCAACTATTTCTGGCGTCATTCGGCAGGGGATAGATACCAAAAGCGTGACATCGCCCTTGGAATGTGGTGCCTCAAGAGCCCGGCGCTCAGGCCTGAACCCGTCTTTCTCCCACAATAATCCTCCAGGCTTATTCCCGATATTTCACGGTTCTGGAGCTACGCGATGCTTCTAAGAAATGCACACAGACCTCTAGTGCGCCCTATTCCAACATTTTACGCGTCAATTACAGTCCCCTCTGCTTCCTCCTTGGATCGACCACGTCTCAACCATTCAACACCTCGACGGCCGTACAAGATCGAGGTTGGCGTCTCTTTTGCAGCTAAACCGCCTCTTGAGTATAAGGGGAGGCCCAAAAGAAGAACCGTTGCCTTCCCAGCTGATCATCCCATTGCGAAATGGCGCGATGCCCTACTGCAATGGAAACCAAAAAGAATTATAACCGATAGTGCAGGAGAAGATTTCTTTTTCGTCGAGCAGGTAACGTTTGCGTCGTACGTTTAGTGTGTTGTCATCTCTTATAAATAGCCTGCTCCCTTCCGAGCCAGATGCGAAACAAGTCGG
Source organism: Ceratobasidium sp. AG-I (assembly GCA_015039395.1). Taxonomy (NCBI): domain Eukaryota; kingdom Fungi; phylum Basidiomycota; class Agaricomycetes; order Cantharellales; family Ceratobasidiaceae; genus Ceratobasidium; species Ceratobasidium sp. AG-I. The sequence continues at coordinate 30,191 of MU132151.1, read as the reverse complement.
TGGGTAAGTTACTGGCAGTGCACGGAGAGCTGGTATTGAAGTTCTAGTTAGGGTGTCTCGCTGGGAGTATCCGATGGCGTTGGAGGATGGAGTGATGATGGTATGTATCTTTCGTTTATATTATGCCCGAATTTTCTCTATAGCGTCATACATTACCCCAGGCGTCGACCCATCCCTGTTCTCTCAATCCTTAATGCATTTCGCCTCAAAGCACGCAGCCACATCATGGGCCGGAGAACCTGACTACGATCCGATCGAAGAGACGGCAAAACTCGAGAAATCCGACGTAACGCTATCTCCCGTAGAAATAATAGCTCGAGCATACCAGAACGTGCTAGATGAGCCCGCGGTGCAATGCGGTGAGAAAAGCTTGGCGTCGGCAGCGATTTTCGTTTATATCATGGCGCTCACTGCCGTCCACAGGGTCAAGCACGGCGTGTATCGTAAATATCGACGCCCAGTCCGGCAGGCTTTCGGCAGCCAAGTGAAGACATTGTCTAGCCCTTTCGATTCCGCAGTCTAACTCACTTGCTTCGACCCAGCCTGGGAGACTCAAGTTTCTCAATCTTACGTTCCTCGTCGATCTTCCACGAGCAGAAACCCCAAACCCATTACTTCAACTGCCCCCGGTGAGTCTTCCTTCGGCATCGTTGCGGAATCGAGCGCACACTGAAGGGGCTATTTTAGACAATTGGCGAAACTGCTCCCCACACATAAGCCTCACCTTCGGATTAGGGATCGGCCAGAACATGCAGCCGTGTACTCGGCTCAGCTCCGGCACGGCGATCTTGTCATATTATCAGTGCGTCTCGTGATGACAGACCTCGCGGCGCCATAGTCTAATTATACGTGCGAAGACAGACGGCCTGGGAGACAACGTGCATCCAGGCGAAATAATTGGGATATCATCGCTCGTTGGGCGTCGAGCTGCCAGTCAGCCTGACCAAAACCTAGCACAGAATCTCGCCGACAGCTTAGTGGAATATGCAGTAGCCTGTATGCATTCTTATGACAAGGTCTCCCCTTTTGAAAGTGAGCATTAACCTCTCCTCTCTTAAACATAAGGAATAAACCTAATTTCCGGCATCAGTCGCTGCCCAAGAGGAGGGAATGGAGCATCCAGGAGGGGTAAGTGCTAGGGTGTATTTAATGACCTAGACCATGCTTAATTCCCTTTCGTACACAGAAAGTTGATGAGTCAGTCTGATTCCACACATCTGTATGTTAGACTAACTCCATTTTTGCAGTGTGACTGTTGTAGTGGCTCACGTTATAGAGAACTCATGATGAGCTGGTATCCCATGCTCTCATCTGATTCGCGGTGCCTTACAATTTCAAGCTAATACACCGAATGCCCCTAACTATTCCTTGAGATCCATCTCCATTGACTAAGCTTACTATGCATACATCAAATCCTCATAGCTGCCTCTCGATAAAACTCTGAATCACTCCCTCATTCGTCAACGGATATTCCTTCAATTCAACCTTTCCGTCCACGACGAACGTATTTGGTTGCACGAACACCTTTCGGGGTTGCTTCTTCGCCAGTACGATGTCACTGCAACAGCCAGATGAGTCCAGAACACAGGCACAATCACGCCATGGCCGAGATAGGGCGCCACATACCGAATTTCACCAGCCCAGCCTGACCGAGGTGTAGTGAGCTTCTCATAAAAGTCCCTTGCACCCTCCCCATCGGCAACACTTTTCCGGACCTGGAGGTCTACAAGCAGGCGCCCAATAGCTGCGTGACCGTCCTTCAGAACCTTTTCGCGATCGAGCTGCGGAAGATAGCGTGAGACCAACACAAGTTAGAGCCCCCGTGAATACACTCACCTTGATCTGGACGTCCTCCAGCTTGCCAGAAGCATCGCGGAACTCTAACAGCTCGGCCAGGCCCTCTTGGATGAAGAAGTTGGTGATTCCGAGACGGGCTTGCATATGTGCTTGCAAGTGTTTTCCTGCCTTGGGGTCATACAGCTCCAACGCGCGGACACCGGCGCGGGCCATCAGAAGGTACTGTGCGTACTGGTAGATACAGATTAAAAATGAGCGCTTGTGCTAGAAATTCAGACCGGCTTTTTGGACATACTTCAATATCTTGGCAGTCTTTCTCTTCAGTGTAGCCAAAGATCTAAAATTGGTTAGCTCAGACGGTGAATTAGATTCGAGGCAACTAAATTTGTCTACCTTCAATATTTCCCGGTTACCAGTGAGGTATAGACCAACTGTGGAGCAGCGTTGTATGCGTGTTAAACGGCCGATCTACGCGGGCGACTAACAAACTTACCGCACTCAGCCCTACACTCCTCGAACGATGAACTGCACACGCCGAGTACCGAACCGGCAGTTTGCCCGGGTTTGTACCAGGTGCTCACCGGCTTGCCCGTCAATGGGTTGATTGTCTGAAAACAAAATGCGCATGAGAAACCGATCACTTGCGCCTTCCCACCGATTACACCCACTTTCTCAGGGTCAAAGTTGAGCTTTCCATCCTTGTCCTCGGTGAACCTATGATACAGTGGGTTAGAGGTCAGCGATATGTATAGTGGCGGTAGACGTGTGTTGCTTACAGCTTTCCCGAACCGTGGCCCAGAAGCTCGTGGTTCGCAACCTGGACATCGAATGCTTTGGTATCCCATTGCTTGTAGAACGCCGCATCTTCGGCCGACAAGAAAGTTATAACTTCGTTTGCCGCCTTGGCAGCTAGAATATTCTGGTACATATCATGAGTTTTAAATAGCGTTGTCGAGGTGGATTTACTCACAGCCAACGATACATTCTAAAATTAAATTATTGGTATAAGTCTCTTTATGGTAAAGTGCAACTATATGTACCTTGAAGCCCACTTGCTCTCGAACTTCGTAGTAGCTAGAATAATACCATGGGTGAGAAGGTCCGGATTGTGACACAGAGTAAGGCTCACTTCTGCGCCGAATCAGCTTTCTTGGTCACAAGCAGGGATATCAAATGCACTCACTGGAATCTAAGAGAAGCGGCCCAGTCGAATCTGTAGATCAGTATAGCGCCAAATAACCTTATTATAAAAGCGCCTACGTTGATGCCGGCGGGAATACCTAGAGTAGGGGTTCGTCACCTCGATCGTTGGTGATTGATGCGGTTGGACTCACCACCAGTGGCAAACGACACCACTTCCAAGGCTAACCCAATTCACCTGATTAGAAGATCATGGATGAACACAAACAAGACCTACCAGTAAAGTCGGGCTTGCGGAAGACATCGACCTAACATGGTAATACTTGAATTTGATTAATTCCTTCTAATAGAATTGTCCAACGTACCTCGTAATTCTCTCCCCATGGCAGCGTTTTGATAAGTTCTGGCGCACGGTTCACCAGAACCTCGTATTTGGCTGTCAATGCCTTGTTGACGATGGCCGTAAAACCTTCCCACTCGGCGCGGCCGCCGTACTGGTAATAGTTAGCCAAATCGCTCAGGTTTGTAATAGTTTAGACTCACAGGATCAACGTAAGTTTCGATGAAGCCAATATACGACTCGACAACTAAGGCGAAGGCATCTTCGTTAGCATGGATACATCAGTGAGCAAATGATTCATGCCATACCAGGCCCAACATCCTTGACCCAGTGAGTGCTTGCCTCTGTTAAGTAGTGAGCAAACACGCTATGACACCCAAAACAATGCTAACCCTTATGCTTTTTGACGGAGCCTGATTTGAAACTACGCGGGGTCGAGTTTAGCCAGTTTTCACTTTGTGCAGCCGGCCGCATACCTCTCGATGTAGCCCTCTGTCATTTGGATCTGATGTTCGTTTGCTATCGAGACAAGTCAGCTCGCTGTGGATATTTAGAAATTCGGAACACACCAGCATATTTCTTCGCTTCCTCAAGGGCAGCAACGACTTTTGTCAATGCCGCACTGTGGTCGCCGTATTCAATCGTGATGTCCACTTTGTCAAAGGCCTCAGAATGTTTCTCTGGTTTCTTCTCGTCAGCCGATGCAATAAGAATAGCGAACGAGGTATCCGAATCCTTTCGGATGCTGTAATATTGCCGAGTAAGCAAGTTATATGTATAACATATAATGGGGCGATGGTTCACCGAGTGTTTTCAATATCAAGGCCAATCTTTTCTGCGAATGTTTGGATCTTAGCAGCTTCGTCATCGCTAATTACATTTGAGCCGGGATAATAATTGGACACATGTCCATCCTACAAGCATTCGGTATCAGTATGCGTCTGTCTTTACATGCTCGAGAACTTACGCATCGCTTTCCAATCAAGAGGCTCGGTTCCGGTTCGACGCTGTAGATATGATCTTTGAGCTAAACAGTTTCACTTGTTAATATTGAATGTGTTTTTGGAAGAAGAAGCATACCTTGTCCCAGAGGGCTGAAGCTTTGGAGGCCGAAGCCGAAGCTCCGACGACCTTTGCGAACTGTGTCTCCGAAACTCGGGGAACGAACTTGGTAAACCCGAACGATTTGAAGTTGACCAGGTTGGAAAAGACCTAACCCAACATAATTTTGTGTTGATTCGCATATTCGACTCAAATGAGCGATGTTCCTACCTGCGCAACATATTCCAAGAGCTGTACCCATTCTTCGTCGCTCACTCCAGATTTCGATTTCAATGCATCCAGATCGGCCAGAGATTTACCATCGTGAGCTGAGAAGATGAGAATCAAGAAATTGTAGAGCGTCTGCGCCTCGGCTGTCCATTGCTCCTGTATGACTCGCGCGCCTGCCCAAGAAGCTGCGCCGACCCAGTGTGTATAGAGTTTTTCCTTGTCGGTAAGCAAAGCGAACGAATCCTTCACAGCTAGGGAGCATAGAGGGGGATTCTGGTCAGCAAGAAACCGAGCAGCATTGACTGCCTTAGATGAAGCCATTCTGTGGGAAGTCGGAAGATGGGGGCGAAAGAGGGATGCTCTGGTTCTGCTCGCAATAAATCGATGGGTTAAATCCACTCTAACCGGCCGTCTGAGCACGAGGTTTCGGGATAGCATCCACACGAGACCCCACAGGCGCGTGCGTAACCCAAGAATGGATTTACAGTAACGCCCACATGCAACAAGACACGTGATACAACCTAATGCATGGCGAGGACGAGGTTCAGACGATTCATTTGTGACTACACTTGTTGGTCAATATTATCTAGTGCTTCACTTCCCATCGGCAAGCACAGTTCTACTCGCACAGGCCAAAGAATCACAGTTCCGTCTTGACAGTACCCGCCTTCTTGTCCTCGCGCTCTGCTTTCGAAGGCTGTTTACCGAGCATGACGGACAACATTTCATGCACGATGTCGGCAGCGACCAGTGAGGTGATTTCAGCTGCGGATGGCCGATATCAATATCATACGCAGTCGATTAAAGATTCCTCAGCACTGACCGTTGGTGTCGTCTGTGGATGAGCATGTGGTTAGGAACAAACTTTGGCACAGCAGTGCTAAACTCACATGCAGGGGCAACTTCCACAACGTCGGCGCCACTAAGGTATGAATGATTCGATTAAGTCTGTTTTTTCAAACAGACTTGCTATATTTGAGACTCACACAAGATTCAATCCCGTCAATCCACGCAAGATACGCTTGACTTCACGGGTTGTCCATCCTCTAACAAACAATCAGGTAATTAGAAGGCGATGAGCTAGAAACTGGACATACCCAGGTTCAGGTGTTCCCGCTGTTGGGCTTGAAATCAACTTGATTTACTACTACCGCTAGCATAGGGTACTTACTTGCAGGAGCCAGAGCGGGGTCTGAGTAAAGCAACTATGAGCGTTGGGAAACATACTAGTCGGTTCAAGACGTACCAATGACGTCGATATCGAGGCTGTTAATTATCTAGGTGTCAAAACGGCCACTCGAGCACCAAGAAATGTAAATTCCTTACCTTAGGTATACAGGCTTGTCTCCGACCCGTTTCTTGATTTCTTCAGCAATGCCATCGGGTCCCAACTCGTCTATGTCATCCGTCGTGATCATAGTGAATCCGACGGTCTTGTCATGCTCGATATCGTCGATACCCTGGTGTCGAGTAGGTTTTTCTGTGATAATACAGAATTGAATACTGTACATACCTGCATCTTGCACCTAATCCCCGCATGTATGCTATTTTCTTTTGCGATAAGCCCTTCAGTCATAGCGGTCCAAAACATCGTTCCATGAGTGATGACGCTCTCGTCGTTAATCCCGTAGTATCCCAGAATAGGCCAAGTGTCTAGATGACTGTCGAAATGAATAACTGCGATTTCGCCATATACTTCATATAGAGAACGAAGGTTTGGTAATATAATGGAATGGTCACCACCCAACGTAACAATTCGTGGATGGGGTTGTCCATCCTTTGCAATTCGTTTCGTCAAAAGCGAGTTAAAGCCGGTTTGGGTAGCTACCGGGCGGTGGATCAAAGTGCTATAGGCAGTTTGCATCTGATCCATTGCGTAGTTCACATGAAATGGAACAACTGGAACCTAGACAAAGGTATAGATGAAAACGAAGCAGGGGAGGGCGAAAAAGTCCTACATCACCACAGTCCTTGATGATAGCATCCTGTTTATACGGATTGTATCCTTGTTACAATGGTAAGACTATCAATATTTTGCTTTCATTGAGGGCGAGCTTACCCCAAGCTGTAGTGTAACCTCTCGTCGGACTTATCCGTCGTGAGCCAGAGCGAATCCCATAAGGACCAAAGCGCGCGCCGGGTCGGTAAGTCACAGCCGAGTCGAAAGGCATGCCAAGTACTGCGATATCAAACAACTCGTTTTCATTCTCGGCCTCCAGGCATTTTAGATAAGGCAAGTGGGCGAACGATAGAGGCCCAGAGAAAGGCATGTCGAACTGGGCGCCATATTTCTTTGACCAAGTTTGAGATTCTTCATCTGATTTTAGAGGCGCTTGTGCACCTTCGTTGTGACTCTGGTAAGCTTTGGCCGATGCTAGCACGGACAAAAGTAGGACGGAGGGTACGGCGAGCATTGTGGGAGAGGGAATGACTCTCTAGTGCCGATAGGCGGCAGTTACTTAAGAAATCGCCCTTTGGAGTCCGAAGGCCGGTTGATTTCAGATAGGCGAAGGTTGATTTGTAAATTGGTTTTGGTTGGGGGCTTGAGTTTACGTATTTGTAGTTTGTATGCGCTCTGTTTCAATGTTTTGACAGGTGCAAGGGTGAATTATGGACGAGCTATTCCAACGATGTTGGATATATGCGCAACAAAGTGTGAATCGTTCGAGGAGATCCAAAGCCTACAGAGTTGTTTCACAAATCAAAGCATTTTCACAATACCAAAAAAGCACAAACGTATCGCAGCAACATGGATCATGGCTTGGAGCCTAACACCCGCTCCCTTAGCCTTGTCCAATTTCTCCAAATGTTCTTGCGATCTTTCTCCAGTACGTCTCCTTCACCCTCGATATTGTTCTGGCCTCCTGCCCATTCGAGCGCACGCTCAAAGCACTCCAAAGCTTCTTTGTCACCCTGCCCTCCTTCAAGCAACAAGCCTCTCAAATTCCATGCTTCGGCTGCCGATCGTCGAGCATCGCGTAGCAGGGAGCGCGCAGGCTGCTTCAAGGCCTTTGAAGTTCCAAAAACAGAGAGAAGGCTAGTGTCGGGAACGGGCGGATGCGGTATACTGGATAGAGGGACGTCGGGGTGAACGCGCGGCGTTCCGGTGAGCAAGAGTGCAGTGTGCTCGGAATGCTCTGCGGCTGTTTTGAGGTGCTCTAGCGAAGCAGAGAGGTTTTTGCGAGAGGATTGGGCCCATAGAACTTCAGCTAGGTGGATCCTAAAAAGTGCGCCGCGATGGTAGTTGAACAGGTTGTGGAGTTGTTCAGGTGCCGTATTTTTGGTTATTCGAACGAGGGATGGGGGAGGGAGGGGATTGAGTAGAGAAAGAGCTGACTCTTCGGTCGCTCTGGCATATTCTAATTGACGTTGAAGGGCATAGCTGCCAGAGATAGATAATAGAGCGGAGACTACACTGCGCTGGGCCGCCGGTTCTGGTGGAAGTTTATCCGGCTCGGCTGATTCAACGGCTTTGATGGATCGGTTCCAATAGTCCATAGCAATGTTCGTATCGCCTAGACGGGCAGAGAGGTCCCCCAAACGTTTTGCGATCCGTGCTGTTTGGTTGCTGCGCGGGGGCGTCAAGTTCAAAAGCGTCGCCCATTCATTTCTCGCCGCCTCCAGATTTGCTCGTCCACCCAGTCGCTCGACAACCATAGCATGACGAGCCATGAGCTCGAGTAGTGCTGGGTCGGTGGGATCGGTGATTCGTTTCTGTGCTTCTTGGATCGCGCCGCGTAGGAAGCTCTCCGCTGCGGCAAACTTGCGCTCGAAAATATTCAGTCCGCCGGCCTCTCCCTCACCGACTCCGATAACGCCGTCAAAGTCCCCCGACCCCCAGTTGAGCGGGATCCAGGCGCTTCTGACGGCACGCCGTGCCCACCATCCGAGGCGACTATCGGTCCCACCTCGCGAACCGCCCGACCAACGATCTCGTTCGCTCTCCCACCCAAAAGTATCGTCTTTGAACTCTGGCTGTAGTTCGACGTGCTCAACCCACTGGTGCGTCGCTTCGACACCAAGGGCTGTCACTCCTGCGATAACGAGGATACCACCAAGGGTGTATTTCGCCACTCTGGTAAAGATGGAAAAAGCAAAGGCAGTAGGTCGAGCATAATTCTCCTGTTGGTTTTGGAAGCTTTCGAGTTGAGTGGGGGTTGGCCGGAGCTGAGGCAGGGAGCTATCGGTATGCTCTACTGGAGAATGCCCTCGCGGTTGCTGAGAGTAGCATGCGCGCCGAGCAGGGAATGACGATGCACGAAGAGATCTGCAGGAAGGCGGGCCGAATCTAGATAGTTTCACAGCCTGAAGCATCACAGCTGCTAGTTTTCGGTGCAAGCGGCGACGATCAATTGGAGTATTTTAAAGTACAGTAATGAATGACCGCAGTGATGGAATGTGATTCTGTGATCACTGACTCATGTCACGTGCGACTCTCATCAAGTTTACGACAACCACAACAGGCACTTGTCTGTGCCATAAAACATAACTCCAGCGGACCCGACAACCACATTACACGGACAAATCTAGCACTCGCTTATTGCTGTTGGCGTAATGAAATACCTTGCAAGGCAAATATTGCTCTCGCATTCTCGGCCAAGTCCGAGACCTCCGCTGCTTGAAGTCACAGGAGCGTCCAGGCATGTGCGCCTGGGCGAGTCGGATTCTCCGAGTTTGATAGCTCGATCGTGTTCACGTGGCCGTGCCTTGGACTTCGTTCGAAGGCATCTGCTCGGCCTGCACGCTCCATTCGAGACGGATTTATAGCAACTAAATATACTGCTGATTGGGATCTCTAGTTAGGGCATATCCTTCTGGGGCTTGCGACCGTCATTTGGGGCGCTTTTGGGGCACGCTGATTGGTGTCTTTCACTTTAACTTCCTTGTATAGATTGGGATGACGTCAAACTGCTTCGTCGATCTGGTTGCACGGCTAACCCTGTCGTCTCGCTTGACCACAGCTTTAATCTGGTAAAATTTCAATACTGGTTGTCTCGGCAAGCAGATCTGCTGGTGCTTCCCTCGTGAGTTCACTGGTTCTACGTTCATATTTAGTTTCGACAACTCACCGAGTCCCCGAAGCTATACCGTCGTCGCAACAAAGTTCACGACAGTCTTCTTTCCGAAGTTATTTACACAGATTTCCCCTAGGACTATCGTTAAAGCCAAGCTGCATTGACAACACCCCATGTGATACCAAGGTTTGAGCTGCCGTTGCCCGTGCAAGTCACAAGCCCAGTTTTTAGTCTTCTAGTGCACCGACGTCACCCCGAATAGCCCAATCATGCACCTGTAATTGTGGAAGACGCCAACAATGGCAACCTTTGGCTGGTCGCAACTTGATTTTGACCAAACGCGATGGCGTTAATGCTTGAATACGATCGCGCCGGACCAGCCGAGCTCGGAGTTATGTCTAAATAATCACCACATGAGTGCCTTGTCGCGCCCTGCTACCTGTATATATAGCGGGAGTGTAGTCGACGTGTCTCTTCAGCATTTCCTCTCCTATCGTTTACCAGGTCAGAGAATTTGGCGACCATGCTAGGCCGTCTACTTCTCTCCCTTCTGCCCCTTGCAGGCGCCGGTGAGTGTCTTATCTCAGTTCTTATCAGAGTTACTAAGCCGCGCGTCCCGCAGTTCTCTCGCAGCAAAGCGTGGCCTGGACAGACACTCTCACCGGGATTCCATTTCAGTCTTACGTCGATCCTGTTCATGGTATCCGGATTAGCATCACCTTCCCCGCCTCTACTACTGCGACAGAATTCGTTGGCGAGATTGTTGCTCCTATTGCTGCTAAATGGGTCGGCTGGACATTTGGTCCTGGTATGAATAGCAACTTGATGGTGGTCGCGTGGCCAAACGGCAACAATATCGTCGCCTCGACTCGCTACGCAGTGTGAGCCAATTTTATTGCTTATTTTACGACTTTCCTCTGAATATGCTGCAGAGGCTACACGCAGCCCTACGTGATCACCGGGCCTACTCTTACTACGATTACCGCTGGCACCTCTGTCAATGCGACCCACTGGAAGTGGCTCTTCCGCTGCCAGAGCTGCACAACCTGGGCGTAAGTGTTTTTTGGCTGCTTGAATGCTTTGTTGCTGATTGTTTAATAAATACAGTGATGGGGCGATGACTGTCAATGGCGTTCAGGTGTTCGGATGGGCATATAGCACCGTCGCTGTGGATACACCCTCCAGCGCGGCCTCTACTTTCGCCGAGCACACTGATTGTAAGTGTCTCGTTGTAACCCTTTTCGGCCTTTCTAAAGATTCGTGCCAGTCGGTTTGTGGGCCCACACCACGTCTTCCGCCCATTACTCGAATTATGACGATTTCCTCGACGGTTCCGTGACTGCGCCTACGTCAACCACAACCACCAGCGCCGCCCCCTCTACTACTAGCACCGGACCCACAGTATCAGCCACTCCATATGATTACATTGTTGTGGGAGCAGGAGCAGCTGGTCTTGTGGTTGCTGATCGTTTGTCGGAGGCGGGCAAGAAGGTGCTCTTGATCGAACGGTGAGCATCCATGGCGCCATTCTTTGCTGAGATCCACTTACAATCGGGCACTATAGCGGCGGCCCTAGCACGGCTGCAACAGGAGGCACAGATACTCCGCCATGGCCAACAAAGTCGAGTGTATGCGCTATCTTTGACGAATTGCTATTGCATTGCCTAACTTGACCTAACTAGCTCACCCGCTTTGATACCCCTGGTCTTTTCGAAGCCATGTTTTCAGGTTCCAACCCGTATTGGTGGTGCGATGGTGAGTCCAACGCGCCTTTGACTTGAGATAAACTTTCAATTTAACGCGCGCCAACTAGATGTCTTGCCATTCGCTGGTTGTCTCGTTGGTGGTGGCACTGCGATCAACGGATTGTAAGTTCAGGTGGAATTGTTTGAGGCGAACTTTAAACTCACTTGCCTTCTCAGGCTTTACTGGTACCCAACCGACGCCGAATTTGACACATCCAACGGCTGGCCAAGCGGGTGGCAGACTCCTGGTGCCTATGTCGACAAGGTCAAGGCTCGCTTGCCTTCTACCGATACTCCTTCGACAGATGGGAAACGCTACCTCACCCAGGTATATGACGTCGTCAAGTCGCTACTAGACAAGCAGAACTATTCTGGAATCACGATCAACAGCAATGCCAACGCGAAAGATCATGTGTATGGTAACCCCGCCTACTATGTGGGTGCAATTCCTTCCCATCAATAGTTCGAGACTTGACGTGCGGGCTTCTAGGTGCAAGGTGGAAAGCGAACTGGCCCTATGGACACCTACCTCAAGACATCCAAAGCTCGCTCCAACTTTAACCTTATGACCTACACCAAGGTGCTCTCTGTTGTCCGCAACGGCGCTCAGATCACTGGCGTGCAGACCAACAATACTGCGAGTACGTCCACGCCAGCTTATTTCAGTTTCAGGACACTTATATGCGTTGGGTAGTCGCCGGCACGGGTATCATCCCCCTTACTACCAACGGTCGTGTCATCTTGTCTGCCGGTGCTTTCGGTACCTCCAAGTTGCTCTTCCAGTCTGGTAAGCACCAAATTCGCGCCTATAATGTGACTTTATTAAAACATCCCGGCAGGTATCGGTCCTTCTGACATGCTTGCTATTGTTGCTGCGGATGCCACTGCCAAAAAGTACCTCCCCCCTTCGTCGCAATATATCAACCTTCCCGTTGGCAGCAACGTCAAGGACAATCCATCCGTCAACATGGTGTTTACCCACCCCAGTGTCGATGACTACGACAACTGGGCGCCGATTTGGTCGAGCCCTCGCACCGCTGATGCGAACCAGTACGTAAAGAACCAAACCGGCGTGTTTGCTGCATCTTCTCCTCGCATCAACTTTTGGCGGGCGTATGGTGGGTCCGACGGAAAGACGCGCTACGTGCAGGGTACCTCTAGACCTGGCTCCTGCTGCTTCACTCCGACATATCCCTACAACACAACGGCCCAGTTCACCATCACGATGTATCTGTCCACTGGTCTCACTTCGGTTGGGCGAATTGGTGAGTTTACCGAGCATATCTCTTACTCCCATCTGACATACCACACAGGCATTGACGCGTCTATGCGCTCTCGTATCCTCACGAGTCCATGGCTTACGGACCCTGTGGACAAGGCGGTACTCGTGACTGCGATTACTGATATGCTCTCGACCTATAAGCAAGTCCCCAACCTCGCGTTGATCTCTCCCGACAACACCACCTCGGTCACCACCCATGTCACCAACATGGTAGACGGATCCAACCACTGGACTGGCTCTACCAAGATTGGAACCAGTTCGTCCAGCTCTGTCGTCGACTCGAACACCAAGGTTTGGAACACGAGTAAGTGCGCTTCATCATGAGTACTGGAAGATAGCTAAATTGCGTGTTCAAGACAATCTGTTCGTCGTCGATGCTGGTATTATGCCTGGAATGCCTACAGGCAATCCTCAAGGTGCTATCATGACAGTGGGTGAAATCGCGGCAGCGAAGATTTTGGCTCTGGCGGGTGGGGCATGAGCGTGAGGATGCAACACTGTACATTTAGGAATTACTTTCATTTGGTGGATCAATTGCATTTATAAATACTCGCTCGATGTGAACAGGGATTTTTAGTTATTCGGTAACGGGCACTTGGTTTGATGTGCCTATAGTTTGTGCTGGACTTTGTGCTGTGTTTCCTCTGCCTTGTGAGTATGCGTGCTGGTTTCTCTTTTGGCGTGGGCTTTGGGTGCTGCTGGAGTATTGCTTTACGCTGGAACGTTGCTTTCCTTTGGCTCTTTGCTTTGCAGTTGTGCGGCTGGTGTTGACCTGTTCTTTTTAGGCCATTCAGGGCCTTCTGTGGTTTGTGGTTGGGTGCTTTGGATATGCGCATTGGTGTTAGCTCCTTTGTTTCCTTTTGCTTTCCATTGATCGTTTGTCGCTCCTTTTCGCTGTGTATGTGCTCTTTTGCTTTCTATTTTCCATGGCTTGACTTCTTATTTTCTTCACTCGTCGGCTGACCTAATGTGTGGTTGCTTGTTGCCTTCTACCTTTTGTCCCGCAGCCCTTTGTCGATACAGCTCGTGCGTTTCTTGACCAAATCACACCAGTCTTGGCTCATTCAAAAGCCCTCGGCGAGTCGCACATGTTTTACTAAGGGGCCGAATCGATGTGGCAGCCATTCATACCTCCCCCCCCCCCCACCTCAAGTTTTGATTAGTCCTCATTGCAAATTTTGTAATGAAGTTGCTGCTCAAGCAAAACTGAATTCACTTGGTAGTGCTGGCAAGCCCCTGGAGTACAAGTCACGTGCTGGGAGCACTCAAAAGTCAGCCAGGAACACTTAAAAGCCTGCGTCAGTGAAAAATAGTAAAGTTTATTACATGCTACTCAACAAAAACCTTTTTTGCTCCCAGTGCTCCAGAGGGCTGTGGAAGGGGGGTGGGTGGCTCCTGTCCTTTGGAGCATCCAGGAGTACTGCTCAGGAAAAACTAAAAGTGTAACTAGTTAGGGGGGTTGGATAATGGTGTCATTGCACCTAATTAGAGCTAATGACACTATTACACCAGATTACATATTCTAATTTAGGGGTAATGAGGAGTAATTAGGGGTAATGAGGGATAACAACTAGGGGGGGATGGATAAATGTGTACTAGTGTAATGACGTGTAATGATATGTAATTCTCTTGCACACATTTTGCTGAGTGAGCAGCTTCTGGAGCACTGGAGCACCATCAGGAGGAAGGCTGGAGCTCATTTGCTGCTTTAAAGCAGCAAATGAGCCAAAGACCAAAATAACCTAATTACCAATTAAAATGAGACACAAAGAGCCACTTACTGAATTGAAAATGAGTTCAAAGAGCCTAAAGAACCTCAAGCTTGCTGCTGAGTTCTGGGTTTTCTCTGATGACCAGGCTCCAAAGTTAAGGATGTCACCCGGGAGACCGGCACCCGGGAATTCCTGGTACTGCGGGCAAAAAATCCCGCATATTCCCGGGTGCAGGCAGGGAGCGGGAGCGTGGGAATGACCAAAATTGGTCAAATTCCCGGCGGGATTCCCGGGGAATCCCGCCACTAAGCGCTCAAATGCCCGCCAATTCCCGCGAAAATTCCCGGATATATGCGTCACATACTGAACTATTTAATGCAATTTATTTCACATTTTTCCGCCCACTCAATCCCTCCCGCGTAGAAAATCTTCATGTAGACAGTTACTAGCACTATTCTCAAGAATAGACAAACCACAAACCCCATCACAATTGGGTGTTATGTATATCATTAAATAGAGGAAATTCACCACTTTCCAACCATGTAACATATGACCTCATATAAATTCCTAGGATGAAGAAAAGTGGGAATTACTGCTGGGGGATATTTACCCCTGAAAATGCGCCACACCTACTAAGGAATTTTACTGTGTATATGCGGCTCCCTTGTGTGCAATCATTATATATATGCTACAAGATGCTATGTTCAAAATATCAGCATGTCACAACCTCTGGAAGGTACTCAAACAGGGGGATTAGTGCTCATAAGGGGGAAATCCCAGTATTAGATGCAGTCTAGGGCCGGAATGAGGGCAATTGAGCAGATTCCAATGAGTACATTCTACTCAGAATTGAATTCTGCATATATGCGATAGGCTTTACTTTCTACACTTTTGATCACTCATCTTGTACTATGTAGTTGCTTTGTATCCCTGTAGTAGCCCCTATAGGAATACTTGCAAGGAATACATGCAAGGAATACATATGTTTATAAGCATTCAGCAGATGAGATAGTTTCAGAGCAGTTACATATGTGTGATAAGATTCTATTATATGTAACATTGGGATCATGAGGACTTTGGTGAGTGAGCAACAAGACTTCAGGGGGAAATAGGGGTATTCTAGAGCCTTTACAGCATTTCAGACACTTCCTGTGATTGGATTGGGCTGAAACCTGGCATATATACTGATAAAGCTTATGAAATATATATTACATCCTTACGCTGGGTCCAGGCGGTCTGTGCGTGGCCTGTGTGCGTGATTTGTATATCCTGGGGCAGTATTTGCTTGTTTTCAATGGATTAGAAATTTATTAATGACATGTAGGATACATGTTCGGAATCCCCTGATTTATGCGCATTTAATGAGCTATATATCATGGCAATGTGACGGGATTTGAGGTATAGTGCCCGGCCTTCCCGCACATTCTCGCCACTCAAGCAGAACCGAATTTGCTCGCGAGCACTCACGAGCGCCTCGGGTTTCTCCGTACGCTCCGCAAGCCTCTGGAGCACCAATCACGTGCTAGGAGTGTCGAAAAATCGATCCGGCAGCGTTCAAAGCTGCATGTATGCTCACCTCTACCCTCAATATATCCTTTCTGAGTGTTAATCTTACTTGACCAGCGTTCTTGAACGTTCCCAATTGACTTTTAGAACGCTCCCGGCACGTGACAGATGCTCTGGAGGCTCGTGGAGCGTACGGAGAAACCTGAGGCGCTCGTGAGTGCTCGCGAGCAAGTTCGGTTCTGCTTGAGCATTCCCCAAGCATTTGCGGGTTTCCTGGGGAATCCAGCGTTCCCGGGTGCGGGCAGGAGCGCGAGCACAAGCAGGGCCTCCAGGGGCCCAATTCCCGGGTGCAGGCAGCGGGATTCCCGGGATCCTCCCGCGCAACATCCTTATCCAAAGTGCTCCCATGTCAGCAAAATATGCTGGTGCTCTGGTACTCCGTAGTGCTACGGAAGGGGGGGTGGTGCCTCCCGCAGTCTGGAGCGCTTCAGGGCGCTTCAGAGCACTGGAGCACCATGCTCCGGAGTACTCCTGAGCACTCCAAAGCGCTCCTGAGGCTGGGAGCATTGGCACCTGGAAAACTGTGCCCATGTTCTGAATACTTGGAAGTGGCCAAAGTCTTCTGTGCTATGGTCCCCTTTTCATGTACTTCAAAGTACTCGGAAAGCTGACTAAGCCTGTCAGCACTAGTGTAAATATACATACCAAATGCTATCTTTACAACCAGCTGTTAGTTTTGGACAATTTCTGCACCATTGGATGCGCAGCAAGAAACTGGCCTAGGGATGTCTGAATGTCAAAGATTGATGTGCTACGGAGGTGGTTGAAGGATGGTTGGCTTGTCACTGAGTGGTAGCTATGTCTTCAGTCACGTCATCAGGGAAAACCTCCAGTACAGAATGAATGATATTGACCTAAATTTAGCTGTATTAATACTGTTAGGTTTTTACCAACCCCCCCTTTTCATACACCTAAATTTAATAAATTTAGGAATTTCAAATTTCTCAAAAATGTTCCTTTGGTCATGTTTGTCACTTCTAGCACTTTTCCAGATTTGGCATTTAATCATTTTAGGGGCATTTAGGGGCATTTAGTAGATTTAGCCAAATTTAAGAAATTTAGCTAAATTTGAAATTGAGATCCTAATGAAAGTTGAGCATTTTCCTGATGGTGATTGCATGCCCATACTAATACCTCATTTCCACAACCTTTCATGATGTGATGTTCTTAAATAAGGCCTTGTGTAAGGTAATCTTTAGCTGCACATCCAATGGAGCAGAAATTGTCTAAAACTAACAGCTGGTTGTAAAGATAGCATTTGGTATGTATATTTACACTAGTGCTGACAGGCTTAGTCAGCTTTCCGAGTACTTTGAAGTACATGAAAAGGGGACCATAGCACAAAAGACTTTGGCCACTTCCAAGTATTCAGAATATGGGCACGGTTTTCCGGATGGGGGAGCCACCCCCCCTGCTTCCGCAGCTCTCCGGAGCACTGGGAGCATTTCCGGTTTTTGCTGAGCGGGCACTCCTGAGCACTCCCAAGTAAGTCGGAGGGTGGGAGCCACCCACCCCCCTTCCACATGTCACAGCCCTCTTGGCTTGACTTAGGTGTGTCTTGGAGTGAGTTGTTGAGTTATCAAGTGGCGTTCTACAAGCTCTTAGTCCTAGCGATGGACTCAAGAGATACGGTGTTGAGGGCTAAACCCGAAGTGTTGAGATAACTAAGTACGACGTTGTCTCTTATCTTAAGAGTGTTGGAGGATGGTACAAGTGATGCGCTAAAGCCGTCACTTATAGTACTGTCCTACCTTCACACCTATGAGGGGAGATTGACGAGGTAGAGCAAGCTGGAGATCCCAGGCTTGCTCACCCTTCTTTTATACACAGGAGGTGTACAGCCTCGTAAGTACATGTGAAAGTTCATCTACCAGTAAGGGCGCACAGAAGTGCAAGGTGAAACGCAAGAGTCACCATGAGGTGTGGTCTGTGCGTAAAGTCCAAAGGAGCGTTTGTGGTCAGGCGTTGTAAGCCACGAGTCCGTGTCCGAACGAGTCAAAGGCCAGGCCTTAGACGAGAGAAAGACACACAAAAAGGAAAGAAAAGTCCGGTGGGTTACAACATTACCCCCCCAAAAGTGTCTGGTAGCGGAGCTAAAAGGCACACAAAACACAACAGAAAGAGAGAGCAAGTCCCGGAGGCCAGAAACAAAACTTATTAAAGCAGGCTATTACAAAGAATAAAACAGCAAGACAACACAGGCAACAGACGATCCATCCTTAAAGGAGAGGGACACATGCCTAGTCGCGGAGAGCCTTGAGGGCGTACTCGGCTACCACATTGTTAGCGCGGAAGGTCTTGAAGCGCACCCAGTCGTTGTCGGACGGTTCAGCCATCGGCTCGTCCTCCGAGATCGTGCCGTCCTCGCTGGCCAGCTCTAGTCGGGCCTCGCTCGCCCTCTTCGCTATGAACGCCCTGCAGATCTGGGCCATGTCCTCCCTTCCTAGCCCCACGCTCTGGACGACTTTGCTCACTGTGGCGGCGCTAATACCTAGTGCCATTGCCTCCTGGATTTCCTCCTCCACCTGCCTGGCGGCCTCTCGCTCCTTCGCCTTGAGCTCGGCTTGAGCGCGCTGGTTGCGGACACTGTACATGTCCCACTCCTCATGGCCCACATGCTGGGGGCGATATTCGTTGGCCTTTCGCAGTACCTCCGCCTCCTCCTCCATCTGTACCCTCAAGCGCTCCATATCCTCGTCCAGGGTCCGTTGGGCATTGTCCCATGCACGCTGGTCCAACCATTCCTTGAACTGGTCCCTGTCCATCTCTTTTGCCATGAGGAGGCACCAGACCTCCTCCTCGTCCCGCTCAGTGATAGCGCCTGCATACGTGGCCGGTACTTGCGCCTTCCATTCCTCTCCCTTATCCCGGAGCCACCGCCCAACCGTCTCCCATGAGACGTTGAACTGCTCGTTTTCCCATACTACCTCCGCAGTCTCCGCTATCCTCCGCCTTGACTCCACTACCACCCTATGTACCGTATCCGCTATGTACCCCCTGCACACAAAGTGCTTTACCCACCACACCTCCTCACTCCCTGTCAGAGGTGGCGCATCCTCCCCCACCCATTCCAGCGTCCCCTTCACTGGGTGCTGGACCCTCCAGACATCCCCCCATGCGCCCTCCGTTCTTGTCCAGGTAAGACGATCGCGCTCGATGCGCGGTATGTACTCGAGTACTGCGCTTGGGTCAATCTGTTGGGCCAGATGGTAGGAGTCGGCGAACGACCGGTCCTGGGCCGGCTTAATGTCTTTGCCGCGCTCGCGGGCCTCGAGGTATTGGAGCTTGGCTGTGTTGGCCGCGGCTGAGAGTTCGGTGGCAAGGGCGAACTTGGAGAATGTCGACATGGCTGGTTGAGTGGTCTGTTTGAAGGCGGGGTGGTCAATGGGGAACCAGGAATTGGCGTCGGCCATGGCTTACTGGTTGGTTTGGTTGTTGGGGCAGTAGTAGGTAGTAGCTGGTGAGGCTGAGTAGAGAAGGTGACTTCGCTGTTGTTGGTTGAGGCTGCTTTGCCACGTTCTTTTATAGGAGTAGGGAAGAGTTGTTTGTATTAAGGCTGTCGGGCGGGAAACCCGCACGCGGGAATACCCGCATTTGCGGGCACAAATACCCGCAAATACCCGCATGCGAGCAGCGGGTGCGGGTGCGGGTTGGCCATTGTCGGCGCGGGTTTCCCGCAAATGCTCGGCGGGTTACCCGCACTTAAGCGCCGACATACTGGCTAGTTCTCGCAAAAGAAATGGGCCAAATTCATAAGTAAATGCACGAGATCGTGCAACTTTACTGCTCGAGGTGAGTCTTGAGGTGCACGCTGGGCGGAATGGGTGTACCCAAAACCCATCACAATCTCTCGATTAAGGTCTCATTAAATGCGCAAAAATCAGGGCTTTCAGCATATATATAACACATGTTCAAAATAAATTACTAAGGGGTAGAAATACCTGTTCTACACCTGAGGGGGAAATTACCCCTGAAAAGCGCCACAAGCACTAAGCAATTGCACCAGGGAAATGTTGCTCCCTTGTTGTTTTTAGATTCTATCATGCTGTAGAACCTTATATACAAAATCATAGCTCATTTGGGCCACTGGAAGATACTCAAACAGGGGACAGAGTGAGAATAGGGGCCAAAAAGCGCCTAAATCCCCCTCTACAGCCTAACTAAGACAGCTATGAAGAAATTCAATGAGTACATTCTGTTCAGAATGTTTTATTACCATAGTTCGCTACTTCAGAGTGCATCTGACACTGGAAGTAGGTGAATCATACAAGGGGGGTTTGCTAAAAGTGCCTGGGCACACTTGGGCTTTGAGTCTCTTCAGTTCACATGAGTCCTGAAGGGCTATAGATGAGATTTTTGGTGCAGTGGGGTTATCAAACATTCTGATTAATCTGTATGATTTATATTTGCTTCAACATCCATAGCTATCTTGCCAGTGCAAGAGCAGGGGGATAGGGGGTTGGTTCCCCCCTGCCATTGAATAGCAAAGCTTCTGTTGATTGTATTGCTCCCAAACTACATATATAGCTTCTAGCAAAGCTATAGCAGCCTTTCGCTACTTTAGATCATTCAAAACCAGCTTGATTAGACTTCAGTGATGTCTGCGATAGTTATAGATTATTTTCTTCATGTATTTTCGATAATTCTCCACCTAAACAAATTATTTTCACTAGCGTGAAAGTATATTCAGACTCAGTGGAATTATGCACATTTAATGAGCTATAAAGAATCTTGATGTGATGGGATTTGAGGTCGGTCATTTTGACCTTCGTAGGCTCTGCGCCCCCTCGCAGCCTTTGCAGACACGCTGGTGGTCTGGGGGCATGCGGGAATGCCCGCAAAGTGCCAGAAGTGCCAGAATGGCGGGCACGTGCGGGTAATTCCCGCTTCCCGCGTGCGGGCGCCAGCGCCGGTGCGGGTTGGGCGTTTTGGCGCCGGTTTCCCGCATGCGGGCGCGGGAATTGCCGGAATTTCCCGCCCGACAGCCTTAGTTTGTATCCCTTCGGCGTAGGAGCGGAAGGATTATCCGCCAGGAATTGCGCCATCACGTCGTCAAGCTCCGCTATCTTCTCGGCTCGCTCCATGGTATCCTCCTCCGGGCCGTAGCCCTTCCATCGGACTTGGTAGAATAGTCCCTTCTTCCTTCCTTTGTCCTTCTGCTCCCAAGACACTATCTTCTCCACTTCGTATTCTTCCTCGCCCTCTTCTGTTATGACCGGCGGAGGGGCTACCTGTCTCCAATGAAAGGTGTTGTCTTCTTTGAAGGGTGTGAGAAGATTGATGTGGAACACATCGTGGATTTTCATTGTCTGGGGAAGTTCCAGTCGATAGGCATGTGATGAAATCTTCTCGGTTATTCGGAAGGGTCCGATCTTCTTTGCGTCTAGCTTTTTGGCAGGTCTTCTGGTCTTGATGTTGGATGTCACCAGCCAGACTTTTTGTCCCACCTCGTATTCCGATCGGATACCCTCTTCTGCCTTCTGATGATATTCCATAGAAGCTTTTGCATCTTCCCACACCTCCCTCATGTGTTGTTCCATGGAGTTTGCCTCAAGGACATTGGTGTCGATTCCGG